>VXAL01003368.1:9727-22294 GCA_013399475.1 Chauna torquata | reverse complement strand
TTTGAACATCAAAGATGTTATTGAGGCACATTTTATAACTCCATAAAATTTATTACTCCTTTGTCCCAAAATGATAAGAATTGGAAACTTATTCTAAAGAAAGAAGTTTGATATTTCCATGTAATTTCATCACTGTAATCTAAAATTTCATCACAGAATCTAAAATAGAAGAGACAGGCAAAAACCTCCACCAAAAATAACTGGATTAATTATTAAACTGTGAGGTGGCAGCACTATTTTGTTAAACACAAAATGAAGCATGCTAGATAGATAGCAAAGTAACAGTGTTCCACAGAAAATTTCTGCTTCTATCAGCAAGCAGGTTTCCTTCAGATGCTTCTACTATGGATGGATATAAAGGCATACACGTGTATGCCTTCAGATTGCTAGGCATACCTATCAAGTAAATTTTGTGAAAATACATTGAACCTCCAATGGTATGAGAATTCTTATACCAGCTTTGCTGATAAACTCGTGTTTCCCAACTTTAGCACAAAGAGTTAAAAGTGGGGCAAAAGACTACACTGAATGTATACGTTTGCTGTCACCAAAATGTGCCCTAATAGCCACCTTGCAAATTTTGTGTTAATTTTAGAGAAACTTAGAATTTCACACTCAGTTCTCTGAAGAATCCAGGTGCACCCAACATGTTCCACAGCCAAGGGCCACAGGCTCTTCACTGGTGCTGTCAGGCTGCAAGAATATAATTCAGGCATTTTGTGACTTCTGAACGCTTGACTTTTTACCTGTGCACTACTAAAATGCAGTCTTTTGGTACAATTCTGGTATATATGAGGCTCAAAAATATCAGATAACATTTTTCATTATATGTTCAGCATGCTTATAAAACAAATTTGTGGAACAGTTTACAAAAAATCCTCTTTAACGCAACAAAAGAATTTCAAAGATTGCTCCTTACTGTTACTCTCATCTTGTTATTAAAGCCATATTCTCTCCTCCTTTTCAATAGGGAAACACATCTTCAAAATTAATATTGCCATTGATGCAATGATAAAAGGACAGTAAGTACGTACTCTTTTCTCTTGGCTAAAAGTTTTTTTTCCTCTATTTTCTACTAAGTTAGAGGAAATTACACATATTCTACCATTTATCTAGAATAAAATATCTCAAGCTGAGGCAGTTAAGTTTCACAACTGGTTGAGTCTAACAAAGGTTTGAAAACAGAAGAACCACAGTGACAAACGTAGAATCAGCTTGTATAACCATACATGAAAACATTAAGCTGGCTGTCAACAGTATGATGTCTGTACTTAAAAGTCCAAATATTTTTTTCTTTAAATCAAATATATTCTGAAACCAAAATTTCTATCTTGGAATTCAGACTGAACAATGAATATTAGCAAGCTCTCTCTTGACACATGAGAGAGCACACTGAATAATACATACAAAGTAGATATTAAAGGAATGCATACATATGCTTTGGCTAACCAAATAGGAAATAGTTTCTTCCCGCATCCAAGATTTGTTAAAAAAATAAAAAAATGCTAATGTTATGGGAAGGACTGACTTCTACTCTTTCTTTTTTTTTCTTCCCCTGAAGGCGGAACAATTTCAAGTTAAAATGCCAAGTAATTTTATAAAGTAATTATATGTAAGATAAAACTGATCTAACCCAGTTTTCTAGCACAAAATACTGGCTCTACAAGATGGGAACAATCAATAAGACCATCTCTCCTCAGGCTACTTGGTTCCCAGAGTACTTGAGAGTGCTATGAAGTATTTTCTGGTCAATTTGAGGGGAAAAAAAAGTTGGTATCCTGTAACAAGGTAAATGTACATGAACTCACTCCAACTGCATGCAATCCCTTTGCTGTGGGATCATGCAGTTCCTATCGTTATGAAAGATCACAGCCTGTGCTTCTACTAACCTTCCACTATGATGACGAAGGTTCTTCACATGTTGCAAAATTTCCTTTGCTCTGTTTCTATGCTTTTGGGGGGGAAAAAAAAAAAAAAAAAACACAACCAGTAGAGAAATGAATTCTGTCATGAAAGGTGACTTCTGATTAAAGATTCAAAAAGCATTTGAGCCAATCTACGGCTATTTACAAATCTTGCTGTTACTTTCACATTTTCATAGTGTTTCAGTATTCAGTTTTCCAATACAACTTAATTGTTTCTACAAACAAAATACTATTTTCAAATGATCTTATTCTTCTAAGCTGATTAAAGGATTTTCACCAGAATTACTATATTGCATATAATTTATTTTAAGCTGGTCTAAAGACCTGAATGATGTATAATCAGTAAATTGTCTCCCTGTCACTGAAACATTAAAACAAAACATAGCAGTTCAAAAAAGCTGGTTATAGTAACTTAATTATCACTAATAACTCTCCCAAACTAATCATCATGAAATTCCTTTGTTATCCTCAAATAACTAAATCCTGAGTTAGTACCTTTCCAAGTAACATGCACTGATGCTTAGAACAGCTTACGTGAGTATAAAAATGTAATGCAAAGAAGGTTTTACTCTTACAGTATTATCAATACAATTTTTAGTTCTTTTTCTCTCCTCTTCTGCTATTTCTTAAACAGGTGAAAGTTGAAGAAAATCTTAGAACTGCAAAGCAACAATCGTCTCTACAAGTTAAACAGGTTTTCACTTCCTAAAGGACTGTAGTAATTCAGTTTGGCAGCTGAGGATCAGAAAATATAAGCTGAGATTTAAGCAGTCAACTCACCAAACAGAGACCAGGGTGAAATTTTGATTCCACTGAAGGAAATAAAACTACTAAAAAAATCCCCCAATAATTTCAAGAAAGTAGGATTTCAAGGCCATGGTCCATCTGTCTCTGCTGCTTCCTCCTGGCTTCTTGATTTGACCTCTATTTTTCTTTGCAATTTGTCTCTATAATATTCTTCCTCTCCTGCAAGTTATTCAAAATTAAATCTTTATTTTGTGATTGCTGAAAAGCACACAAGCTAATAGGTAGCAGTGTCAATGTATCTAAAACTATAATGTTTAAACGTGTGCTCTTTTGCAATGCTAATTTATGCTCCAACGACAGAATAAGGAAATAAAGATTACCGTATTACAGTCTTTTCTGAAATTTTACTAGAGAGCATGGAGTTTCTTAAGGTTTCTCTGGGAAGGAAATACTTAATAAAAATAAAAAAATAATTTAAAAAAAGGAACTTATGCAACTTCAAATATGTACCAAATATAAGTAATATAGATATATGTGCACATGCATCTACAAAAGTTCTGCAGAAGTGACAAAATCCAAGAGTAAATACTCTCAGTAAAGTATTCAATACCCACTCACCACTGCCAAGCCAACACTTAATTTTCATTTCTGTTATCAGAATAGTGACAGGCAAGCAACCTACTGAAAATAAGAACTTGTTCTTATCTAAGCAATGGATTTTTCTCCCCAGTCAAGAAGGGTATGAGACTTAGGATCCTTAAAGAACTCACAGGAATGATCAAACTCAAATGATAGAGGAACAAGCTTAAGATTTGCACAACCAGGATACTAGCATAGCCATGTATTTAATATACCCATTATAGACTGCAACTGGAACTATATGGTGGCAAGCCTCAGCACTGTATTTTTCTTCCAGCTAAACCATTTGCTTCTGTTAGCAGTTTGTCATTAAATGTGGACTATCACTTCCTCCAACAGGTCATTACAGTACAAAAAACTACATCTACCAGCAACTTGATTTTATTTTTGAATGAAAATTTCTTCCAACAACCTTATGATACCAAATAAATGCCACTCCACTTTCACAAGTTAGTAGGCAACCATAACTTGCTTAGTGGTATTACCACGTAGTTGGAACTCCAATCACCACACACTCCAGGGCGATGCCTATTGCGTGTTAGTTACCAAGGGTGGGCTTTCACATTATTGCTAGAAGTGTTCTGAAAACATGCCGATGCCAACTCCTGCTCTTCTTTTACCTCTCTTCTGGTATGTTATTAAATGGGTTCACTAGTTATCCTAGATTAATGATATGAATGGGTTTATTCTGGAAGAAATTGCAGAACTGGTGAAAGACATGAAGGATAGAAAGTAAGGGGGCAGAGGAAGAAAACAAATAACAACAGAAAGGAAAGAAAAGGTGAGGAAGGAAGGGAGACCTTCCTTTTCTGATGACAGTGAACTACTAAATAGGCCCAGCAATAACAAGAAATCATACCCTAACAGGGTGGTTGAACAGAAGCTTATGTCAAGTTAACTCATATGTTGCAGTCTGGCCTTTTTCCTTGTATGCAGTTATATTTTCCCACCCCATCCCTTCCTTTGTGCTAATGCTGGTTGCCTTGTGTAGCCTTATTAAAAAAATAACCACATTTACCTGTTCATGAAGCTATGTAACCTTGTCCTGGTTTCAGCTGGGACAGAGTTAATTTTCTTCCTAGTAGCTGCTATGGTGCTGTGTTTTGGATTTAGGATGAGAATAATGCTGATGTTTGAGTTGTTGCAGAGCAGTGCTTACACCGAGTCAAGGACTTTTCAGCTTCTCATGCTGCCCTGCCAGCAAGGAGGCTGGGGGTGCACAAGAAGCTGGGAGGGGGCACAGCCAGGACAGCTGACGAACCAGCCAAAGGGATGTCCCATACCATAAGGCATCATGCTGAACAATAAAACTGGGGGGGTTAGCTGGGCTGGGGAGGGGCCGCTACCTGGGGTCTGGCTGGGCATTGCTCAGTGGTGGTGAGCAATTGCCTTGTGCAGCACTTGCTTTGTGTATTCTTTTATCATCATCATTATTATTTTCCCTTCCTTTTCTGTCGTTCTGTCTCTGACAGACCTATTAAACTGTCTTCATCTCAACCCACAAGTTCTACCTTTTTTCTGATTCTCTTCCCCATCCCACTGAGGGGGAGTGAGCGAATGGCTGTGTGGTGCTTAGCTGCCTGCCGGGTTAAACCACAACAAATCTACAGTATAGCTGCATGCATGAGATCTGAACCACCACACCATAACTTTCTGCAAGTTTAAACTGATTTCATTCCCTGAAAGATGCTGCTTTATAGTTTCTCAAATTATTTTTCAGCTAGCTTTCATGTCTAAAGCTTGCAAGACATAAGAAAATTCATAAATGCTTTAGAAAACATCAGAAATGTCACAAGCCTTTTCTCATTTGATTGTGTTCATGATAAAACTGTTTTGCTATGACTAAGAAACTCAGATCTGTAAATCCATGGGTATCTTATTTGAAATTTAAAGTTAGAGACAATGAATAACCTGACCATACTATATTGCACTATTACTTTCCTAAAATTTATATCCTTATTGGGATATAAATTTTAGGAAAGTCCATGTACATTTCAGATAGGCCTGTACACTTATTCTCTTTCATCTTTCATTAACTGAGTAGAATTTCGGACTGGAAAAAAGAAGCTTATACATGAAGACTAAGCCAAAAATAAAAAGGAGGACAAGTCACAAAAGTGCAGGTGAGGAAGACATTTGTGTTAACTTATAAAGGATAACAGGAAAACTGTTATAGCTGGTTCTTTGCCTGGGCGGGGGGAGAGAAAAGGAGGGAAGGAGGGAGGGAGACTGTGCTAGTTTGAAGCAGATATCAAAAAAAAAAAAAACCATGGCTGAAAATAAATCTGATTAAAGAAACAGAAACATGGCAGCATGTTTCCATTCAAGTTAGAGAACAAAGTAAAGGCTAAGAACATGATTATGACATGATTACAGAAGACTTTCAGTAGCAATTCTGGATTGTAACAGTCAGGAAGACAGTAAACAATGAATGATGGGCTGCCTGTATACATGGAAAATTCTAAGCAGTGACTGTGTCATTGCAGGAAAATTATGGACACAATTCTTCAGTCACACTCATCACCAACTGTCTCAATTGCAGAGATAGGAGAAGAAAAAGACAACAGATCTTCTGTGCAAATAGAAGACTGAATATTACACTGCAATATAGTTCTAAAAGTTTAACTTTTAATAACCTATAGTGTAGTTAATATTACAAGTAAAAAATCCATTATTTTTAATACTTGTATCCTGAATAACAAAGAACTATACCACTCTGAAAAGCTGTTAAAAGTTCTTCCTCAAATTATGCTACTGAAATAGTAATTGAACAATTATGACAAAAGAAAAGCAACAGGGTGTCTTTCTGCAGTGTAAACAGGTGGAAGTGGCATAATTAATTTCCATACTTAAATATGATCTGTATAAATCATTTGAAGCTTCATTATAAATTGTACTTGACAAGTGAGCCATTAATACACTCCTATCCAATAGTTTTGCAGCAATAAATATTGGCTGAAACAATTAATGCATATTAAAACACAACTCATCAAGTTTATTTTTTCATATCTCCTTTCCTACAGCTACATATATCATTCAGGCAAATGCCTAACACCTGCAAAACCAGGGCAGATATTTGTAAAGACTGAAACACTACAGATTTTCCTCAAACACAAACACAGTCCACACCTTCCACAAACACCCCAAAGGGTGAGTCTACCCATTCTATCATGAAATGGAGGAGTGTAGTTACTAATTTTACCAGCGTAAATTATGATAGCTTCATTTGTGACCCAGTGAGGCAAAATATCCAGATGCCACTGTTTGTGGCATAATAATAGCGAGAGCGTTTAATAAAGTTCTTCAAGATGCAGGCTTCAGGCCTTGGTACTGGGAAACACATGCTCCAGACACTCTGCAGAGTTGGCACTGCTCTGCTTTCTCTTACAGCTAATTAGTCCTCACCCCCCCACACACCCAAAGTTTACATTCAAAAAGGTGCCACTGCTGCATGTTTACCACTGTACTTCAAAAGAAATTAGGGATGGAAGAAAAAACTATTTCTTGGATTTTCTTCATCACAATTGCAGTGTGAATAAATTCTTTTCAATGACCACTCATCAACATGCTATGACTTCCATTATACTATCTACTTTCATAAGCTACATCAGTTCTGGGACTGTGAAAATGAAGCTTTACTGTTCCCTGACTTCAGTAGTACATAATCTTTACAGAGAGCAACAGCCATACTAGGTCTGAAATATTCACTCAGTAATTTCAGCTTGCACTCAAAAAGGTAACTTCCATTTGTGGAGAGAGACACCTAGGAAACCAAGGTTCTGTTATTGCACCTGTCCTTCAACAGCATCTGAAGGGAGGGTTGGAAGAGAAACATACAGAGACAGCAATATCCTATCTGAGCGCACATTTGTAACCCTTTTTTTTTTTTTTTAAAAACTCTTCGTGGCTATTTCCGATATCTGTTCTATAGATATAAAAAAAATATGCAACTAAGGTTGTATTTTTTAGAGCTGACATCACAATTATATGAAAAGGACCAATTTTGAAAGGAAAAAAGAAAGGTAAACTTTTCTTCAGGTGTCCGTGTCACCTGGGTAAGAAGAGGGGAGGTTAAAAAGAAGTCAGGTCAGTCAGAATAAAACCTATAGTTCTAACCTTTTCCATTTCAGCCAGAGAAATTGTACATTCTTTAATAGTAATAAGAATCTAGTAGTTTTAATTCTTCATGTAATATAAACACCCCAAAAAGAGGATAGAAAAGATACCAAACAGGTTACATAATAAAACATCACAGGATGAAATCTGAACACTGACAACTTTAGGGTATCACAGAAGCATTGCACTGGCCTTCGTTCTTTAGTGACAGATATAACAAGCACTTATGCATCCTCACTCATACAACGTACAAGTTTTTGCATGGCTGCAGAACTTTCGCCATTCAGACGAAGTCTGTGTGAGCCCTCTCCAGCTCCTTGCACTGAAGCAGAAGTAAAATGTAGCAAATACATCTAACGGTTCTTAAAACTTCCAAGCAAGTTGTGTAACAACTATACAACATGAATTCTGAATAATCACAACTTCAGATAAGTTGTTCTTAAAACCTCCCATAATGATTTCATGACTTCCAGATGTATCCTACTAATACATATTTTTTAATCAATTTGTAATAAATCTTCATTGCTAAATAAACCAACTACTCCTTTTTCTGCATAGGGACATGGAAAATCTATTTGCCCTCCTTAAAAGCTTACAATTGCTTTTTATATACTGAGAGACTTGCATCACCTCTGTCTTTTCAGCATCAGCCAATTGCAATTATTCACTACTATTAGGACCTAAGGGAACAGCATGAAGCTGCATCAGGGGAGGTTCAGGCTAGATTTAGGAAAAGGTTCTTCACTGAGAGGACGGTTGGGCACTGGAACAGGCTCCCCAGGGAAGTGGTCATGGCACTGAGCCTGCTGGAGTTCAAGAAGCGTTTGGACAGTGGTTTAATTTTTAGGTAGTTCCACCTGAGGATATTCTGCGATTCTGTGACTTCAGTCTATACTCACTTATAACATCTTAAAGGCACAATTTGTAGCTCTGCTCTAGAATCCCCTCTAATGTATCTATTTTCCTCAGACTGCAGTACCCATGGCTAGAGGTACTCTACCCAAGGACTCACCAGCTTCAACTGACAAACAATTATCTTCTGTCTTGTGTCAATATAACTCATAGATCTTTCTCATAATCATCATTTTTTCCTCTCTCATGAAAGAACACTCATAATATCACTGTCATGCTATAGCATTGAAGAATAGAGTCCAGATATCTCCCATCTTCTACTCATGCTCTTGATTTCTTTTTTCCAAGTACAAGAATTAATATTTTATGAATTTCATTTGTTTCATTTTTGATCTATTTATTCTCATGAATTCTTTCACAAGAACTTACACATCCTGAAAGCCTCAATCTGGCAAATCAGAGATTCAGTTTGGTGGAAGAATAAATTTTTTTTAAAAAATCAAAATTGAAACAGAACACTTTCAGTGGTGGTGGTTTTTTGTTTTGTTTTGTTTTTTGTTTTTCCAAATAACACAAAATGTTTTGTTTGACTATGAAACTAAATGCTCTTTTCATTTTTGAGTTATATAATCTTTTACTTTAATATAAAAAAAATGCTATTTCAAATAAAAAATATTTCCATACTTCATCAAACAGATTTGCAAAAATTTGAAACTTTATTCTAGGAAATTTACTGTTAGTCAAAAAGTTTTAACTAAGCTTTCCTAGCTAGCTAGTTGGCATCCCCAAAAGTGACAAATACTATCCCCATTCCATTAGCCCACTTGTTAATGATGAGCAACAGAATTGCTCTGAACAAGAGAACAGAGTTCTTTGAGATACAACAAAATATTCTTTCCCAATCCATGAGTAAGATCACCTGCCTTCTTGAAGGCATTTTTAAAAGAACTCACCGGGCACCCACTTCACAGTGACTTGACCTAAAAATTTAGTGTCTTATGAATATTGCCTTGGGAAGCATGGAACAGTATTACTAAAGCAAAGACAAAGAAAATTCCCTTCTTTTATAACTACATAGCCTTTTCTCTTGTCAGATAAAGGAATCAGTCATCTGTTCTTTAAATTTTTTGTCAACTGTTTTGTTTTTCTACATATTTATAAACAGAATATTTTCCAGACTTCAGTTAATGTAGAATTTCTATCACTTTTGAAAATCTACATCTGTTGAAGAAATTCACAAACAAATTCTAATAAGTACATCTCAAGGATACAGTGAACATGAACAAATACAAAGAAATATTTATTTATTACAACTCATTCACCAGGTTCTTTTGCATTGTCTATGCAAATTAAAATCTTAAAATGGATTTTGTGTATGAATTAAACTGCTTTGCCTAGATAGTTCTTCAAAGGATTCTTCAGTCTGCCCACATTCCAAATTGATGTTCAGTGTGGAAACCAACTATCCTAAACGCTGTCTATTTCACACACCACCAAGTTTTGTAAACACAGGGATCTGAATCAAGAAAATAGTGTACACAAAATTTGTAGCTTAACGATAATGTCTTGCTTCAGTTACTAGAGAGATGATATAAATATATCTCATGAGTCACCCACCTAAGACGAGCCAAAAGGTTAATCTTGAAGTTTGCATAGGAATTAGATTATTAAACAGAGCTTTGCAGATTGACAGCTGCACAAAGCCAGACAAGCAAAACCAAACTGACTTATTTAGCTGCAAATGCAGCCAACAATGAAAAATCCTTGGGTATTTATGAGATTACAATCTAAAGAAAAAAACAAAAAACCAAAAATAAATTGTCAGAGATGCTTGTTTGACATCTACACTATTTGCATGCTTTGTATGTACCTTGTTTGAATTCAGCTTTCCTAGGCATTTCTGCAAGATAGCACTTTGGCAAAGGGAACGATGAAAACATTGGCCAAGGATATGGATCACTGCCCTAGAAACAGAACAAAAAGAAATTAATTTAGGAGATGGATTAATAGTATTTTCTCAGTTAACACATAGGTCAAGTTCCCAGAACTATTGCTTATGCAACAAAATTATGCTTGATTCTACAATTCAAGATGAGATACTTCATAACTAAAAGAAAAGTGAATGGACACAAAATCCACAAAGCATTAGAGCCAGAACTTGTTCCAATATCTATCACTGACAGATTTGATGTTATGATTCTTTTTTCAATCTAAAGGGAAACTGCAGTTCTCAAAAACAAACAAACAAACCCCCCTGTATTTCCAATCTTATACATTGATCTAGCTGTGTTCCCTGTACTGACAATAATTTGTGTTTCACCTCTATGAGAGTGCCAGCCAGAAGCAGAACATTTAAAGGAACTGCTTAACAAACACTGTATTGTTAGAACATTGATGAAAGCTCCAGGTATTAGATACCACAGAGGAAAACCCAAGCAAGGAAAAAACATCAAATTAAAGGATGATATAACAAATGGAAAGGTAATAAAGAAAATACATAAATATAAAAGCAAAAAAAAAAAAAAAGACAAATTGCATTCATTTTTATAGTGGGAAAAGTACCATTAAAATGCAGCAACACAAAAATTTCATCTGAACGTGGCATGTCCTGTGCACATGCCAACACCTAGACTGTAAAAACAATGTGTTTTTTCAGTGTTAATGTTAGCCCTTTATAAAGCTAAAGGTAGACTGCTATTTTATAACGTTAAATAATTTTCCGTGTGCTGAACTATCAACAAAATGTTAAATTAACAAGGGTAGGAGTTACAGAAAGAGTAATTGTTAGCCTTTAGATTCTAACCTTATTTAGTACTCTCAAAGGCAAAATCCTTTCTTGTGGTCCTCCAATAAGATTTATCCTAACGAGAATGTGGTTTCTCTCAACTGATAGGCCATCAATTATAAAATCTCTGGAAAACAAAACAAAACAACACGCAAAAACAACTCAAAAAATCATTACCACTTTGATTTACCAATGACTGTTTAATTTAGAAAACTTTAATGAACAAGAATAACTTCAGAGACAAACAGCTCAGAGTTAAAACACTACTTGGGCAATAAATAGGCATAAAGAAATAAACAGAAACATGAAGTATTTTGACAGGTCTGCAAGTATTATCCTAACTTTGTACTCCCCTACTCCCCCACTGATTGGAAACATCTAAGCAATTAGGGGACAAAAAAGAGTAGAAAACCGCAAGCTTTGTTAGGCCCATGTGTTCAGTAATTAGGGCAGAAACAGTTAACAGAGCATCAAAATTTGTTCCTTATTTGGCCTATCAGCAAATTTCTGCTTTCACAAATAAGCAGTTATTCAGAACTTACACACACTCAACTTGCGGTCTGAAGAAGTCACTGTGTAGCCCAGGGTACAAAATTTTTTAAAAGGAATAAAAATCAGTTTTTATACACCAAGTTTCTTAGAATACAGTATAAGCTATTGTTTAAGGAAATAGGTCTCCTCATCAAATAGCATGTGACAATGACATATCTGCTGAGATGTAGCCCATACTGTTTGATTCAAACTCTGTACTGGTCCTATACAGCAAACAGTTAAGTTCTTAACATTCAACATGCTGAAAGAAAGGACAGTAGTATCTGGGGCTAAATGACTGTCCACTTCGGTCCCCAAAATGCACTTTTACTTTTTAGAAGATGCATTGTGCAATTTTATTTAGAGTCAGCAGTAGAAAGTCATAGAAGTTGGAGAGTTGACTAAGTTGTAAATACAAAAAAATCAAAGTACTGATGATGCCTTTAACACATAAATACCCTTATTTTATATTATATACATAAAAGAATAACATAAAATAATTTTAAAAGGTGTATTTACATCCACAAATTGTATACTTCCTTTTTTAAAAATAAAAAATAACTTAAGATTAATGCAAATAAAAAGAAGAAAAATACTTGCCTTTCACTTTTACACTTTTGAATTGGATGTAGGAAAAAGAACAAGACTTGTATCTTTTGATAGTTTGAGACTGATGACAAACAAGCACGTAAGTAAACTTATGTACATTAGATGCCAACTCCAGTGAGAGCATTTGTATGTTTAAAGCCATTAAGGTATTCATATATTCTCAGGAGAAAAAGTCTGACAGTTAAAATAACACTTACATTGGTCAGTTCTTACCCTGGTCCTTCTGAAGTTTCTGTGACATTTTCGTCCTGAGCAGTCAGTAAAACTTGTGACACTTTATACTGAGTCTCCAAGAGCAAAAGGGTATTAAGCTCACAGCACAGCACATTTAACAACCTGCAGAAGGCCACATTGAAATATAGT
>VXAL01003367.1:4190-20953 GCA_013399475.1 Chauna torquata | reverse complement strand
TTTTTTATGCAATCAGCTGGGACATTTTTACTTTCATGTGTGAGGCAACTCATTTCCTGAAGCACTGCGTGGTGCATGGGGATGGTGAAACAGGGAAGGATGTGTCCTGCTTCAGCAAAACATCAGATTATGATGTGAAAGCACACCTAGATGAAGAAGGCGGCTGCAAAACCTTTGTCAAGAGCACACACCGTTTAATGTATAAAAACCTAGATGATCTCCTGAGTAGGAGTACCTCACACTGGGAGAAGCCAATATTACAGCCTTTCCGTCAGGGCAGGATTTGCCCCTCCTGGTGAATAAATCAGCGATGTGGCCCCCGTGCGCTGGCTTAGGAAGCAGTCCCACTTCTGTCCCAGCCACCCACCCCCCCAAGCCCTTTCTCAGCTCTGCGGGAGTTTCATGGCCCAGGGCTGCCCACCACTGTAGCCCTCTTGGCACCAGTTCACAAAGCCTGCATGGGGGTAATATCTTTGCCATACTTAATTAGAGGTGAGATTTTTTTTCCTAGACAGAAGCTGTCTCCCCAGGCTTGTCCCTAGTTTACCTCCCGACATACATACAGAGATACAAACCCTTGCAGAGCCTCCTGCTGGGTCTCTGAGGGGCTCAGATGGAAGACGGCAATGGTACAAACAGGTCTTCCTCCTGCAAGGAGGTTTCATCCCTCCTGACTCTGTTGGTGATGGGAAAGATGTAGCTCATGGTTTTTACCTGAGCAAAAACGAATGTAAAGGTGTCCTGGACAACTCGCTGGTTTTGCAGGAAAATCTCAGGTCATCTGCTTTTGAACGGGTTTTGACTCTATTTCTTAAATAATAACAGTCTATTTCCAAGCAAATGTAACAGTTGCTACACAGCAGGTGACAGCTGTGCAGGATTCCTCCATGCGCTTTGGGGGAACCTCACGTAAGCCTCTGCTGCAACACTCAGCCTTCAAGTTGCTTTTTACAGTTGACGTCAGGATCCTGGGTCGCTGCTGAGGTGTTGACAGTGAGATGTTTATGGACTTCAGTGACAGAAGGATATACCACCTACAATTAAGGGAAAAAAATAATGATTTTTGGAATTCAACCGAATATTAAACCTGGAGAATGTGCAAATATAATGCTGACAGTGAGAAGTTTAATTTTACTGACTTGACAAACTCTTAGCAAATTAGCTCAGTTGGTTTTAATAGCTGGCATGCAATCCCCTTCTTCTCTCATATTCCTTATATGGGGAAAAGCCCGTGTCCTTTAAGGCTGCGAGGCTGAAATGCAAACATTCCTATAGAAGTTTACAACCAAACTGAAAGAAATGCTTGAGTCTGGCTGGTTGTGAGTGCAGGGTGATACGATTTGGCCCAGTTTTATTGCTCGGAGCTGCTGTTCCTGGGAAAACCGACCCAGCTCCCCGTCTTGCTTCATCTTCAGAATAAAAAGTGAAGGTTTGGCATGCACAGTACCGAGTAGGAAAACAAAACTATCAGCATTCCATTGTCAGCACTGCATGGCAGTATTTCTCCTGAATTAGCCCTCCCTGCAAGACCCCAAAAAGGAAAAGACGTATGGATTATCATCTAATCACCATGCTCCCAAGAAAGAGCGAAGATTCGTTGTTGTTCCCTCAGCACTGTGCCAGGAGGCCACTGCTAGCTGCATGCACACCGAGAGCCCTGCTTCTCAGCTGTCTTCAGGCAAGACCATCTTTTGAAATAAATCTCTTTGACTCTTTCCTTATTTTTATGCTAGGACTACTCAAGTAAATGGTTATATATTCCTCATCTGATGTATTTATCTGCAGGATAAAAATACAACTCAGGCAAGATTAAATTGATTTACTAATAAAAAGCAAATCAGCATATGCAAATGACCAGATGCATCTCGTAGTCATTAATTAAAGCTTTTGAATTTTTTTCTGAGAAATAAATGTTGTGATATTTAGCTCCTGTATTTAGCTTCTCATCTGTTTCAAGAAATTTTTAAAAGTGGACTTTTTTTTTTCTTTTTCACTCTATGATAGAAAAAATGAAGCAGAAACAAGCTGAATGACATGCCAAAGTCACATGTGTGAGTCATCCGTACGGTATCTGGTCTATCTATTTGTTCTGAGCTTTTGCCTACTATTTGCTGGAGCATTAGCATGAGTATTCACCATATTATACTAGATGCATTTGCTGTGTGCAAGTCTTTAGGCTTTTAAGAACACTCACAGTAGAGATTAATCATTTGGTATTTATGGGGTACAACATCACACAAAGTCCAGGGTTTCTTTACCATAGCTCCTCAATCTATAATTAAGTAATAACATTTCCTACTTTTTTTTTTTTGGAATATTTGAGTTCACTTTTCACATATGATGGACTAACTTGGTAATTAAATCAGTGGGGCAACATTTATACATTTTTTGTTGCTTCTGATACTTACGTAAATCAAGCAAGCCTGCATGCCTCTCGGGATACTGGAACTGTTTACATTTATAAGGTGGTTACAGATCTTTGTCTAAGAATCGCATCTTTATCGATAGTAAGTCAATAGTCTTCTTATATTAATTTTACTATCTCTTTATTATTCATCAGCCATCAAAGAGATAATTTATAATGTATAAGCCCCGAACACTCTCAGGTAGGTGTTTAGGGCTTATATATTATAAATTTATGCAAAACATCAATTACTCAAAAAATTTAGAATTTAAGATCAACGATTCCCTCATTTCACACCCTTTTCACTCAATAGGAAGCCTAAACTATGGAGATAGAGAACCTTTTTTTGCATTTCTTGGGCAGATTCTTGCTTGCAGTGCTGGCTGTTGTGGTGCCGGCTCTGAGGAGCAGCTCAGAGTCAGGAGCCTGGACTCCAGCAGTGGACTCGGGTGCCCCGGACGTTATGTGTTGTAGAGATGTGAGTCATGGTACATACACCCTGTTTTCGATCCAGGCCCACGCAATTAACTTCCAGAATTAACTCCCTTCTCTTCTGGAGATAGGAGTACTATTTCCTGTTAACAGTGTCTTTTGTTAATACTGATATCTGTCAAATTTAGGCAAAGGGAAGAACCCTAGGGAGTCCTGATGCTTTCTGCTGCCTGTGGCCTGGTGCTGCCCTTGGTGGATGGCCATCACCCTTGGTCCACTCTCTGCTGCCGGGCAGTGAAGACTCCACCTCACCTTGCAAGGAGGAGACGGGCAGGTGGGCTGTGCTGGAGCTCCAGAGTCCCAGGGTGCCACCAGGCATCTGCAGCCCCCACTCCTAGAAGAGCACCCGGGGCGGCCCCTGGGAGCGCACCCATCCCTTTGCTGAGCGGAGAAGGAAGCCAGGCAGACTAGACCGAACATCTCGTCTTTGGTGGCTCAGTCTCTGAAGGCACCCCAGCCTGTCTGAGGGCTCTTCGACACCTCTGGTGGAAAGCAAGACGCCCAGCTCGACATGCCGTGTGACAGGGGAGTCAAGGCCAGCTCACTGCTGCAGTGATCCACGCCCGACAGCCCGCGGTGGAGCAGCAAAGTCAAGCTGTTTGAGCACGGAGACCTTGGATCCAGTGTTTGGTTCATGAAATCAGGGCAATTAGCGGGTCCACTGTGTGAGTTGTTTCCACTGGCAGTGATTTTGTATGTACAGTGACTGTACATTTCATTTAAACACAGCTTTTACATTAAATCATGAATTTTTTTGGCTTGCTCAGTGACAATACAAATACTTACATGAACTTCAGAAATGAATTAGTGACCCTGTTTTGTTCAGTTCATATGCAAACTTAATTGGCTGCTGGAAAATTAGCAAACATGACACAAACTGTCTGCAGGCAGTACAGATACTGTCCATATTTTCTGTGTACATCTTAGAGAACAGAGACTTCGAACAAGCCAATTACAGATGACTGCCAATATGCATGCTTCCTTGTCCTTACGACACTCATTCTCTCCTCTCAGAATTCCCTGCTGCATTTATTACTTAGTGTTGTCTCACCTAAATTTAGAGATTCTGAGTTACAAGGTGTCTCCTACTGAGCATTTTTATGGTGTTGAGTGGACCATAGCCTGAGTGGGTTCTCAGGGTATTACTGCCATAGGAGTAACAGTTTCTATAATTTATTACCCAGGCACACCTGGGGATTTACCTAACAGAAGAAAAAAAAAAATAAGGCATGTGACAGAATAAAAATGTGCAATATGACAAAAGCAGTTCACACCCTATTCATTACGTGAACGAGAGTAAATGAGATGGTTGAAGAAGTCTCCAGTACTGCAGGGGTCCTGTAACTAACTGGGACCAGACATGCGGGTAGACAAAATGTCAGCTGTGAATCCCTTGGAAAACCAAGAAAGTCCTTTTATTTATCCAGGAGTTTTTCATAACAAAAGGACAGAGAATTCTGCCTGAGAATGAAATGGGGAAGGCAGAGGAGTGCTGGCTGGAAGGACATTTTGGTAATACTTTCAAGATGGAAAGTTGTGATTTCCTGCACTATGGATGAGGTTATTGTTGGCAGGAGGAATGAGAGCTTTCTGCACTCCCTGCTTGGGAAAGAGGGTAGTATGTGGTGTGGCATTCTGGTGCTTTATAGCATTGTCTGTTTTTTTTGAGAAGTGATTAAAAAACCCATGCTTTTCTCTCTATGGTCTCAGTGTTCCAACCCCACATAAGACCATCATAAATTGCTGCCTGTAGGAAGCATTAACATCCAGACTCTGGCCAAAAATGCTGCTATCAACTGTCCTCACATGTCTCTGGAGGACTTCTGATGTGTCTCTATCTCCTTCACACAGCGTATACTTTGTGCAACACTTCTGTGTCAAAGGAACTCCTTTTGGGAAGGGTAACGCAGGGGCAATGCAGTCACCCAGTCCCTCTGCTCTTTTGAATAAGATATGCTCCATTTCCAGAAAATGCAGCTCCTAACAAAACAAAGTGTTATGCTTCATAGCTCCAAAAAAGACTACTGCAGTATAGTCTTCTGCAAAATACCCAACAAAGTCCTTGTAGTCTAACCTCCTTGTACTGTCACCACAGTGATTGCTGCTCATCGTGACCAGGAATTGTATGGACATTGGTTGGTTGTGCCCATGATGGTATTCGTATCTCTGACTTTGCCCATAGTTATCATGGAGGGGACAGAAATCATCCAAAAGCGAAGGATCCTCACATGCAATGACATTTCATTCACAGGATTTAATTTAGCTATGTTAGTGGCTACCCCAGCAATAACTGTAAGAAACTTCCGTGGCCATAAGGTGTGCTGACTTCTTTGAAGCCCTGGGAACTGCTGGCAGATGCTGGAAGATGCAGCATGCCTGCAGAGGAGAGTTCACAGACTAGGGGGGCTACTGGCATGGAAGACTTTCCAACTTCCAACCTGAAATGCCTTGTTCCTCGGTCTGCGTTTGGCCAGGTGCACTACTACATCTCCTAGAGCTACTTTCTCACTCAGGGTGGCTTCTGAGAAGCAGGCCTGGGCAGGTCATGCAACTCCTTTGGTATAAGGTAATAAATAGCTGCTTTTACAGAGAGCGCATTAAATGTCAGAACACCTGGATAAGTAGATAATGAGACAGCAGGATCCTTTCGGTGAGGAGAAGACAAGACTACCAGCTGCAGAGCTGAAAAGTAGCTTGCCATCCACAAATCATTGTCATGACAGGAATCTGTGTATCGCGTCGTTTCAATAGCCACAGTGCTCTGGGCAAGGTGTGTGGTAGCGGAGTTTCTCATGGACATCACAGTGCCGTGCTCTGGCATTTTCAAATACTGTAGACTCTGAGCCCCATGATAAGACCAGCTTATGAAAATATCGGGATGTTACTGGCTGTAGCTAGCTTCGATATTGTGAACACCTGCCTTATCCTGTGTCCTAGCATCTGGACCCCAAATGACATACAGAAATCCCCTGCTTTTCCTCCAAGATGCAGAGAGAGTGTTTGATGATTTTCTTCAAGAACAGGCTGTAGTTTTTCCCTCTTGCCTTCCCACCTGCCGGCTCAGCTGGTGCTGGATGTTGACTCCATCACAGTTCTCGCTTGCAGGCTCCTGGGAGCCTGGAAGGTGGTTCCATTCACGTCAGAGTTGAATACAAAACAAACAAACAACAAACCAAACAACAGACAAACAAAACAACAAGGAGTAGGGATGGCTAATGAAAAGGGGATTATAATCGCTTTGCTTGATGTTTCCACAACTTCTCTTACCGTCTTTACTCTCGACAGCCAGTAAGAGTAAATGCAAAGGCTGTTTCGCCCATGTCTAACCTGTGTGGATGTCACTAGGTCCATGTACCAGTGATTCGGTGTAAGTCAGCTGCTTTGCAAAGACAGCTGATTGACTCAGCAGCCCCTAAAGTCTCTGCGTCTTGCTAAGCCAGACACCTGTGGTCCTCTTTTTCATTCTTTTTTTTTTCTTATTTTTCCCCCAAAGCACTGAGGCACAGAGGAAGAACTTCTGCCCACACTACTGACAAAACTTTCCCCAAGCAGTGCAGAACATCTGCTGCCTGCGCTGCCTCTCACCAAAGCAGTTCAGGCTTCTGGCTTCTCCTCTGGTGTTTACAGATTATTGGATGATCACATGCCTCCTCCTTCAGATCTATCTGCACCCCACATCCAGACTTGCAGGTCTACATACGTTCTGCTTCCGTGAGGTCTGGGATCTGTGCTAAAGCCCAGCTGCTCCCGTAGCTCAGGTGACTGTTACGCTTGCTGACCGGGAAGATGGCGAGAATTGCTGCAGGTATGCAAGAAGAGACCAGTCAGGCCCGCTGCCTTAGGAGACATGTACTAATGCTGACAAATGATACGCTGCCTTAGCTGGTTTCTCTTTTGGAATAAAGAGTGGCTTGGGTGAAAATGCAGAAGCTTGATTTTTTGGGAGAGTAGGGCTGGACACTTTCACCTGTCCGTGGCTTCCCAGGACTTTTGCAGTTGGTTGCAGAGATCTGGGTAAAATGATGACAAGATCGTCCAGCTGAGAGCAGCCGTGGGTCTGCCACCTCCATGGAGGGTCACCATGAGCCTCCTCAAGGCAGGCAGGGCCAGGAAGTGAGCGCTGGCCATGACTAATGCCTCTAAGTAGCAGAAGCTACAGCAGGCGCGAGTGCTTCTCATTGCTTTGTGAAATACAGGTAGAGTTAAGCCTTTTTAAAACCTGTTGTCTTGGTAAAACCCTTTTGCTGAAGCTAAAGAAAAGAGCAGTTAAGCGTCCCTTTCCATAACAACTGTAAAAAAGACAGAGGCTATTCACAAAAGTTCTGGGTCATGGCAAGAAGAATGAGAGGAAGGAAAATTGAAGCAGAAGGAAGGACTTTTGATGAAATAAAAGGAGGACGAGGACAGAAGGAGAGATCAGGACCTGACCGATCTGAGAGAATGCAACAAGCCAACGAAGGGAAGGAAAAGAAAAGGGAGAGAGGATGGGAAGGGAGAACTGCAAGCTGAGAACTGGAGGGGGCGAGACGGGAACAAATGGACATTGAGCGAAGAAAGAGAGGTCAGATGAGAAGTGAGGGTGGGAAATGAGAGGAATGGGAAGGTCTGGGCAAGGAAACGGTGACTGGAGTGGACAGCTGTTTTCGAACCTCCAAATCCAACCCGTCACAGCTGAGAAAACACGCCGGATGCACCGCACCTCAAGAGGCTTGCTGTGCCCACGAACGCAGTCCCACGCCGCGCACGGAATTCACCACGCGTCGCTGCACCCGACCGCGGAACGCGGGCTGCGCTTCGGCCCACGCCCGGCGCGCCGGGGACCGTGCTCGTGGAGGCGGCGGCGAGGACGGGTCCCCTCGGCGCCGGCCAGCCCGGCCCGCGGGNNNNCGCCCGTTGCCATCTAGCGGCTGTGCGCGGACACCCGCGCCCGGGAAACACCTTTTTTCCCGGCCGACCTGCAGGGCAGCGATGGTTTTTGTGCAGGCGGCCGGCGCCGTCGGTCCCCGCAAGGCTGGTGGGCAGCTGGAACTGAAACAAAGGCTGCGATGTACCCGGCAGGGAACGGGCTTCCCGTTCTGCAGCACGCACGGGGGTCGGAGTCTGGCCTTGCCTCGCAGTCGGGCAAGTCGCCTTCCTGCCTTCTAGGGGTGGGTTTTGCCGTAGGAGGCCGCGAGTGACACTCCTGAGGCCGTCATCGTCCCATGGCTGGGTCAGCGATGGGAGCCCTCGCACGTGTCCTTCCTGAAGCAGCAAAGCTCAGTCTCAGGGGACAGGCTGGGAATCGGGGGACAGAGATCCCATTCTGCATTCGCTGCGGCTGCTGCGACGCAATATCGGGCAGCTCCCATCGGAGGAGAAATCCTCTGAACGTCCCAGCCCTGCTGGAAAGAGGCTGGTCCTGCGCTGGCAGAAAGGCAATGCTTCCAGGTTGTCCGGTGGGACAGGGATTTTCACCTCTCGCTTGTAAGGATCCTGGCCCCCTAACACGTTGTTGGAATATGCTTAAAGTTTTCCTCATTATAGTATAGTATATGCACCTTTGCCAAGTCCCAGGCAGACCAAGACACAGTATTTGAGCTGTTGGGCAAACAGAGCAAATGTTGGTCCAACGCATACACTGTAGTTTGGCTCCACACCATCTCTCAGCCCTGGTCGATAAAAACTGAAGAGCTGGTGCAGATGGACAGTTTCGGGTCCGATGCCCTTGGGTGGAAACACAACTAATTGGAGTTCTTTCCCTTTTTCAAAGGCTGCCAGTTGCTTTCGCATTCTTTCCAATCTTTCAGAGGAGAAGAGGTGATAAAAGCTGAGACAAATTTTAAGAAAGATGTGAAAAGAGGGAGAGGAGCAAAGGAATGAGATCTGGGAAAGAAGCCTGCTCCTTGGCATTATCTTTGAACAATCCCATTATCACAGTAAAGCAGGCTGACAAGACCCAAGAATTACTTAGAAAAGTAAACCAAACCAGACCAAACCAGACCAAACCAGACCAAACCAAACCAAACCATTTTATTGTTTTCTTAAAAGGGAGACCATCGTGAAACAACGGAAGAGTTTCCCTCCTCTGTGTCGTGGAGTATCTCAGTACGCCACATGCACTGCTGCAGTGGTGTTTGCTTGTCTTTGTGTTCGCTCATGATGGATTATTTCATTTTGGATTATTGCCATTGTGGTATATAAACATAGTAGCAAACATTATCCTGTTTTACTTGAAGTACTTAGCACTTGCACCCAGATCCCATTGCCGTTGTCATAAGCAGAACTTCCCTAATTCTGAAAATACAATAAAATTGTCTGAACATCTATTACAAAGTTGTAATGGTGACTGGGCAGTGTTTTGTTCATGCAAGAAAAATGAAGCTAGCGACGTGTCTGTAACAGCAAAGCTTTGTGAGTGTGTAATATGGCACAGCTGCCTTTCTCCTTTCTTGGCTACTCTCGAAGAGGTTCCTTGGTCTGTTAGCTCCAGGCCTAAGCAAACGAATGTATACCTGCAAAGCTTGACTGCAGGGCGAAAACCTGAAGATTTCGTATTTCAAGCTGTTCCTCCTTTTCCTCTTCGTTTTTTCTTCAGTGGAGAAAGAAATCATAAGAGACATTGAAAGTGGATAACAACTTTTGAAAACAGAAAAATAACAAAACTAGATTAAGCAAAAAGAAAAAATTCCAAGTGGTAGTGCCCTGATGTGAAGAGAGATGGTCATATAGAAAATGAAAAAGGCATAAATCGTAACAGAGAACTGCAGGTTAGAAAAAAATGTTTTACGTCTAACCAACCCTAACCCAGGAGAAGGGGACCGGGTACAGCCCCTGGTGCTCCCCAGGCCCAAGCAGCCGCTCGTGCGTGTCCTTGGAGGCTTCTCTGTGCCACCCAGCGCTGCTCTGGGCCAGAGAAGGAGGCTTCTCACCATGGGCACGCAGCTTGGCTTTGGTTGAAGCTGCCCAGAAAAGACGTTTCCTCTTAAGGCAAGGCAGAAGATGAGGGCCGAATAGAGTTCTAAGTTCAAAACCAGTTGAAAGATGCTTTACCATCAGCTTATTTATGTATTTATTTTTTTAAAGTGGCCTTATATTACCTATTTACTTAGCCTGAAAAATCCTGGCTGAATAGAGTTAAGTAAGCACTATATTACTGAGCGATTCTTAGCTCTTGTTTATATAAAAAGCAGAGTGAAGCTTTCATTGTCTGAAAGGAAAGTCCCATTCCAGATCTCTGCTTGCTTTGGGCACTGAAGCAGGAATGACTATTTAATTTTAACATCTTTAAGTTTATATACTGGAACTGGTGCTGGGATATCATGGATGTGATCGCTGAGCATATTTCTCCTGTATTCCTTAACATTAAGAAATGTTAACTGATAGAAATTATTGCATAGCATGTGTGACAGGTCACAATAAAATCTAGAAAAGGAAGGAATGGAATGAGAGGGTTCAGTTGTCCAGCTGACAATAAGACCGATCGCTTTGATATTTCTTTGTTATCCTCAGTTACATCCCCAGTACGTGCACAGAGGTACAGTCAGCACTCCTGCTGACTTCTTGTGTGGTCAGCAAAGGAGCTGTGTTTAAACAGTGGCTGTTTTGGAGCTCAGTTTGCTAATACGAGATGTTGATGGTGAGGGCAGAAATGCGCGTCAACAGTACATCTGCATCTTACGTTCACCGTTAACTCTCAGCAGAGTTATGCACGTGCCTGGGACCACTCGATAAACAAAAGCTGAGAGCAAGCATGGGGGTGGCATTGTAGCTACACGTCCCAGCAAATGCATTTGCAGTACTTTATGTCCTAGTTTATGTCTGATCTACCCATCATATCCTGCATAGCATAAGTTTTTTATGCTGTACTAATAAAGATCTAGATCTCAACGCTAGCAAGGACCAGCAAAATAACCCAGTCTGTCCTCCTGCGAAGTCTAGGTCGTCAATTTCCTCTCGTCATTTCTACATCATGTCCACACTGAAGCTGCAAGTTTCAGTAGTTGTGAGATGTTGGCAAAAGGAGTACATCAAAAAGTCCATAACGTCTCCCCCTTGCTGCTCCCACCATAACTTTGCCTTTCAGGTGTGAGTATATCTTGCTGCCAACCCAAAACAAATATGCAAAATAAATGATAAAACCTCATTGTTGGTGGTATTTTTTCCTTTCTTTCTTTCTTTCTTTTTCTTCAATAACCTTCACATAAGGTGCTTCTAACACGGGAAAACTGAGCTGCCCTGAGCTAGAGTGTATCTCTAGGGAACTGCAAAGGAAGCATTTCCACAATGCTGAGGCTACGGAGAAACAAGGGCCTGTGGTTATAAAAGGATTTGCATGAATATTGTGGTATCTTCCTCGTTGGTAGATACCTGCTGGGGATCACACCACCTCAGCAAGCATCTTGGACAAACACTTCAAAGTCTGTTTTCACACCTGACTTGGAGTGGAAGGAGATGCCTCAACCCGTCCAAGAGTCACAGACGTCAAGCTTACCTTGGAGTTAAAAGTCTAAGCGTTTCTTTTTGACAGACCTTGAATGAGATGGTGGTACACGTATGCCCCTAACATCCAATTCCTCAGTATCCTCTGGGAGGGAACAGTCATCTGGAACATGGACAGTGAGAGCTGGTCCCTAGCTCCTACTTCAAGTACTGACATGTCATGGGACATGAAATGACAGCAGACAGCAGTACCCACATGGGACATGAAATGACAGGAGACAGTAGTACCACTTTCAGTGCCCTACAGCCTCACCTTCCTGAGACATGAGGGTTTGGGTCCTCCCATGCTCTCACCACAGCACAAAAAAAGCTTTCCTATTTTGTGTCTTTGTGAGAAAGACCAGCAAAGGTCCATCCTTGGTGAAACCTAAGCAGATGGAAGGCATCATCTTTCAGCACTATGTGCTTGTCCTTGAGGAGCTAATCCTAGATGTTTCCTACAGGCCGCTGCTGTCAGTTTCCAGCACAGCTTGCTCAACATTGTGAGTTGCATCTGAGGCACCTACATCTCCTAATACAGAAAGCTTTGATGCTTCGTCTGGATTCCTAGTTTCCTTAGGGAGCCAGTTGGCTTAAATTCAGATGTTCTGACACTAGATCCAATTTCAGTTTTGAGCACAACCCTAACCTTTACATCAGTGTTAGAAATGGGGCTTCAGTTCCTGCAGAACCCTGAAAAATCTTTTCCCACATCAGAATTTAAAGCATCCCACTAGGGGGGAACCCACTGCGGCCCTGCAAGTCATCCCAGTGCCGAATTACCCACACTGCCGAGAAGCGACACGGCACATTATAGCTAGTCTAAATTTGTCTTCAGCTTTCAACAACTATATGACCTTTTCTTGATACAGGGATCATTTGGAACATGATACATTGGAGCAGGGATCCTAACTAGGTTGGATAATCCATGCTTCTTACGAAAAGCCCGTGCTTTATCTCTGGGGAAGGATACAACCCATAAAACAGCTCACTGCCCATTTTTACACCTATTATTTGACACAGAGCTGCTGTAAATGCGTGTGAGAGCTAATGGTGCACTTGGATGACCAACTGAAATGTACCCAAACTTACGCCACAACGAAATGGTGATTCTACACCCCCTCTGGGCAACGTGGCCATCTTCTTTGTGCAGGCAGTAGTATTTGCACAGCCTTGTCAACAGCTGGTTTAGTAAACTGACCACATTAAAAACTAATCTGCAGTTCTGTAGAGGAAATTTCAGGCTTCCTGATGCAGTGGTCTGCGACTGTAGAACTCAGCGCTGGCATGGAGGAAGGCACAGGTCATGGGGCAGAAGAAGAAGATGAAAGGCACCTTGTAGCAGCAGGCTGACTGCTCTAATCATGAAACCACACCCTGGGCTAATTAACTGCACACTTAGTTCCAAAAGCCTATTCCTGCTCGACTAAGTTGTGGCCATTTCAAACCATATTTTTCTTCCCCAGTTGTTTGGCAAGTGTTATGTTCCTAGCTTAAATAAAGTCGTCTAGAGACTCCCTCAGATATGTTTATTTTTATTATGTTTTTCATTTTGAGGTTTTTTTTTTTTTTTCTCCTTCTTCCCATGAAGCCAGTAAGGGTAAGAGCTACAAAGCTGAGATGTGAAAGAGAAGGTGTTTAAATCAGGAATAACCTTTAGAGGAATTGTGGTGAAACACCAGAATCTGGAAATAAAGACTAGAATGTAGATGGAATTTCCTTGGTGTTTAAACTTTCATGTTTTAGTAGAAAAAACACCCCGCTTGAGGCAGGCCCAGAATTTCTGAGAAGCTGATGGAAGTAATGGAGTGTGACGTACATAGCTGGGACAAGGAATCTATTGGAAGAAACAAACGCGGTACCTTTAAGAGGTTGCCAAAACCTGCAGAAGGCTGACATGAGCAATTTCCTCTGAACTGAAGCTACAAGCAAGTGAAATAGATGGAGGGCTGTTGACGTCACAAAGATAAGAGTCTTCTGAGCTGGTATATGAAATGACTGAGCAGTAATATTGATAATCCCCAAGGCAATACTGAGAAGTCCCAGGATCGAGAGCATGGATTAAGTGTATGAAGTATGAACGTGCATTCAGCTTACTTCATTAAGATGTGTACATTAAATCTTAAAATTGAAAACATTTCATATGGAATGACTTTGATGGGAAGAGAGCTAAAATCCACCAGTTAAATTCACTCTTTAAGATATAAACAGGTACAGCTCCAAAGAAATCAAACGTTGCTTTGGAAGGAAATGTAGAAGTCACTCAGCACATCCCAGCTTCAGGGCAGTGACTCTCTCAGCCCCACAGAGGTCCCACTACCTCTTCCAAAAGCAAGGAGTGGCAAAAGTCTGGGGTAGCAAATGATCTTTTCCCATTACAGAACTCCATACAGGTATCGGAACTTGACCACTTTTAATATCGACACCTGAGCCTCTATTGGACTTGCATCAAGTGGACATCTGTTGATACCGTTGCCATGACCAGAAACACTTCCTGCTCTTGATTGCAAGGTTTTAGGGTACAATTTTTTACTGAGGTTCTGGAGGGACAAAGAAGGCTTAGGAAAGCATGCAGCCTCTGAGGGAACAGAGCCGGAGCTACCGTTCTGAACACGCAACGCCCTTAGAACAGAGAGAGAGAGATAAGAAACAGTGAATGTGTGTGCTTGGGTGGATGTCACATTTAAAAAACCAAACCAACCAACCAACCAAAGAAAAAACACTACTAAGGAGATGTGTTAGAGACGCTGTTGGAATAGAAAATAGAGGCATTCACAGAACTCCCAGCATCAGTAAAAAAAACTTTGCCCCAGCTGCTGTGTGCACCTACTGACTTTGGATCAGGTTCTAGATGGAAATTTCAACAGTTGCAAGAGTTAGAAGTCTGCCAGACCCCATCAAAAAATGGGGAGTGCAAACGAACTTTACGGATGATCCTTTAGTTGGTTAAAAAACAAACTCCACCTCAATCACCTTAGGTGATTTAAAATCTATATAATAGGTAAATCCATAGTATTTTAGGTTGAAGACAGTAAAAAGATGCAAAGAACTTTTAAGTAGAATGCACTAGAAAATATGAAGGGATACTGACAACTAGCCAACAGTCAGCTGGTTAACACACACAGTTGAGAAATGGTAAGCAGGACTTGAGTTCTTGTTCTGTTAAGCTCAACGGGGGTTGAACTCTTCCACTCCACCGGCATGTCTCTAGTTCACTCAGTATTTTAGTATCCAGTTTAATGAAACAGTTGCAAGGGACTGGAAGAGAAAACAGCCACTATAACCTAAAAAGAAGCCAAGTAGTTTAGGGTTGCAGTTTTGGGTTGCAGGGTAGCCATGTTCTTGTGCTAAAGGAGACAAAGGAGGTTCGAACTCCATCAAGCAAACTCCGTAAAGCATTTGAAAGGTGCTGTTTCATCACAGCAAGAAGCGGTATTTTTTCCTGAACTCTCAAGAAGTTACACCAAGTAGGAACTATTTGCCACCTCTACCTTCCACTCAGCAGCTCATTCGCCTTCCACAATCCAATACCATCATATCTGCAAACACCGTATCCATACTCCTTTCCAAACATAGCTCTGCTCTTTCAGCACGATGGATGGTATCTTCTCTGTGTCCAAGATAGTAACAAAGAAAAATAACTTCTGCCTTAGAACCCCTGTGATTTTACAGTGATTGGAGTATTTTTTACTAGTCAAACTTTATGCTGTGAAAGTTGTTTTATACATAGGTCAAGGATCAAGCTGGACTGCAAGCCTAACTTCTGAACAAGACAGATGCACCTCCCGCTGCGCCCAAGGGAAAATCAATTCCTCTGCTCCCTCCTGCCTGCCTTCCTAGTGCTCAGGAAGGGAATAGTGTATTAAAGACATGGAAACTAGAAACATTCAATGCTCAAGTTATGCTTAAATACAGCAGATCCCCACTGTACCTGTAAAGGCATATAATACTTCAGATGACATGCACTTTAAACCACTTAGCAAAGAAAACAAACACGGAGTTAAAGTGATGCAGCCTGGCAGAAGCATCTATTGGGTTGAAAAGGAAGCAGCAGCTGCTGTTCTCATGCCATCACGCATCAAGTGAAGTTTGCCAAAGTTAAAATAGTTGGTGGAATTGGCACTTTCTTCCCCCCTCCCCCCCCTCGAGATTAAGTAAAAGCATCACTCTTGCAGGAAGAGACTCCTTTAATGCCTTCAGACTACGAAATAACGAATGATCCAAGGTACATTCCACACAAAAGGATTTTCCAAAATACTGTCCATCAGCGAGGGGAAGGACAGTAAATGAGCTTCTGGGTTAGCTCTGAAAGGCTGTTGTTGATCTTCAAGGTTGTACTTCTCAGATCATCAGACAACAGACGGTCAAGAGGCTCTGACACTTATAAGGAGCTCAGTTAATCACCATAAGCCATGAAAACAGATGTGCCTGTGAAAAAGGCAAATATAATCTACACTGTGGCAGGAGAGGTATTACCAGCAGAGAGAGGAGGTAGAAATTCAGTGTGGTGGAGGGTTCGTTAGGAACCTCCTGAGCAACCTCACTACTGAATTCTGGTGTATGGAAAAAAAAAAAAAGTGCAAGAGATGCAGAAGACTCCAGCTATGATCAAAAGCCTAGAACGCACTGAGGGGAAAAAAAGTAGGGAGAAAAATCATAAACAGCTCAGCTTGTTTAGACATACAGAGTGAAGGCTGAGAAGAAGAAACCTACAACTTTAATTTATGCATAGTGCAGGGGGCAAGGGGGAAGAAAAGGAAGAGATTCAACTCATCCTATGAAGAAACGGATATCCACTAGTGTTAGTAACATATAGGTATATATTAGCAGCATGTTAGCAAGGTATATGCATGTCAGCAGAGTTCAGGTGGAAATCAAAAGGAGTTAAGTTTTCAGAGCAAAGAAGTTTTCTATTTTAGACTCAAGGTTGCTTAGGAAAAAAATTGTGTGCACCTGCCTCTGTAGTGTACTAGGCCCGGTAAACTGTTAGGTCCTTTCCCTGCTGTTTATACACCTGAAGTATAAGCACCTGCAGGACATCTAAAGACGCCAAGCAGGTACAGCATTACTTATAAACAAGGCTCCAACCAAATACATTTGTAAAAACACATTTCAGAGCAATACAATTAAAGGATAATAAAATATGGCAAATCAGATTTTTGGGAAACATTTTATAATTTTTATATAAAAATCTCAGTAAGAAACCAAGCAGAATATCTGATGGAAACATATGCCTTACAACAAGTTCAAAAACAAAACAAAAAAAACAAAAACAAAACAACAAAAATACACAAAAAAAGGAAAATTCCACCCCCCAAGAATCCTTTGCAATTATAAACCAGAACATGAACAAAACACTTAAAATAATCTCAGATTGTTTGGCAACTCATCACATCATTACAAGAGACAC
>VXAL01003364.1:43494-120837 GCA_013399475.1 Chauna torquata | reverse complement strand
ATGCTGTTTTCATCTGTGGCAAAACACAGATCTCTTTTTCAGGCAAAAAAAGATAAAAAATAAAAGATTAAAAAAAAGAAAAAAGCTCAGTGATGGGGATGGTATTCTTTCAGTTTTAATTTATAACTGTGATTGAACTGAAAACTGAACAGACTTTCCCTGTAGCATTTAGAAGCTATTTGATCTTCTGATCTTTTTTGCAGTTTGTGTCCAGACACATGCAGGATAAAATAAGAGCAGTGCTGTCACCTTTCACATCAACCAGTTAGAGGAAGTCAGGTTAATAGATGTTTTCATTAAGTACCTGTGACCAGTGAGACTCAGTGTCTGTATTGATGGTTTATGGTGATACTGTGTAGTTCGCCTGATTAAATCCTAACCCTCGTAAGTGTATGGGTTAAAGTATTTTGTGTTTTTTTTTTTTTTTATTTTGTAACTGTTCTTTGGCCTTCTGCGTAGTAAAGATAGGGAGCGTGAAGTATTTTAGGCTTTGTTGTACCATTTTGTGTGGCTTTGGTAGGAGTGCTTCTCACCAGTGGAAGTTCATAAGCTGCAAAGTTACCAACGTGCAATATAAATACAATTGTTGTGACTTTAAGCCTCAAACACTGTTCTGTTTTAGTAACTCTCTGCAGGGAGTAATTGTCACAAAGGGGCCTTATTTCCCAGTACAACGTAAAAAAAGTAAGTGAAGTATTAAGCTTGAAAGCCTCTAGGTAAGGAGATTTTGTCACTGTTGGCTGGATTCATCTATCGTATGCGCAAGGTCTCAGGCAGCTACCTACATCGCTCTCAAGGTGTGTGTGTGCGTGTGTTTTTTCAGTCTGAAGCATCTTAGTGGTTTGAGATTTCCTTTACATTTAACAGAGGGTGCTGAAGAAGTCAATAAAATAATTTATAGATGGCAGAAACAGAAGAATTGCCACAGGACTTTGCTCTTTTTATTGCATTACATGCTTCATTTACTCTTCTCCTTCATATAATGCCTAATGTCTATGGGGTAGGAAAGAATGCAGAATAGGAAACTTCTTAATGTCTTAATATTTTACCTTTCCTCACTTGTAATTTTAAAATAGCTCATTTGATTGAGAGTTAGTACATAAGAGTTAAGAAAATGCCACTTTTCTTTAGTGGTAAATATTTGCTACAATGTAATTCTCAGTATCTGCGAAACATAGTTCCTTTTACTCTTGAAGTTTGGAGAAGGTATTTTGTGAGCTGCTTGCTTATTATTTGTGGCGTGTCCCAGCACTGGGATTTTATTCTGTATGGAGGTCTCATGTCTCTGCTTTGTTCATTGAGAGATACTGTGTAATAAGAATAACTTAATCTAAATGTTGTGTTTTCTTGAAGTAATACTATTTGTGCTAAAATTGGTGTTTAAAACCAAATTGTTACCTATATATTTTTCAAATACTAATGTGCTGTTGTGAGAGAGATTAGTTTTTTTACTTGAGGTCAAAACGTGGCTTGTAAATGTTTGCATCTCTCCTGTTGGCTGGTGAGATCGAGTCCTACATCATGCTGTGGGTACAGTAACGGTGTATTCTGATCCAAACTTTGGTATCAAAATACTGAATATTCTTTCCCTTTGGTGTGTGACCGTATGGAAACCTGTTATACAACTGTATTGTGAGTTATTTTGATTTTAAGCTGTATAGTTTACTTGCTTACAGATTAAAAAAAAAAAAGTCATCTTGCCTTCTAGCTGGCTGTCATCTTTATTTTCTTTGTCAGGGGTGGCAGTTTGGTGTTTGGCTTTTGGGGTTTTCTGTTTGTTTTGTTTTGGTATTTGCTGGTAGTTTTTTAGTAAAACATTCTTAATGGCCCAAAACAGTCTTAATTGCGACTGGATTACAGTACCTTTTGCTTTCTGTTAGCATGTGCCTGTATGATAAAAACAGGTCCCCCAGCAAGAGTTACGAATTGTGTTTATCATCAAGCTGTAATGTAGGTCTCTTTACAGAACATGTGAGCAAACGAAATGTATGGGATGAACTGCTCTCTGCGTACGTGGGCAATAAGGGAGATGTTGCAGGGCGTTTGTTTCATTTGCTTGTGAGAGTTTGAAGGCATTTACCTGTCAGGAAAAAGACTCATGCCAAGGAATCCACAGAGCCAGAATTGTTGCCTTTATGATGAAAATACATTTATTTTTAATGTTGACTGCAATATGTTTAGGGAGAAGTAGGTAGCTAGCAGGAGAGGTTTAAAAATAGGATTGTCAACCTTCTAATGTGTCCTTAGTTTCGAGCTTTCAACGCCTGACCTAAGTATGCTCTGAATCAAATGAAAATCAAATAATAGCAGCGTAACTATTGTCACGCATCCTGATGTACTGCAAGGGAACAAAGTAAAAGAGAAATAAAATTCCTTTTTATTGCAGGAAAGTCAGCACTTGAAGGGCAGTGCTTCTAGTTGACTGCAAGTAGTGGAGACTGGAAGAATATTTCTGTAGACGAATTCAGTATGTTGAGACGCTTAAATGTAATGAAATTTGGGATCAAGTTCTGCGATTTCTATTGATGAAATACTTAGCTTGGTACAGGAGTACAGTGTTATCATGGGATGTTTGCACTGCTAATATAAAACATTCTGAATATTTGAAAGTACAATTTCTAAGAAGTGTTTTGTTTGACAGATTGGCTTTTTTACTATGCAGTGAAAGCAGAAATTAGGCTTCCAGCTTCTTTAGTAGTGACTACATTGGAAGCATTGTTCACTGAGCTGTCTTCTAGATTTTTGTGGAAGTTATAGCTAATTACCCTATTCCATATGCTTTACAGTGGCTATCAAAATATTACTTGTGAACTACAGAACTTGATGTCCCTGAGGGGCTCTTAGGAGAGCACTTAACAGTGAATCAAGAGATTGCAATGAATACTTTGCAGTTCGGAAACTGAAAGAGAACTTAAGTTTGATCCAGATAGCAGTAATAAATATGGCAACATCTTGAGATGACTTACTTTTGGAAGATGATTCATAAATAAGTTCTCTAAACTTTTTGGGGTTTGGTCTCTGACTCATTTAGCTGGAAGAGAGGCAGAAAATCTTTAAATACCTTGATTAGCCAGCTTGTTTGACTAAGGTTTAGCTAGGGATTGCATTAGTAGGGGTAGACAATGTTTTCTTTTATTTCTTGTGTGTAAGTTCATGTGTTCTTTGCTTCATTTAATCTGTGATGGTGCAAAAGGAAGAGTGAAGGAACTCTACCTTCAGGGTTTTTAAGATTGAGGAGAGGAAAATGAGAGCTCATAAGGTCAGTAGGTGTTTTAAAACCTTTGTGTAGATTTTCAGCTACATTGAAATATAGGCTCTGACAGTGCTCATGACTTCAGCTTGCAGTCTTTTTGGTAGTTAATGCTTCCAGGACATGGAAGTTTCTAGGCCATCACTGATGATGAATACCATTAGTCTTAGTATGAATACAAATGTAAGATTTATTGATACGATAACAAAGTATTCTCATTTCAAAAACACTGCAGAAGAAACTTTGACCAAAAATTCATATTTCATTGAAAGTCAGCTGTTAGACTATGGAGCAAGTTGTACAGACGTCTTTAAAAAAGACAACTGAAGTGGATTAAAGTCAGGCTTGGGAACCCGGCCACAAGTAGAAATACAAGATATTTCCATGTAAACATCAGAAAAAAAATGATGGTGAAGAGTAGTCAAGCGCTGGGACGGATTGTGCATGGAAACTGTAGAATCCCAGTGGTTGTTGGAGATATTCAAAATCTGACTGGAAATGGTCCTGAGCAACCTGGGGTATCTGACCCTGCTTTGAGCAGAGGTTGGACCTCTGGAGGTCCCTTCCAGTCTCAGTTATTAGGCAATTCTGTGAACCGCGGAGCCACTTGAACTCAACCATAAAACTTCATTATTCTGAAGTCCAGAAACACTCTGCAAAATCTTTATTTAAATTTGACAGGGAGCTTGAGGCTTTATTTGAAAACTACATGATTTCAGTTCAGGCCTTTGATAGTTTCTATCAAAATGCATTACATTAATGCATCAGAGCACAGTAATGCATTAATAAAGCTGTTGTTAATTCTCCTGTGCTATAATTGATACCGACTACAAGTCAAACATACTAATTTGACACTGTTTTTTGCTGTGGAACATGCTCGTATTTTAAATCCTCAAACCAAGTGGAAAAATTAATTAATACATGGAAAGTATGCAAGCTTAACTAACTGTAATTTTCCTCATTTTTCATGGCTAAGAAACAAGTAAAACTAAAAAATCTTTCAGTGCATAGAAACAAGATTCTCAAAATTCTTTAAGGGAGAGCTTTCACCATAAAATACCGAAACTAATTTTCTCTTGGAATAGCTGAAAATGAGGGGCAGATTTTTTTTTGCATTGCAAGTATTGTGCAGTCAGTGATTAAGCTATCTGCAGTAATAGCTGTATTTTAAGTTAGATAAGTTACCTTGCAAAAGGAAATTAATGAATGAATACTTTCTTAGTATTAAAACTGATTCTTTCTGTTCAGTTAATATAAAAAAGCTAAACTTTTGACAATCTTCTAACTTGTTGCTCTGATTTAGTAAGGAGAAAAATGAATATTTAACTTGGTCAGGATGAGGATGCGTCTGGTTAGTTCTGTAAATGCATTCTGGATGCAAAATACTATATGAACTATTTCTGTTTTAATGCTGCATTATTATAACGAAAAAAATTTGTCAGCTAACTGGCTACACGGATGGCGTTCCCAGGCAATAGTTTTGCTTCAGTTTCAGAGAAATGAGGCGTTTTGCAAATCAGTGTTGTCCCACAATATTAGTCACTGCTAAGGCTGGTTCTTAAAAAGAATGGTGAAGTATGGAGGGTTTACTGTCAAAGCAAGGCCTATTCTATTCCATGACATTTTCAGCAAGTTCAGTCATGGACAGAGATGTAAGGTAGTGAAAAGCTTACCGAAAAATAGTATAAGAGAAATCACTTAGGAATTTAGATGGATCCAAGGAATTATTTAATGTTTCTATGAAGGTGAGTTTTTCAGTAGTTGTGAATGAGATCAAACCATTCTTTGAATGGGAAATGTTTATTTCCTGTCATGCTACCACAATTTCAGAAATGTTTCATTTGAATAATGTATAATCTTTATTTGTTTAGTCTTGGGAGGAGGACATGCCAGAGATGAAAATTTTGTTGATTAAACTGACATCATCCATAAATTCTACGGTAGAATGCACTTTTTCCTTTGAAAAGGACTTAACATCTCTTTCAGCAGATAAATTCTCATACTTACATTCACTAGTGTCTTCAGCCTAACTTCAGTCAGAACGTGGGCAATAAGATGGAGTCAGATTTTTTGTGAAGGAGTTCTTATGTGTCAGGACTTCACATTTGATGCATGGTGGTAAGCATGAGACAAGAAGACGAAAGCTAGCCAGGATCAGCGAGTCACAATTTTAGCTGTTGAGTTTCTAAGTTCCCGACAGAGTTGCGGTTAGATAGGGCTTACAGGACGCATGTGTTCTGCTTGACCAGCCTTTGGAAGTCCATTATCTAGCCAGTGTACTTGATGGCCGTGCTCATGTGGATGCCCTTCATGTGTTGATAAAAATGTCTCAGACTTGCTGAAGTTTGGTACAGGCCTCTGACCAGCACAAAAATTACTATGGTAGTGGTATCACTTTTATGATGAAAGGAAAAGAAGGTTTGAGAGCGAGTGCTAAACTTCCTGATTTGCTGGTTCCTGATTTTAAAAAAAAAAAAAAAAAAAAGGCAGGGGGGATATGCGATATGCAAGCTTAATGAAATTTTAGAAGTTTCCCTTGGAAAACCTCTCATTAAATGTGTATGATATAACAATTAAATATCTTTTAAAGAATTATTTAGGTATACACTTTTGAGAGTAAGCTGCCGAGTATTTCTCAGTAATTGCTGAAGTCTTGACTTGCAAAGGAAATGGAGTTCTTTGTATTCAGTAACAGCAGATAAAATGGACTTGGATTCAATGTCGGTTGTATAACTTTTTTTCATTTGAAAATTCAAAGTGATGCCACAGAGTTACTTCCATTTGTACCAGTTAAGCTTTTTTTTTAGGACACAGTGGTAGGGAATCTCCAGTATTTGAATGTTTATACAAATATTTGTATTCTTCAAGCTAATTGGATTTTTTTTTTGTGTCAAGACTATTGTCTGAAGCAATGTTGGGAAGTACTACCACTACAAATCTGTCTGTAATTTATTGCATATGCAAGTGGAGTTAACAAAATGTGTTCAGAAAAGTTACTAACCAATTAAAAATAAAAAAAATAGGAAACTTATTGAAAGAATAAAAGCAAAAACCACCACCACCACCAAAACACAGAAGACAACAAAGGCCATACCCTGTCTTCGTTTAATTGTTAGACAGCTAGTCTGTTCTATCCAGCTGCTGTCGAGAATATCCACCGCTTGTGCCTGCAGTTAAACAACCAATTTCAAAAACTCTCTAAGGTATCTGTGACTTTCAGATTGCAAATGCATCTCACGCAGAGTTTGTGACTTAGCTCATGACTGGGATTGTGTCAGGAGCGTTCTTCCTTACCTGTTGCACCCTGCGTGGATTGGGAAAGCTGAAGTTATCATATACTCGCACCAAAACTAAACAAGCATAGTAGAGAAAAATACTTTAAGAAAACCCCTGCAATGCCAGTAGTGAAATTATTGCAAATAGTTGGATCACAGCCAGAAAACAGGCACAATTGCATTATTTGCGTATGCCGACAAGTTTGAAGTGTTAAGTGCCGATAGACAACTGGTCAGCGTTCTGTACGAGCACTACCCTGTTCCCTGTAAGTAGAGGGCTGAAATGTTAGTTACTGTACATAGGTTTTGTGCATCCCAAAGAAATGCAAGGAAACTGACTTAGGTTGAGCCTGGAAGTCTTAGGTTTGTACTCCTGTCCTAGTGTTCTGGTGGCCTCAACCAAAAATGTACAGGCCTATGTGCTAATCGAAGGGATTACACCTTTGTATAGCTGTGTTCAACGAAGACTTTAGCATGCTTTACAGCACATCAGATCTGCAATTCTGCTGCAGAATATACCCACTTACAAAAGGTAAACTGAGCCAAGAAGTTCACAACCTGAAGGAAATGCCAACCCCCTGGCTTCGTGAAATGAAACTGCTTCGAAGGACCCACGTTTTCTCTTTCTGCTTTTTGTGCGACTGCTGTTGTCTGGATTAGGATGTTGGAGAGAAGCCTGAGCTCCAGTCCTTGTTCTTCTTGGTAATTGGACGCTGAGTTTTGTGGAAAGGGGTATCTGATCTCATCTGCACCGACTGCATCAAGAATGCATTGTTCAGCAAGGAGAGGAGAGCAGAGTATCTAACTGAATCTTTCACTTGGGTTTTTCAGACATTCTGCAGCCTTCACTGTGAAATGGTAATCGGATTCAAAATGCTGTCTTATGGTAAGTAACAGTGGAGGTGGAGAGAGGAGCAAAACAAACAGTGGAAAGGGAGGGGAAAACCTCCCCAAACCATTAAGGTCATGAGCAAATAGTTCAGATCTCTATGTATAGAGAAAGGATAGATGCTTCAATAGCAGAAACTTTTACAATATATTCTGCAAGATTATAGCAGTCCCAGGAAAATGTCTGTTGCAAAGATATGTGAGGTGACTTGCATTCTGTTTGTAGTCTTATACAGCCTTACACTTCTTTTATTAGCACAGCATACTGCAAGTTCAGGAATGTAGAAGTGTTCATGTTACATCCCAGGTATAGGCAAAAGTTTAATACTTTTAAGTTCCATCTTAACAATTCATTTCTATTTTTAAATCGGGTTTTCTCTCTTTTAAAATTTTTGCTCATATTCATTTCTAGAATCATAGAATAGCCATAGAATCAGGCTGAAACTCTAAAACCTTTCATGCCTGTTAGTCATTAATCATTCAGTTTTCAGGTTAAAGTTTATCATGAGAGAGAGATGCCACGTATTATTTTTACGATACTGTTGTCTTGCCTTTATAATTTAATCCAAGTAAGTAATGCTGGAAGCGTTCATGTCTCCTTCAGTCTTCAGTTTACCAAGCTAAAGAAGTTGGTCTCTTTCAGTCTCCTCTTGTAACTTCAGCTTGTACATTTTTAGTGTTTCGTATCCATTCCAATTTGGGATCATCCTTTCTGAATTTCATCAACCAGAATTTTACATACATTTAAAAAGAGATGTTGTTCCTTTATAGTGCGATGCTTTCCCTTCTCACCTGGGAAACATTTCCAGGCTATATTTTCAGACAGGATGAGCCAACCTGGTAGCTCGCTGCTGCTGAAAAGAGGGAGGTCCTGCTTCTGTCTTTCTGCTTTCCTTCCATTGGTCCTGTTTGTGTGAGACTCTTCAGTGTGTTGACCCAAGATAAGGAAACACTTTTTTTACCGTGAGGGTGACTGAGCACTGGAATAGGTTGCCCAGAGAGGTTGGGGAGTTCCTAGCCCCAGGGTTCTTCAAAAGCTGCCTAGACATGGTCTTGTGCAGTTGGCCCTAGGTAGCCCTGCTTGAGCAGGGGGTTGGACCAGCTGGCTTCCAGAGGTCCCTTCCGACCTCAGCCATTTTGCAATTCTGTGATGTGTTACAGAAGTACAATAAAAACTGCTACTGTGCTAGCATGTGGAATTGAGTTACGGGTGGAGCCGAGGCACCTGTGCGAGGGAACTGGCAGGACAATATGGCCTGGAGCTGCTGAAGGAAGAGTGGGGATCATGAAAAATAGACCCTGGGTTAAAGTGGGTCGTTATTTTGCCTCAGCTGTTTGTGAAACTATGGCCAAAGACCGTGGTAGCCTTTTCCACGGCTGCATTACAGTTTTCCTCATAGAAAAAAGAAAATACATCAGTCACTTCAAACTGGTAGCATCTCCAGAATTTAGTGGAAATTATCGTAGGCAGTTGCATAGTCTTTTATTTGTGGTATTGAGCTGCATCCTATTTCTCTTGCTTTGATGGGCAGTTACATCCAGTTTTAGTGCTCCGGTTTGCCAACACACTGACAGTGCGTTCTCATCTTCTTGTCATGGCGCTTCACTGGAACGCTGTTATTTGTGTAACAGTTGCTGATGGAAGTGTTAAATAATGCTTGTCCCCTCAGCTGATCTTTGAGGGGAAGGAGTAGCCTTCATCCAGATTAGCAGTTCCTTTTTTTTTCTTTTTTTCCCAACAAACTGAAATATTTAGCTGAAATTTAGATTGACCAGCTTTGCATTGAACACTGGTTACCTTGCTAAATTAGTTCCAGGACACTGTGTGTTCAGTAAAATTGTTGCTTTTTTCAAACACATCTGTATTTTAACTGTTTTTTTTTGCAAAAAATATTTTAAAGCTTTGCGAGCTTTCAGCATCACTTTGACTTTTGAAATGGCCCAGCTGCTTTATTTCTCTGCCTTAAGTGCAGCTGCAGGCAGTATTTGTACTGTTATTCTGGGTTGCTGTTTTCCAGTCAGATGGTACCAAGGTTAGTGTTATTTAAAATCCTAGCTAATGGATTTGCCTTTTTCTTTTCCACCTCTTTTATTATGCTAGAGTGAACGCAAATCTGTTGAACAATTTTTTCCTTGTCTTTGTTTCTTTTCATGGACCACACTCTGCTCTGAATGGGAATTTGTATAGCTGGGGCTCAAGGAAGGAAGAAAAAAAATATATGATCTTTTTCATTTAAATGATGAACAAGTTGTACAATTTGGTATCTGTCCTCTCTCATCCAGTTTCTTTGAAATTTCTCTGACTAGCAGACAACAGTCTAAGTTTCTTATAAAGTGAGGCATTCAAGCGCGTACTGCAGTTGTTTAATAAAATCCTAACTTAAGCATATGTTTAATTGTACTCACTTATGTTTAATCATACTAGATAGGAGTCAGAATTGGGCTGAATGCCTCTACACCTGTTTAAATGAAAGTTGAATGGGGACATTGCTGCGTACAGTGGCTCTGTCTGGCTCGTGGCGGAATGGGTGGCCTGGCTGGCCCTTCTGGGTCCTGCAGCACAGCGGATGGTGTGCAGCACTTGAGTGTCTTTAATACGTGGTTACATTAAGGGCCTGAGAAATTGCATACTGTAAGTGGTTTGGGTTTTTAGCTTGGTATTTGTAGCTTGTCAGGTCTTGTTTTTTCTACATGCTTTAGAAGTATATGTGGCCTGTGGTATTAGAAATTAATAATATTATAAGCAGTTCCAGTTATATGACCATATATCAATTTAAGATATTGATGCTGGATTTGTGTTAACATTGTACCATTATGAAGTGCCTTAAACTAGGGAAAAAATTGCATTATTATGGCTTTCCTTTTTAAAAATAGGATATTTATTTTTAAGATCAAATTAGAACCATTTATCCAGGTCTCTGTAAAAAGTGAAAATACAAATATAAGAGTGAACAATGCGTTGTCATACAAAGATTTTTCTTGTACTCTGTGTAACTCACACACAGGCTCCTTTTTGTAGTTGTTGCATGCTTTTTAGTAAAATAAAGCTAAATGAAAGTAAACAACAAGGAAGGGTAGAAGAGAAGTTGGGAGCCAGATGCTACTGCAGGCCATCAACTGAATTTTTATCACAGAAATGTAACTCTCAGAGGATGACATTCTTAGTGAATCCTGCATCTCACTGCTTACAGTAGAAAAAAGTCATAAACAATGTATTTTGGTGGAGCTCAGTGGCAGCTGATAGCCGTACCCAGCATGTTGTTTCAAGGGTTCCAGAGCACGCCTTCTGCAGGACTTCACTGGAACCTCTGCTGGACTCAGTGTAAGTGCCCAGGTTCAGTGCTATAAATTTAATGCTGTAAAACTAATTCATATGCTGCTTTTTTTTCCCTTCTTCCTAGTGGAATACTGTAACTCTGCTAACGCAACAAAAATGAATAATATTCTTCACCTCTCTAGAAAATAGTTGCAAAATTAATTAGGTCTCTCTATAGAAAAGCCATATTAAATACATATGTACAGCGAAGGGAGACATTGGATTTGGAAGTATATTGTAACCTGTGTGGGCTTGACCTGATCAGAACTTGCCCCAGTTTGTTCAGGCCATGTGGCTAGGTTGGAACTGTGTGTTTGGTTTGTGTTTATATTTTTCATGATTCTGATACTCTTTTTTTTCAGGGATTTTTATTTTTGGCAAGCTTGTTTGTGTTATTTTTTGAAACAAAGGGGTTTTGGTTTACTTATATGAGAATCTGACTGGAAAAAATTAATGCAAAATGTAGATCAGCAAAATTTAAGCTGAGGATAACCTTTTAGCATTTGAATGCATTCATCTCTTGCATAGAAAATGAATGCACTTTTCTTTAAAATGAAGTTACCTATGAAAGAAAAACCTTCCAATCATTTAAATCCTATTCTGCTAAGTAGACAATTTTTTTTTAAAACAAAAGTGTATTCAAGATAAAAAGACTCAAGGGAAGAACTCAGAGTTTATCTTTGTGCCAAATACACTTTTTAAAAGCATGAGTAGTTCACATTTGAGCACTGGAAAGGTAGATGGAAGAAAATAATTAGAAATGTTTTCAGAAAGCCTTCTTATCAAGACGTGTATAAGGTAGAAGAGAAGCCCTCATGCAGGACAGGGTCTACTGATCAGATTACAGTCTAATGTATACTTGAAGCCAGCATGGCTTGCCAGTACTGCATCTGTCCTTCCCTTTCTGCCGCTTGCAGAACATTTTCAAATGTAACGGCATGGATGATCACAGGATTAGTTTCCCTTATGTTTTGCTAAACTGATAACCTCTCCCCTCAAATGTCCAGTGGGACATCTTAAAAAAATATGTAACCTCTTAGGTCCTTGAAATGGACAAGAGATGGACTCTTAGAGCTACATATGGTTGTAGAAATAATTGTATCGCTCAGATCGTCTTTTAGTGCTTAAATGACTACGTGCACTTTAGCTGAATAGCTGTCTAATGCTTCCAGCTGGGTCTTGACAAATTACCGTAGAAATAACCAATAATTATCTGACCTATAAAGTGAGAAATCATTGGATCTTTTTCCAATTATTACTTAGTAATTAAATGGTAAATTAGCCATGTGTAAACTAATCTGCATATAACAAAACAGTACCTAAGATTGCAAGACACTTTCAATTTGGCATGATATAAGTTAAGTGTGTGCTGGCGTTAAAGAATTCTAACTCACAAGCGTACTGAAAAACGTGTGGTACATCCTCTACAGGAAAAGGGAGGAACAGGAAGATTTAGAGATTTCTGTTCTTTGTAATTCTTAACTAGGTTTGCAATTTCAGTGGAAAAAATAAGCTTGACTATTAAATATCAGTAACTGTATTAATAACTTCCATTTTATTAGCTACATGTTGTATAACTATAAGAACGACTGTTTCTCTAAGAACATAATATTCTGGATTAGGGGATTGTTACAATCCTACATGCAGTGCTTTGAGTCATTCCTTCATTTCAATAAAGCAATGAACATTTTCCTTGAATGGATCATAGTTTAGAAAAGAGAATATATTTTTGGTCTTTCACAAATAAGAGAAACGTTTAAATTCTATTTGGATTTTTTTTTTGAAAAGTCGTGTGGGGATAGGCTACAGATTAGCAGTGGCTTCAGCACAAAACCTGAGTTCAGTTTAATTCTAATTCTTCTGTCTGGCTACCATCCAGTTCCTCCTGTAAATAACTTTATTCACGTAGATCCTTGGCTGCTATTGCTAGCCGATAGTACTCCATTTAGAGTTTTGTGATTTTTTTTTTTTGTCAAGTTTAACAGTTGAGATAAATTCCAGAAAAAACTTGTTTTGGTTGTCCACAAATACTATTGTTGTATTCTTCAGATAAGCCCATTTTTCCCATTTTTCTTGCTGAAGTTAATAAGCATGTTTCGTTTGAAACCAGACTACATAGCTCATCTTGTTTTGATACTTTTGAACTTTTTATTATTACGTTTAGAAGTATTTCTAAGCTGAACACTTAAGTGTTTCCTTTAGTGTGAGTCAAAGCTGACCTTTCTGACATGGTGGCGGGGTTGGGGGGAGTCCAACATAGGTGTGCATGTAAGCACGACTGGAGTATTGCAAGTTGAACCAGAACTTAGGAGGGGGAATCTCTTCCAAATCAGCCAGATAATGAGCTGGGTTTTTCTGCAACCCAGAACTTGAGTCTCCTTTTCATGGGGCAGTTATTGGATTTTTCCCCATAGAGCGCTTCATCAACTTCACTGAGCAATTTAATCAACCCTTTATCTAGAAGCTCGCTCTAAATTATCGACCACGGGAATCTCTTGAAAGGACAAACAGCATTGTTAAGAATTTGTCTTGGAGTAAACTTGAAAGAAAAAACATAGATAATACAAAGCATTTTTGTCCTCCTCTTCTTTCCTTCCTTCCTTTCTTTCTTTTTTTTCTTTTTCTTTCCTTTTTCTGGTAGACATTTTGTTGAGAACGGGAGAAACTGCCTGATTTCAGGCTTTACAGCCCATTTCCTACTGTGATCCAGACTCTGAAAGGCTAAAACTATATGCATCCATAGTAGCCTGGAAATTCTGTTGTAATCTGTAGTTTTAATGAAGCATCTTTCAAATATCCTGGTTTGTCAGTCAGTTATTACAGTATGTTTTAGTTTCCCATACTATATTGTTACTGATTCAACAATTAAGGTAGGCATAAAAATTGAACTACACTGTGGGATGATGCCTCTCCTACAGTTTGCTGTTTCTGATGGTTGTTCTCTCACAGCCTGAAAATAATAGAAGCATGAAGAACACTGCTATGATTCTGGTATGTAATAAGCTTCAAATCTGAGGCTCCCAGCCAAGAGACTTTTTCATAAAAATGTTTTCTCTGTTGATGATTCTTCCTGCTGATGACTCCTAGTACTCAGAATAATTGCAGTAGTGTTTAATTTTTCCCATTTTTAAGTGCCGAAAATAACCTGAGAAATTCATTAATGATAAGTTCTTAGAGCTTTGCCTTGGCACTTTAATTTTCCTTCAACTCTTGTTCACTTGCATTCTCTAAAATAATGAAAATGTAAAACATCAGAAATCCTTTCACTTCCATGTTAATGGAAAAAATAGCAAAGTTATCTGTCTTTCAGCTGGTAAAATATAAGTTTGGGAAGCAAACAAGCCAGAAAGACAGCATTTTTGTTGCCATGAGGAATGTGAAATTTCTTCACGGGAATGCTGGTACTTAAAAGCTCTTTTCCCTTTATCTAAACAAATGATACCCTTTCAAGATAGTTTTTTTTTTTTAGAGGTATGAAATTAAGTGCAGTGAAAAATCCAGTTCCTTCTGTTCAATATTAGTATGGGAGTTGAGCGCAGTATTGCTATTGCTGTAATATAATGAGATGATTACTACCTATGGAAAGGCGTTATTAAACTAAAATCACTTAGTAAAGCAGCTTTACGTTGGATAATTAGAGACATCACTTGGAAGAATTAGTCTATAATCAATTAATCTTTTCAACTAGTAAATGGAGGTGCTTAAAACCTGCAAAATTTAAAAGCTAATCAAAGCATTGAGGAGGCACAGCACTCTAGAATAGCGCTAGCTTCAGAGAAAGCTTTTTCAGTCTTCCTCAACTGCTAGCGCTTCCTTTTAGCATTGGAAGGGCTGGCTGCTCTTGTGTTCCTGATGAGGAAAGCTATTTTAACAGTTCGTGGTCTTCAAAATTGAACTCTTTTCACTAGGTAGGTCTGTGACAATGTACATATCCTACTAACTGTTTTCATGACCAGATGCTCGTTTTCCAACAGTACATATTCGAAGATGATAGGTAAATGCATTTTGAAATCACGGGTATTAGGATGGAAGAGAAATTAGTGAAAGTTAATGGTCCTTAATGTTTTAGGGATGCTGTGTATTCTTTGACCTCTGCTTGGAGTGTGCTTCATTTGTTTTATCAGTGGTTCACAGAAACATTACTGGATGTTGTTGTTAGGTAGACGACTATCAATGTTGGGAGAATTTTGTTTTTTTTCCTCAGTACAGATAATATTGCTAGGTATCTGTGATTGAGTTTGAATTGAAACCCTGAAGGAATCAGAGACCATGAGCTTACTTTCTACCAGAAATGCAGAATATGGTTGAGTGTTGCCTTACTGATCTAGCTTCCTCTGCTTCTGTTCAGACGCCGCACAGTCATGTCAAGGTTCTGTCTGTTCGGACAATTCTCTCGTTGGCAACATTTGTCTCGTTTTATCAGCTTCAATAAACAGATACTCATTTTTAAATTAGTCATATCTATAGTACGGAGTGATTCTGAAGCAAGTCAACTTCAGGAATCAGAATTACGGCAGTGTCAAGTGTAAACGATGCTCCTAGCACAGAGTTTGTAGAGGAACACACCTAGCCATCATCACTCCAGCACTGACATGCTCTGAGCGTTGACAAGTAAAGAACTAGATGGCTGCTCATATAACGTTGTACTAAATTAAGTTAATATCTTATAACATTGCTACGTTAGTAGAAGAAATTGAGAAATAGAGCACTTCTACCTCCCCCCCCCCCTTTTTTTTTNCCCCCCCCCTTTTTTTTTCTTTCAGGCAAAGACATTTGAGGAAGGAAAGCAACTAATGAATAATGATTGTACAATACACTTTTTCCTCAAATGCCCTTGCCTGAAGGATTCTGCAGCATCCTTCTTGTTGGTTGCCTGGGCTTTCAGAACTTCTCTCAGAAGTAGGTGATGCTCTCTGAAGTTTGAAAACAACAGCTCCACTTACTTAGCTAAGTGAAAGTGAATGCAGTTTGAGACAGTCCAGGAGCAGAGGATGTCATTGAATACAGTGGCCCCAAAGTTATTCTCCCCAAGTAATTGGCCATATTGCATCATCATTTTAGCTGGACGTGCTAATTCATTTTCAGGTTAACTGCCCCAGAAATACTTCTGTGGGCTTGCAGCTGAAGACGTTGAATGTATTACAGTTTCAAAGGTCCTATAGCCCACAGCTGAGATATTTTACATATATGATCTGTAGAGTCAATATTCTTTCATGTTATTTAAATCTTTGTTCAAGTTTCACAACCAGTTTTTTAAAGATCTACTTTTTTTTTTTAAAATCATGATTATGGGAATAAAAATGGGAGTAAGTTGCAATTTATGGTTTTTGAAACTGGAATACTGAGGCTGAGATATCCAAGATCCCTAAAGAATTTTGTAAGGACACCAGAAGTGAAATGGCAAAGTCTCTTATTTATGTCCGTTATTAGACAGACCCAGGGAACAGGATGTTTCTAGTGACTGGCAGTAAGCGGGAGAACTTGCACACAGCTCGCCACATACAGAGTAAGTTGATGTGACTTAGGGTAGAAGAGTTGGCAGAACTGTTCTAATGCCAACGCATCTGAAATGTCATAGTTTATGTAGTCTTCTAGCTACGTAAGCCTTTCTGTATGTCTTAAGGTCGCCATTCCCAACAGTTTTTAGAAAACATCTTCTTTGTAGGTAATACTTTCGTATTTGTGTGGAGTGTTATTTTGTATGCTAGAGTAAATGCAGGAAGGAAATACAACCTTTACTTGCGTAGGTTTTTTTTTCTTGCATCTTCTCGCAGCCAGCTCACGTAAGAGGGTAGCTGTATTTACAGCTTCTGTGCCTTGGAAGATGGTGGAGTTTGGTGCTGAGTTGGAGACTTTCACACACACACTGTTTACATCTTTATTTCTGCATGTGTGTTTGCATATATATTATAGTACTTTATATATAATAGACTTTTTGCTACATACATATGTATATGAGGGTAGCATAGTCTATTATAGTATTATAATACTGAGGATTTTAGTGCAGTAATTCTTGATAGCTTTCCTTAAAAATAGTAATAACATGAATAATGGCTGTTTAATCACTTACTCTTCTTGGCAGCTGTTTCAACAGAAGACTTAACAGCATAATGTATTCATGTAAGATCCTGTTGTACTCACTTTGCAGGTGTTAAAGAAACTGATGTCATATTTTATCAACAGTACCAACTGGCACACAGCTGTCTCCACTTGAATGTATGTAAAACTCTTCAGAAACTGGAAAAAATGATATTTTCCTAAGCATAAAGAGTGGCTCAAGACTTGAGCCTGTCATGTCAGTAGTACTTGCAAAGAGTAGAATTTAGACATTTTAGTGGCGAAATAAGAAAAGGCCTGTGATGCTGATGTTCCTGAGGGGCTTGGGGGGCGGGGGGGAAGACTCAAATTTAAGTTGTGTTTAACTTCTTTTCTCTCTAGATTATTTTTGTAGAATTACCTTCCATCTCCACTTTTCCTTTTAGCACGGACAGGAGGTAGCTTTTTTTTTTGTATTAATACGCTATTGCCTGTGGGGAGCCAATACACATGCTAAATTCTATTAAAAGTAATTCAAGGGCTCACCCGCGCATGCAGTAATTATGATTGTGAGCATCTAAGGAAAATGAGTGTGTAATGTCTTAATTAAAGCAGGGTAATAGAATTTTAGTTACAGATTAGATAATTTTAAGACTTCAGAATGTTAAATTTTATTTTCATGTAATTAATATTAGTATACTTATTTTGATAGTACATTACCTTGTTAAAGTATGTTTTGTTGGGATAGGAAAATGTGCAAAATCTGAAAGTCTAATCAATTAGAAAAACTGTTTCTTTTGGTAGACTGCTCACTTGAATGTCACTTGCCCAAGAAAAAATTTTTCATGCGCGAGAGTGAAGAAAATAGTTTCTGTAGTGCACTGTATAACCTTGGTTTCATCTTTCTCATTAACTTCTGTGGTATACTGAAGTTTGTTGTCTGAATCTCTGGTTTGTTTTTCTATGGTAAATTCCAGTTCCTGTACATGTTAATGTTATCTCGGAGCCGACCTGTGTTCTGAATCTTAATGATGCTTGGCTGTTTTTGCAGTAAAATAACTCAGTTGCACAGGATGGAGTTTTATCAGTTCTGTATAGAAGTCTGCGTGGTCACTGTAGAAATCGGTAGCGATTATCATGTATTTTGATGTATAGTTTAGAATAACTACACTCCAGGCAATTAAATGTATGGCTAGAAATTACAGCTAAGTAAAAATGTCTGCACTGCAGCTAGTGATTACCATATGGTGCGCACTTAAGGAAACCTGTGTGAAAGTAGTTAGCTTGAATACCGGCAGCATGAAGTTTAGCTCAGTATAAGTGTTTGATTGTTGCGCATTTTCTTGGGTAACCTACTGTGAATCTCTTGACGCTGCAGCTATACTGATCTCGAAGCTGCCAAAGCAAAATTACTGGTTGTACAATCAAGTTTAAGACTATCCCCAGCACTTTCATGTAGCATTGTGATCATGGCAATCTTTTTTATAGGATCCAGACTCCTGACTGCTACCCAGTGTTGAAAGGTACAGTATCAGGCTCACTTTATCAGGCAGAGCTATTGGTTTTTATCTGCTGGATGATTATCTAGATCCTGTTGATATCTTCCTGAATTTCAGTATGGTAGGATTTAACCAGTCTATGGAGGAAAATCCTCTCTTCAGTTTTAGAAGACCAGAAATCAAGTGCTCTGTTGTTAGCAGGACAAAGCAAGGCTCATCTGTGCCTGCCACCTCTATCCTCTGACACCGTCACTACCGAAGACTCCATTCCTGCTGCCTGCCAACTGCCTCTCCTGCTACCTTGAGTTTCCACCTTGTTGTTACATTCATGTCTCAGTGTGCCATCTGGCTCTCCTAATACGCCGTAAATGTTTGCAATACTTTCAGTTCCTATATCTCCCATGTCCCCCATCTTCAGCCTGGGCTAATCAGCATTCCCTTTGGGAATTTACAGCCATTGTTTCACTTCATACGCAGCAAGTGGTTTTTTATTTTTCACATGGAAGCTGTTAGAAGGGTTTGGCATAGAAATCACTACAAAAGGGCTACAGTTACTCAGACTGGAGTCGCTAGCTCTTTGTCATCCCAAGTTGTGTGCGAGATCAGTTTGTTTTGCAGAACCCATCATCTAAGTTTTGCATTAGTGGAGGCAGCTGCCCTTTGGATTGAGTCTGAGGTTTTTGGAAGAAGGATCTGCAGCAGGGTGCCTCCAAGCTAATCCCGTCATCCTTCTGGACGGGATAGCAGAGATGTAGGGACCTCTGAACTGCAGTGCCCTTTCCCAGACAAACCGTCATGACTGTGAGTACATGTCAATGTGTGTGCTCCAACCTCTAAATGTTAGAAATCTTAATACCAGATGTTCTAAGCAAATTTAAGTTGACAGTGTTTAGACCTGTGATAAATCACGCTGTATGAGAACGCTGATTTTGGGAATAGCATGCACAGCTCTAGCTGTGACAGGTATGTATTTAAGGGACATTTCTGCCAGTCTCACAGACTCTTGCATCCAGTATCTGCAAATGCAAAATCCATCTTTACCCATTTTAGCGGGTACTTCTTGCAATAATTATCAGAACTCTAGATGTACACAAGGTACTAATGAAGAAAATGCAGGTATTGGATTTTGCTGGATTAAGGTCATCTGTTAATTGATTGAAGATTCACCACAGGCTGTGGTTCTGAGCTCTAGATACACTTTACAATACTTCACTGTTTCAATGATTTATGGACTTCTCATTTTATCTTCTGAGAAACTGGCTAAAATGACCTTAGAAGTGTATTTTCTTGATTGTTTTTAATACATAAGGGGAAAAAAGCAGAAAAAAATATCCAAAGTACTGCTACGCTATTGAAGTAATTTAGAACTTCAATAATGTTTTCAAATGTCTGTGCTGTAAACAGGATTGAGACAGATATGGTCTGCATAAGGAGATTCTGGCTTTTTACTTCTTTGAACATTAATAAAACCTCTCTGAGTCCGTTCCCCAATTTAAATAATGAACGAGCTATTTTCTAAACTCTATCTCACATATATACCCTCAAGTAATGTGTCATGCACTGAAGCTGGACATGTTTTTTTGTTTATTTCTTAATGTCATAGGAGTTAAGTTTTATGTGCCTGTATCCAAACTCCCACTGGCAGGTATTAATACTTGGAAAATGTCTGGGAGAGGTAGGTTGCTGCATAGAAAATGGGAATGCCGTGTCCTTTACTTCTCTGAATGTGATAGTGGTACCAAATATAGCAGCAACAGAAACATGCATTGCTTCTGTTCCCAGAACTGCCTTGAAAAACAGTTTCTGTATTCTGTGAAGAACTGCATTTCTGGGATAAAGCTGTGGTGCAAACCTACATTTTAGTTTCCTATAATCTGGTGTCTGCGCTGGCCATAAGTCTAAATGTTTGCTGTACTGTAAGTAGAAAAATAGTAGGACTTGTGAGATCAAATTAAATGCCTTTCAGACCAAGGTGAAGGTCTCAGAAGTGAAATAAGACTCTTTGGAAGAAGCAGTTGTAATTTATTTTCCCCTCTTTGAAAACCATGTTTTGGTTTTGTTCCTTTTATTTTTTGAATTATATTTTAAATTTAATATTTTTTATCACTTTTTCAGTGAAATGCATGTGTGTAGTTCTGCTGTCATATACCATTGCTAGTTTTTGTTCTGTGTTACTTCTCATTCTTAAGTACAAACGCATTCTATGATCCAAGCTCTTGGTCAGGGTTAGGTTCCCTGACCTTGTTCCTGAGGGACGCCTATGGCAAAGATCCATATCCAGAGTTTTAAGGGTAGTCCAAGTCACCCGTTTTTCTGGCAACACAGCAAATAAATGGTGGGGCCTGGGCTGGGAATGGCAAATAAAAATGGTATGGGTAGGATAACTTTTGCTGGTGAAAATTCAGGCAAAGAATCCTTATGAAGCTGTTCAAGTTGGTTAATTTAGAGCTATTATGCAGCTGCTTCATCTGTATTACAGGGAAGTGTTGACCCCAGGCTTACTGGTTTCGAAGACAGATCATGTACACTTCTCTACGACTGTTCTTCTGCATCAGGGATTGCTTCTGCGCAGCTGACTCTACAGCAATGAGAAGCGATGATAATTGCAGGTTCCTAGCTTGTGTGTATAAAGAGAACATTAGTTTCAATCTGATTTAGGTTACAATTTGAGAAACACTGATGTATATACTCTTTGCTTATTCTCATCCCTGGGATTGTATATTATCTATTCTGAAATGTCAAGGGAATGGTAACTTTTGACACAGGTATAAATAACATGAATGTCAAACAACTGTTGCTGCGGGGCTGTGGAGTCTGCAGCCTGACTGCCAGGGCATTCCCTTGGTGTCACACTCATAATATTTAAGTGACAGCTGAAAACAGAGCTCTGTCAGTGCTGTCTCTGTGTCAGCTACCAGACCACAAGACAGACCTAGAGTAAATCTTTTCCATCAATACATGTTTGAGTAACTGTTAATTAAATCTGATTTGACTTTGCTTACTAATCTGCCTCCAGGATTAATCAATACATTCCTCCTTCTCTGAGTATTTCTTTGTGCTTAGGAAAAGGGTCTGTTATTAATACAGAATTTACAATGTCTGGTGTTTTGCAGATTGAACAGAGTGCTTCCGTATTCAGAAGGGTTTCCAGTGTGATTTCAGATCTGAAATAATGAGTTAGGAGAAACAAGCAGTATCAAGAGAGAAGAGTAGGGAAGAATTAAAAACAAGTTATGAATAGTTTGCGCCTATGTGTCGGTGCAGTTGGGATGTTTTCAACTATTATCATTTGGGGAAATAAAAGCCTATGTCCAAGTATTCATATTGCTTACTAAACTTTAAGAAGCAGAACTCTGATTTTCACTTTTGTTCTGTTAAGATTTGAGGAGAATGTACTTTGTGTAAAAAGAGAAAAAGCGGACCTTAACTCGTGCTGGGGGGTTCCATGTTGACGTACATCAACACACTTCTGTTGAAGCCGGTGTTAACTCTTCTAGTTTGCGTTAGCAGGGAGCCTAGTTTTCACAGTCTGTATGGACCTGATTGAGCCCTGTCATGAGTCTGTAGGGAAAAGGATCATTTTGAAGAGCTATGGTTGTTCAGCCTGCATGGTTTTTATTTGGTTTACCTGTGGAGTTGGGTGTTGATGCGCACATGAAGACTTCAAGGGCGTTGTAATGCCCACCTTTTGCTTTTTTCTCTCCTATGTTCATTTTCCTAGGCTATGGCAAGCTGGCAATTTATTCTTCTTCATCAGCTTCTGAAGGCAATTCTCTGTGTCTCCTAAGCTCCGTTAAATAAAAGGATAAAGGTGTGCCAGCAAAGCCCTGCCAGCGGATTGTGTCAGAGCATCGCATGGCCAGCTCCCAGAGGCCCACTGAGGTGGGTTTTTTAAGTGGGAAGATTTTGCTCAGCTCAGTTCATGTCAGAAGCCAAAGCTGAGTTAACTGAGACGAAAGTCTAACTACTTGCAGTAGTATTTGATTCATGGTATTTTAGACAGAAGCGTATCATGTAATGAAGAAATATTTTTCGGTTCTCTCCATTTAGTTCAGTTTGTACGATGAATCGTATGCAACAAAAGAATTGGTATCCCTTAAACATTTGTGTTAAGTGTATTCCCAAGTAATCCTAAACTTGGTTCTTTTAAATTAATCTAGTATCGATGTGTTAGTTTTTGAGTGGTGAGTCACCATATTCCATCTACAAGGTGGGAAAAAAATAGAAAACCATTCATCTAAAAAGAATATTCATTACACAGTTCCCATTTTCTTCTCAATAGCTGCCCATGCTTAGGTCAAGTTACCTTCTGTGTAAAAGAGCTGTCAAGTTATTTCCTTAAGTGCTATTTTACCTTGAGAACCTATCAGCTGGTTTTTATGTAAGTGAATTTGTGATATGAAGGAAAGTAACAATGGCCTTTTTTTCCCCCCCCCAAGGTCAGATGGCATTTAAGATGGTGCCATCTTGTTTTCATTATGTGTTTTGGAAGAAGCAGCAGAGTCATTTTCAAATCTCAGGAATTTCATTAAGAAATATTCAATAATCTGTTTTAGAATAAACTGTTATTTCAATCTGCTACATATCCCAGCATTTTTAACGTATTGAAGAAATGCATCCAGTGTTTTGCAAGAGGTGGTAAATTGTGACAGTTGCTAGGAAATCCTGCTTTCAGATGCGACGTGCCAAGGAACTTTAGCATGCCTTAGGTCTCTGTGCAGTGGGAAGCTGCTGTGTTGCGTTTGGAAGCTTTTGACTTATTTTGTAATTGTGTGATATGGCTTGCCATTTTTTCCAGAAATATACTCTCTTGTGGTGTGTTTTTTTTTTTTCCTTTTACTGTTGTCTTGGTTTACCTCCCTACTACTTACAATCGTCTGTTCTCTATTTTCATACTTTATGAAGGCTGCGTTCAAACCAGATGCCTAAGGCAACAAACGTTGAGTATGTTTATCCTAGTGCTAGGGATAAGGAACAGAGCACTACAAATCACAGTGCGTAAATTAATAGCCTGCCTTGTCACTGCGTGGTGAATCCTTCCAGGAGAGGTATCGGACACGTAGCTAATGTGCCCTTTAACTGACTTTGTGTCTTCAGTTTTGTTAGTGGTTGAAATCATGTAAGACTGAAACATAAGCCCTGTTGAGAAGATAACAAATAGTAATTGAGTTGGAATTTTTATTACTACTTAGCTCCTAATTTTGTTTTTGCTGCGTTCTGAGCTCTGGGATTCTGTTCTGAAATATTCAGCTGAACAGCCACAGGGATGTGGCTCAAAGAGATCATTGTCTCTGTTGGAGTACAAGCGCGTAGAGTAATACGCAGTGCTGTGTCTCATCTACGTGCAAACTAACTCTCATCCAGGCCTGTTCCCCAACAGAGTCTGAAGTGTTGACTTTTCCAGGAAGGATATCCAATTCTTTTTTGTGTGCGTGTGTTAAAATCATCATACTGAGAGGAGGTTTGGCACTTCAGGGTGCTTATGTGAGCAACGCAAATCTGTTTTTTCATGAGGTTCAGCAAACAGGTGTGACATAAATTTTAACTCTGACATGCAGAGGTCTTACGTTATGCCTGGAAGTTTGGTAAGTGTTTATCCTAGTTTTTAAAAAGATTTCTGAAGCTGTGGTGTCTAATTCACTGTGTGTGCATCAACACCGCATTAAAGGTTGCCGAGACATGCAGCGTTTGTTTCTTATCCAAACCCAGGAGAAGGTCATACTTTAGCAGTAATAAAATAGCCTGTGTTGCATCAGGATTTGGCAGAAAAACAGCAACAATTAAAGTCCTCAAATATGTAATTGAAACTGACTGATTATTTAGAACCAGAGATAAGCTACCTGTGTGTTTTGTTTTGTTTTTTTCTGTTAGATATGATCTTTTTTTTTTTTAAATCTGTGCTTACTCTGTTCCTTGAGTAGTAGTGTTACACTATGGGGAATAAAGCACCCAGTGGTCCTATTGTGGTTGTTTCCAATACAAATTTTCAGGTGAAGGTTTTAGGTTTAAAATTTTGGGGTTATTCTTGAAGTTATTTGATTTTTTTTTTTTTTATCATAAGCTTTGCTTCGNTTCAGGTGAAGGTTGTAGGTTTAAAATTTTTTGGTTATTTTTTTAGTTTTTTTATTTTTTTTTTTTTTTTTTCAATCATAAGCTTTGCTTTGGCTTCTGATTTAATGTGAACTTTTTTTTTTCCGTTTGCTGAATTTTGCTGTCAGCATAATGTGTGCTTTCGGCAATTCCTCAACAAATTCTTCACAACTTAGATTGTGAAGTCCCCGAGGCAGATGTGTTTATATTTTCCTCATGTTTAGGGTGAAGTGGGCCATCAGAATTTAACAAATAAATAGAACAATGCTTATTAATAATCTTTGTTCCTTATAGCTGAAATAAAGATAACACTTTTTTTCATAGAGGAGTTGGGAAGATTTAATTAGGTGACATCTGTACAGTGCTTTCAATATGTAAAGTAGTATGTAAGTGCCAAGTTTAACAATCACTTCTTCTTTCAGGAAGAAGGGAAGTATTTATCAACATCTCTGTGATGATGAGACATCATACGTTCACTGTTTTTTATATGTGACACGTTGTCTTTATAACAATTCCATAACTATATGGGAAAGGTCTGCAAGGACACTTGTCTACTGGAATTAAAATACATGAATAGAAATTCATGATAGCTCCGAATGGTGCGCAGGTAAAATGCTTGCAAGAATGCTGGTTGCTCGGAGATTTATTTTGCATGAATGGGGCTTTAGCAGGAGTAAAAATGATAATCTCAAGCATGTAGAGGGCTTTATCGTGTCTGTAGGAATACGCTTCATGAAACCGCCACTCCTATCAGGGCTAGGGTGGAGAGAAACGTGCAGGCAGAGGTTGATCAGAAATGGGCAACTCACTTGGTTTGACTGGGCTATGAAAGGCACAAGAAGGAGACTTGTAAGCCAGCCTCAAGGCCGTGTACCCGCACATGAGTTCCCCATCCTCATTAGTGCCACCAGTGGCTGTGTGTTGTATTACCTGCTGTGATTATTTCAATAGTCATGTTTCCTTTGCGCTGGAAGTGGGATTTTCTGTATCAATTTAAAACAAAAATGGGAAAAAGAGTGGTTTTGTTAAGTATTAGGTAGCTGGCAACTACCCAGCATTAATGCTAAATCCAGAAGGATTTTGTATCTTGCTACAGTGAAGGAAAAATTGCTTGAGGAGAAGGTCCCTAAATCAGCAGTAAGCCTAGTATAGAAGAAGAATGCTTATTCTTCAGTTTTGTGCTCTTTGCCTTTACATATAGGGAAGGAAAACACCAGCGTTATATTCCTGTGCTGACATGAAAATGAAAAAGGTATCCTGGACCAAAATGGGGTGGGGGTGGGGGGGACAAACAAACCTTGCGAGTTAGTACTGAATTGTAAAGTTGCAGCCCAGTTAAATCAAGTCTGTAGACCTTGATGTAGTTGTGCAGCATTTGGACTGGGGATTTGCCTAGACTGCCGGAAGAGACTACCTTAAAGGTGCCAGAGCTGTTGCAGGTGCGGGTAAGATCCCTTGCAGCAGTGAGGTAGTTCTTCACTGTAAGTCAGGGTAGGTGTTTCTAGATCGCTTGTTATTTTTGCGGTCTGTGTAGATGTACTTTCTTACTCTTGCATAAAAAATCATGTTACAAGAAAGGGTCTTTTCAGGATGGGAGTATGTACTTGTTTCCTGGTTTTTAGTCTAATGACATTGCCCTTAGCTATTCGAGTCCAAACCACGCTCGCGGTAGGACTTATTGGGCAGCTTTATGGTGTTCCATAATTCTTTCCGTGGTAGACTGTTCTTTCCTTTTGCATGGATGATGTATTTTTCTTTGCAAGAATTCTGTGATACACCTTAGCTAGTATGCTAAGTGAGCTTCAAACATTGTACCCGATCTCTTTCCTCTTTGATGCAAGGGCATCTTCCATGCGCGGAATATTACAGAAAATATCTTTATACTGGAAGAGAATGATTGGTATCTTCATGTAGAACTATTCTCTGAAAAAAATTAACTTCAGTTCTGAATTTTGACAGGTGGGCTTATAGGAAAGTCACTTTCCAAGCACAGTTTTCTGCAGGATTGTGCTTGGAAATAGTGTTTTATTTCTTTCTCGATAAATCTTCATTAATATCATTTTGATCCCTTAATGTGTCTTAACACACTCAATTCAAAGGCCAGGATCATGAAGACATTTATTTACCCTTTGTTAAACTGCCAAATTATCAGAAGTAAACAATGATTGGGCAGAATCTGCATTATAGTAGCAAGACTTCATGCCTGCCTCTTGGGGAAAATTACTGATTACCTGTCATAGACGATCTGTTTTATGGCAATAGGTGATGCCAGGGCATCTGCAGATCAACCTGCTGCTTCCTAGCTTTCAGGCTTGTTCCTGAATTTCCCTGTTGCAAAGAATAAGCTTTAAGAGACTCAGTTGTCTTGTGGCACTGGACCCCTAAGAACTGCTGCTAAAAGATAATACCAAAGCCCTAGAGGGGGCGGGCAGGGAAGCAATTTTCAGAAAACAAATTGTGCAGCAATAATCCAGTTTACCCTTCTGTGAAGCTATGATGGGACAAGATTAGATAAAGTGGTTCTGTATTGGTTTAAGCCATCACTGTCTGTGTTTTTGGTCCCTGTTCCCTCGGCCCCCAGAGATAACCTATTTTCTTAGTGCTCCTATTCACTTTTATTTCTGGAAGAAAATGTCTGAAGAGTAACTTTGTTCAGTGTCCCATAGAACAAGTACATCAGATTTGCTATTAGAGGAAAGTTCAGAATTACGAATGTAGAAGAATCTTCTGAAAGCCCATTCTCCATCCAAATTCTCCTCCCTGCAAAAGTGAGCATCTGAAAGAAAGGAGGTAGGGCGAGTTCTGCAAGGAGGAGCTGCTCTTCATACAGCTCAGCTCATCTAAGGACAAACTGGATGGCTGCCTCGCATCACCTTTCTAGAGCTGACTGATTCCTGTTGGGCTAGTGTGGTCAGCTACATGAATTTAGGAGGGGAGAAGTAACTTCTGTTTGCCTATGCAAGTGGTTTGGTTAGGTGGCCGCAACTTCAACATTGTAACATTGGACATCAAATATTTTCTTTTTTGAAAAGTATTCTCTTGATCACTTGTCTTGTGTTCGTCATTGTTGTCTAAAGGAAGAATGGCATAAATGGAAGTAAAAGGTTTTTTTGGGAAAAAAGAAGATAGACAAATTGAGTTAAGTAAAATACAAACAATCACCTTGGGGAAAAATACAAGGATCCCAGCACATGGTTGAATAAGTTTGTCTTTAAGTCAGGACATCAAAAATATTCCTGAATGCCTAGCAGAAGGGATTTTTCAGTAGTAGTAGATCTGCACTTCTTGGGATAGACGCTGTCATGGGAGGATGGGGCTGTCTTTTTATTCTCCGTGAGCATGTTAGGGGGGCATGAGCTGGTGGTGGTGCCAGAATGAGCAAACCTCCTCTCGTTCATTTCTCAGCCCTTTATTCCAGCCTCCTCGCTGCCCTCAGACTTGCAGTGTTATAGAAGTTCACACAGCTGTGCTGTGAACTGAATCAGAAGGCTGATACAGATTAAAATTAGCCCAGTAAAATGAAATGCACCTATTTTTAACACAGACAAGTTCACTGACCCGGTTCATTGCACAGGTTCTTATGCCAACACAAGGAGGGAGATGACAGGGGAAGAAAAAAGCAAAGAATGGGGCTGCACTGTTTTTTCCAAGTGCTGTCTGATTCTGTCTTAAGGTGTGTCTAGGAACGCAGCTGGAGAACATCCTAAAAGCCATGAATTATGCTCAAGGTAACCCATTCACCTGTCAGGTGCATATCTGCACTAGATCTGGTAGGTCTTTTTTTTTTTTCCTGTTGTTCTATTTTAATGTCAAGGAGAGTTACTCTTATCAAATACACATTTATTTGCATCAGTACTGCATCTTTTCAACTGGTTTATGTTGCTTTGTGGAACACAATACATGCTATGTATGTACGTGCACACATAAGCAGAGTTTACTCAATGTGATTGTAGTGTATACAGGTGCTTTTAAAATAATCGTTACCTTTTAGTACCCAGAACACTCTTGAAAACTAAATTAATTATACATACAATGTAGGGACTCTTTCCTTTGTAAAATAATTTATTAAACAAAATTCTGTTAGGCTTGGTTGCAATTTCTTAGGGTGGGTATGAACAAAAACTGAGGACCTCAGGATGTAGCCTGTGGAAGGTTTTTATCTCCTTTCCTAGCCAGGAATCATGGCAGGTATAAAATACATTACCCTGTGCCTGTTGTTTGGCATAGGGCCACAGAGGGCTGTCAGCACAAGTAGGTGCAAATTGACATGGCAGTTCTCACGCTGGACTCATACTGTGTTAATACAAGGCTTCAAAGTAGGTAATATGAAATCTGAATTGAGTATAATATTTAGGGCTTCACGGTTGGAGCTGTTCATCATGCTGATTACAGCTGTGCCTGGGATTCTTGGCCAGCTGGGTTACCTTGTTTTACATGCTTGATTTCTAATAACATAGGCACAGCTGATGTGTGTTAGTTGGGGCAGGCTGGCACAGAATAGACTTGTGGCTCGTCTGTAATGACCAGCTGAGGAGAAGGAAGCCTCTTGAGGAATAGAGGGACCTTAATGGTTGCACTTGGGGTGGGAGTGTGGTTACAGAGCATTTGAACTATATGCAGTATATAATCTGTATGTAGATTGCTCGCGCTTCTCTGGTTTGACGTGTACACGTATCTCAGTGGTTTAATCAAGATGGCAATGCCATGAGAGCATTGGTTTTATTAACGTAATCCTTGTGTTATGAAGCCTGGTAAGACCCTCAGTGGTACTACTGCCCCCTTAAACCAGGTACGAGCAGGAAAACATCTCCCCTTTGAAAATCTTGCAGTCAGAGCCCATAATTAGTTTACAAAATGTTCTTGGCTGGACCTTGTGACCCCACTGAGGTCATTAAGCCAGTGTGGTTGTATCTGTATGCAGAAATAAACTTAATTTGAAAGAATTTATAAATTCTCTTGTAAACTCAGACATGGTAGATAGGAATGGTATCAACACGTACGCATTCACTATCTGAAAGTTGTTGTGCTTTCAATGCAATGAGTTTGTTTTTATGCCATTGTTGGTCTCTATCTCTGCTTCCTTATTTTTAGGCTTTCCAGACTGGTTTTGGTATTACTGTCTGTGCACTCGCTCCTTCAGTCTCTGCCTGTTTTATTTGTCGCTTAAGCCAAAAATGTGTGGTAAAGTATAGCAAAGAAGAATAGAGAGTAAAACGGAGTGTGCAGGGGGACAACTAATGAGCCCTCTTTAGAGGACTTGGGTAGCTAGCTGTGCAGGGCCCAGGCAGAAACAGAGAATGTCCCCTCCGTTTCGTAGTAAGAACTGCAGCAAGCAACGCTTCCCATGCTCTGAGAAGAGGGAGGACAAATTCATTTGGTTTTTTGCCTTTGACATGAGAGGGTCTTGCATGTGGGAAAGGCCTGCTTAGGGTTCGGCTGCCCTGAAGGCAAGTAAGCAATGAACCACGCTGGGCTGCCTGACTTTATCCCTCTTTTTCCCTCCCGGTTGCTGTGTGGCATGGCTTATGGGACTCTGAGCGGAGTTCCATGTTAGTGTGTGACATCCACAGATGAGGCTCCTGTTAAAATCTTAGGTTTTGCCCATATTAGAGAATAATATGAAGGAGAATGGCTGGGTGAGGTGCAGGTACATAGTTTAAACAGCAGCATTGATTCCAGTTTGTGATAGATGTTCTGGAGAAAGTATGATAGAAGGACTGTGTGGTGAGATCCTTTCACAGGAAGGAAGACGGGACCTATGTGAAATATTAGAATTTAAGAAAGCACTCAAATAGTTTTAAATGCAAGGCTTTATAGTAAAATAAATGGATGACTAAAACTTCTTTTAAAATAGCTGTTGGGATTTCCCCCTCATAGGGACAAAGCTATAATGAGAAAGTAAGTTCAAAACACTTTCAGAGATCTTGCTTCTAATTCCTCTGTTAATTCAGTGTGAAGTTACTCTTTTTAAAAGATCTCATTTACTTCGTTGTTGTTGTTGTGAAATGATGGTGCTCTGGTGGCTGATGTCTGGCATAAGGATTCCTGGATCTGACTACTGTTTCTGAGCCTGATGTTGACTTACTGTTTGGTAGCTGGCAAGTCACATAGCCTCCCTATACCTTTGCTCCATGGTCATATATTACTTTGGTGTAACTGTGCCTCTGTCGCTGTACTTTTGGGGGCGTTTTTTGTAAGTTTCAATGTCCAGAACAGTGCATTGTACATGCATGTACATTGCTTACAATACTTGGGTTCCATTTCATAGGCATTTTTACATAACATACTCAAATAATCTGTATGCTGAGTAAATATATTAACAATATTCATCATTGACATAATCTCCTTGCAACCTAATTAATTTCAGAAGTGTTGCAAAACCAAGTTCTTGTTCATTTTTTTTTAATCACTTAAACTGTGCAGGCTTTGCTTAGACTTTAAAAGATTATTAATGAGTTTCGTGATCATTTGCATGATCATTGAAAGGTGTCTCGGATCTGTATTGACATTACCTTACGGTGATCTTCCAGTGGAATACATAAAGTTAATTTAATGCTTGTCAGGGTTTCTGGTGGCCATAGAGATTTCAGTAATGAGAAGCCCCAAGCTGCTTGGAGCAGCAACTCTCATACTCATTGATGTGATTTGCTTACTTGGGTCCCATTTGTTAGAAACAAGCAACGTGACCTCATTTTAACATTAGAATGTATTTGTCACTTTATTTCTTTCAAAACTGTATGAGCTTTCAGCGTGTATTTACATTGTCTTGATTCTGACTATCAGCTGAATTGCTTTTTTGTGCCTGACATCCAGTCTAGGTATGTGCAGCCTTAGCGTGCTCTATTGTGTTGAGCACAATTGAAATTTTAGGATATAGTTGCTGTGAGTCTATTTTACTTTGTACCATGTCAGATTTTGGACAAAGCTGCTCCGTAAAAACCAGGCTTAGGAGCTAATATGCCAGGAGTGTATGGCCTTTCTACTGATGGTCCTGGATAACTGACATCTAGTAGCCGGTGGGTGCTCAGCTGGGCATTGTAAGACAAATGTTAATGATGCCAACTTGTGCTCCTTTCTTCTTGCATACCCAGCAAAAAGTGACCACAATCTATTCTTCAGACTATTGAAGCATTTCTTAGGAAGTTTTCTAGTGTTTGCTGAAGAAGGCTTCAAAGTATGGAATGATGTGGTTGAAGTGATGGTGAGTCAGTGTGTTACATTGCAGTTTTTGAACAATGTATTTGTCTAGAGTCAGTATTCTTTAACCCAGGATAAATCTCCCAGTCAACAAAATACTTTCAACTGGAGTTCTGGTATCCGTAGGCTATAATTTTAACATCAACACCCCCTGATACCTCATGTGAGAAATAAACCACAGGCTACATGGGTTTTTTTGTTTTTTTTCTCCAAAGAAGTTAACACACTTTTGAATGATCATAACTGACTTGCACTTTTCATATCTGTGTAGCTGTTCACACTACTGCAGAAGCAAAAGCGACGTTCACCCAAATGTGAGATACCTATCAAAGCTTTTCTAATTGTTGTAGACAGCTAAACCACGATGTGAAGACTTCATCCTGTGAACATTTGGCTTCTCATGTTTTGATTCTTCCCTTGTGTAAAGCATCTGACTGAGTTGGCAGTTCCACAGGGTCTGAATTTGATCTTAATGAGAAGAGAAGCAGTAACACTTCAAATGGAAGGCTCATATCAGTCATGACTGCAAAATGTACAGACGCTCTTTATTAGGACCACAGTAGTAAAACTGTTTTTCTTGTATCAAGTACAAAGATATTTTGACTTGTTTGTCAGCTATACAGTAGACTTCGTGGCATATCAGTCATCTGTTACACTGTACTAATTGCTCAGGAGAAATATCTTGCTGTATAGGATTTAAAAAAAAAAAGGTAATGATCAAGAGAGGTCTGTTTCTTGAGCAGACTAGCATACGTCTACGTTCTCGGGGATGTGGTGCAAAGAAACTGGGTATGAGGAAAGAGTGTAATTAATCTCATTCCTCAAACTCTTGATGTGAGGAGTGAGGATATTCTTAACAGAAGTGACAGTGCTGTTGAGGTTTTCCTTGGAAAACTGCCTGTCACATGGGATCAGCAGGCACAAGGACCAAATTCAGCTAGCCTTAAATGCTCTTAAAAACCAGAAAACCCAGAAACTCCAGCTGCTATCCAGTATTTCTCAAAAAAACTGATAGGCTAACTGAAATTACAAGCGTGACGTCTGCAGGAATTCAAATACGGAGGTCCAGCGAGGAAAACAGACACCTTAGGAACATGCAGCAATATTTTTTCAGTATACAAAATGAATACAGTTTTATTTCACAGTAGCTTTGGTAGTGATCTGTTCTGTTAATTATCTGCTTCATTTGGAAATGCTGGATTTGCAATTGATTTTGAATTGGCCAAAGAACAAAATCCTTGTTCTCTCCCCTTGGTGCTGTCGTACTGTCCATCCGCAAGGCTTGGGAGTGATCATCAGATTGCCATCGCTGGGTCATTTCCAGACAGAGTTTAGGTTCCCTCTGGAGGTACCTTTTCCTCCTTCCTTGCTAATGTTTTTGTAGGGAGCCCCTAATAATCTAGAGGTTCAGCTTTCTTTTAAGAATGGAGCTACCTCAAGAGGGGGAGACTGTTCTATGCACTAACATCTACATTCAAAGTCTGCTAAGTGTTTTGAAATTGGGATGGCACAATGATAAGTGATTTTGGAAAATGACAGTTTGACTTAGGTTAGTGGAGATGTTCATCCAAACAAGTATTTATTGTACAAATCACTATAAATCTTGGAATGGCTGTTGCTGTCTTAGTAAAATTCTGTTTAAATTTCATAAGCATGCCCTTTTTATGCATGCAGGCACTGGAAAAGAGAGATCTCCCCTGTTTCAATCTTCTCTAAAGTTAAACAGTTTGGGTGATCAGCAATACAGGAATTTAAATTCAACATTGCTAGAATTTCACTTGAGGAACAGGGAGAAGTTTGCATCAGAAGTTATGATTTGTGTGGTGGCACCATTAACGTGTGTTTTAGAGTTAAGAAGAAAAGTCAGGTTATGATCCGTGAAGGATATCGATATTTCAGTGTTTTAGATTGAACTCTTTTCTTTCCGAGAAGAAATCCAAGATTACTGCAAGTCTTGCAGACTCCAACTCCAGTGTGTTTCATCAGGTAGGCAGGGCACCAAGGAACTTGGTGGGCAAGCTAGGAAGTAGCAATTAAGAATCAAGTATTTTTTTGGCTTTTGTCAGAACTTTGCTAAACCAAGATTGCTTCCATGGAATATTTAGACTTAGAGAAGCTGGAAGAAAATTAAAAAAAAAAAAAAAGCTTTCTCAGCAGATGTGAGTATTCATTTTTGAAGGAGAAGCTTTTTTTCCTTTCTTTCAATACTTAGCTCTTAGCGNGGAAAAAAAATAAAAAAAAAAAAAAAGCTTTCTCAGCAGATGTGAGTATTCATTTTTGAAGGAGAAGCTTTTTTTCCTTTCTTTCAATACTTAGCTCTTAGCGAGTGTAGCATAGCTCATCATAATTCCTCACACTAGCTATGTTGGTAGCACTAGGGGAATTGCTTATTATGCAGACGATGTTCATCTTGCTGCTGCCTCTTCCTTCGCTCTGTTTTGTCTTTTGTGTCTTTTCATAATCTTAAGCTGTGAGCTCTTGAGGCAGAGACTTTGTTTGCACAACATCTTGCAAACTGGACTACCTGGTGCTAACTGGGGCATCCACAAGCTGCCCTATGTAAACAAAAAAGCAGACGTAGCAACTTGAATGAATTTTTCTTCATGTTTAAGCAGAAATTGATTAAAAATACTTTTTGTCCTGGATAGCAGCCTCTTTCCTTTTGTGCCTGTTCTCCATGGGAAACGTTTTAAGTAACATCTAACTTTAAAGAACTATGTGGCTGTTTCACCATGTAACATCAGGGCAAACTGCAAAACTACATCTAAGCTACGCGGTTAGCGTGAAATACTCTGTCTTCAAACTTGCATATACAAAGAAAACTTTCTGGCCAGATTATTTGGGAAGCAGTGGTTTAGATAATATAAATGTATGTACTAGCGTCTGCTGCAGCACACAGTTTTAGCTGTGGGAGCCAATGGTAATGGAAATCTTGGGCACATCTTCCTTAATATTTTTTTTTTAGATTATAATTTTGCTAGTTTTTCCACTTGTGTTTTCATAAGGTTAGTAAGGAAAGGGCAGCATGCATTTTCCAAATGTCTGTGAGAACTCTACTTCTCAAGGCTGATATGAAGGATAGCATGAAACATCTCTTTGGATCGTTGAAAAATCAAAAATACAATTCTTTTTTTTGCTCACGTATAGATCATATCTTTTAATAGCTTAAAAAAAAAATTCAAATGTGGTATTGTCTTTTCAGTTCCATGAAATGGTAGATCTCTAGTAACTCTAAATTGGCACCAGTCTGCTGAAATAAATATTATCATAGTAGCTATTGGTGTTCAAAGTGGAAGTTATAATGAAGACTTCCATGGTGTCTGGAGACTTGGCATGATAAATAGGGTCAAGACAGGCTTAGGATATGGCATAGTCTGGGAGGTTATTTTTGTATTTGTAGGAGGATAGGGCTAGATAATTATGCCGATTTCAACCAAGATAAAGGAACATATTTGGAACATAGCTTGTTGCTTTGCTGTCTTTTGTATTATAAAGACAATATGAAAGCATGATTTCTGATACTTTTAACAGTATGTGTTTACAGTATCTGGTCTTTCTGGTACATATGCTGTGTGTTGGGCCTGTTTCCGTAACATATCAGGATAAAGTTTTCCATGCTTTTGTAGTAAAAATTTAATCTCTATTTAACTAGCTCCCCTACTGATTCCTGTTGATCTTGATACCAGGTAGGAAGATGGATGAAAACAGAACATTGTTACTTAAAAAGAACGATCAATGATCCAGTATTCAAAGCTCTTACATAGGGTTCTACAGAAAGAAGAAAATTCCCATATTGTAAAAAAATAAATTATATTGTCTTTGGTTATGTGTAGCAGGTAGTCATGTACTGTCTGACAGAATTCACATAATGCATCATTCAGAAGCTCATCGCCCTCCTGCTCTTCTGATGAAATATCTGATGTAAGGGAGTGAGTAATAATACAATGGTCGGTCTCGGAAAAATGTCCTTCTCTTCTGTGATCAGAATTCAATCAACATAAATTGTATGAATTTGTGCTTGCAAAATACTTCACTTGTACAGCTTTTCTCACCTGACCATGGGGTTTCTCTCTTCACTGTTAGAATATTCTAATATTTCTCTTAGATTCGTTTAGTCTTTGTGGGCGGAGGGAGGGAGGAAGGAATAACACTGTGTATTGAAGTAATGTAGTTGGTTTTGTATCACTGTTTTTTGAGAAAACTCCTCTAAAAAGAGTATCCGAAATTAAGCTTTAGTTCCACTTCCAGTGTCTCTGAATTTTTGGGGAAAGGAACCAGGTTGTACCTTAATTCCGGTGTGGTAACCATCCCTGCAGAGAAGCTAAGTTTGTTCTGCCACAGAAACTGTATGGCATAGTCCTCTGCCTCTGCTGAAGATCAGGGTTTTTTTTCTGTCTTTTCCTGCATACTCTTATAAATGTTAACGCTGTCTTCTTCATTCTCTTTGTTGGCCCACCAGAATTGATCCTTCACAGAAGAAAAAATAAAAAAAGAAAATCTAGCAAGGCCAGAGCAAGAGTATCCCCTCCACTTGGGAAAATGTACATATCGTCCTTGAAATTTGTGCTTTCAGAACATCCATACGTTAAGCTCAAGTGCCATTCAAGTACTGTGAAGTGTATCGTGAGGGTATAAATGCAACTTCTAACTTGCTACTGTATGTTTGTGACCACAGGTCGAAGACCCAGTTAAAATATTCACCATGGCAAAGTTAATATAGCCACTGGAGATCTGACTAGCACAGATGTTTCTAAGCGAATCCTTAACATCTGCAATCTTGATTTAATTGGAAGCTGCTGAAAATAGCAACATGTGGAAGGGTGTAGGAGTTGTGCTTGGTTAACTGATGTGTTCTATAGCAATTCTAAATAACATACAAGTATCTCTAACTTTTGGACGCGTAGCCTACATGGAGATACCTGTACACTTAACACATGTAGCTGGTGTCTCGTGGAAACTGTCGGTCAATAACTAGTGTTTGTGGTGCTTTCTCAATGAAAAGAAGTGGATTGTCTTTCTGCTCTGCTGTTCTCATTTTTTTCCTCTTTTTGCCCTCTCTCCTCCCTCTCCTTCTCTCCTTTCTCTGATAAAAATCTCATTTGCCAGAAACTTATTTCAGGAAAGTGGTATATAAAAAGAAAACACATTCCACTAGAAGATCTTCCTGGCTAGAAATATCTAAAGCATGGATATTTTCACTTAATATCCTGAGGAAGACTAGAGTAAGCACCAATGTTAGACATTCTTAAATGAAGTATAAACTTTCATCTGTCCTGCCCCCCGCCTCCCGGGCAAGTAATCACACTCTTTGTGTGATTACATTGTTAAGCTTTCCACTGATCTATAGTTCCTCTCTATAGCAAAGATACAATAGGACTGAGGGATTGCATTTTTCATGTTTGTTTTTTTTTTAATTTTCTAATTCACTGGAAGCCTAGACGTACAAAGGTGCAAAATTGTGCCTTTCAAATAATTCAGTTAATGGGCTGTGTTTCTTTACATAGTCTCCTACTGTGGATAATTTAATCCTAGGTTTTGAACAGTGTGAATGGTGTGTTGAAGGATGCAACCACTAGCGTTGAGAAAACTACTTATTTTTTAGTTTCAGGTCAAATTCAGAGCTGGTATAATGAAGAGTTTGTAGGATTATACTTACTGAAATCAGGATTATTATCATCAGTGAGGAAGAGAGTATTTCTTTTTGACTTAATACTAGATTTTGCACAAGGAGAGAGACTTGTAATCTCAAGTGACACAGCACGGAAAGGCCAAAAGAAAGCAATGCTGCTTCTGTTCCTGATTTGAGAATTGGAGGTACAATCACTGATGTGTTTGCGTCGTGTACTGATTGCTGTGCTGAGCAGGGCTGAAGGGCTCAACACTGCAGAGATTAAGCACGTAGCTCATAGCTTCAGGTTACAGAAGACACCCCTGAAAGTTGTATCTGACCTTGCTTCTACTGCGGTATTTTTCAGACATATCCAAAAATGTTCTGTTTGTATCGAGTAATCTGTTAATTCTCAGAAACAACAGTGGTTTTTGCCACAGCTCCCTGAGGAGGGGAAGCGCAGAGGCAGGTGCTGGTCTCTGCTCCCTGCTGATGACAGGATGTGCAGGAACAGTGCACAGCTGTTCCAGGTGAGGGTCAGACTGGACATTAGGGAAAATTTCTTTACTGTGAGGGTGGTCAGGCACTGAAACAGGCTTCCTAGCGAGGTGGTTGATGCCCCACGCCTGTCAGTGTTCAAGAGACATTTGGACAATGCCCTCATTAATATGTTTTAGCTTTTGGTTAGCCCTGAAGTGGTCAGGCAGTTGGAGTTGATGGCCTCTGAAGGCCCCTTCCAACTGAGCTATTCTATTCTAAAGTTACCAGTCTTGAGTTCAATCCACAATTTATCAACAAGTGCTCTGCATTTTGTTCTATGGGGATTTTAGCCCTAGAAATAGGATTAGAGCTAGGTCTACTGCGGTGAGGGCTTTCTAGAGACCTTTTGCTTGGGGCAAAAGTGAGTGAGGATGAGGGGTTATGCTGTTTTATTTCAGGTAAAGAAGGAAAGAAACGTAGAGGTTGGGACTAGCCTGTAATGTGTGAAGAAGCATACCTCAGTTGTATGAAAATGAGGAGATGAAAACAGATAGGTGAACTTGGTCCTGTGGGAAGAGATGCTACTCATTCTGAGGTCATCCTCTGGCAATTACTTCGGTTGTTACTGCAGCAATTTGACCAGTGGCTGTTGGCTCTTGCTTGGAAGCTTCCTTATAGTAGTGTAGTCTCCTGCTCCCAGTCTAGCTGGTTTTATGGTATTGAGTCCCATCGCAATGTTTACTTGCCTACTTCTACCAAACAGTTGTGGTTTTTACCTGCAGGGTAGAGATTGTGGGTGGGATTTTGCTGGGTGAATGAATAGTTTGCATTCCAGTTTATTTAAGCTGCTGTTTAATGTATAATGACATGATTTTGTTTTGACAGATGAATGTTTTTTTCTGTAGATCTGCAGTGACATTGCTCCATTTTGACTTTGTGCTGTCAGCTTGGTACATTTATCCTGACACTGTTATATTTCATCTTGATACCATATTCTTGATTTGACATTGCAATGCCAGCTCCATAAATTTGTATTGACGTTCTTAACTCATTTTCTTGGTATTTTTCAAAGTGAATGAAAGCCTGACACAGTTAGAATTGGGAGCAATATAAAGGCAAAATTGTGGAGATGTATCACAGAGGAATGAAAAGGGCAGAGATGGTACTTGGCAGGGAGAAACCAGTTGTGCGAGATGCATGGATGGTGCTTACGGACTGCAACGTGACATTCTGGTCAGGGACTGAGTGAGAAATAAATGTATTCTACTGGCATGTCAGTATAGTTTTAACTTTTTAGCTCCTTTCCAATGACTCTAAATGAAATTCAAATAGTCATGCCACAGAACATGCTCTGTTGAAAACGCTCTCACAGTTCAGTATCGCATAATCATTGTCTCAGCACTGCATGATTGCTGTTACGGGAGCAATCGTTTCCCCTTGATATCATTATTGATTTAGAGCTTCACATCAATACCCAGATTTCACCACGTGATATGTGAGCAGACAGACGATACCATCCTTTCCTTTTTCATTTCTTAGTGGCGGTCTGTTACTGCTGTTCAGATGAGACAAAGCTACATGTTTTGCATGTGTGCAAAAGGTATTGTTGCAATTTTTATGGGAACACTTACTACAGGGAGTGCATACCCTCCAGTACATGCACTGTGCACGCTGGCTACACCCTGGCTAATTGTGGTGGGTGTAGGTCTGCAGGTGCCTGCTCATGGTAAGGCTCCGGAAGACTGGTTTGAGCATCTAATCTGACCCACGTATTTTGCGATTTTGTGTGGTTTATGAAGGGCCTTCAGTCCCAGTAGTGGTGGCTGAACAAAATGTATATGTGCTGTTTTATCATTGTCTGTATTTTCACATAACAGGGTTTTTATCTTGGGATTAGGCTCTTACTGCTTCTTTACTATATGCATACTGTGGCACTGTTTTTTCTCATTGAAATTACTCAGGAATTTCCTGGGTTTAGAAATACTTAGAGAGGTTAATAAGAACATAGTATTTTAACTCTGTGTATATTGTCTAGTGCAGTCTGCGCTATGTGCTTAATATGAAAGTTGTTCAAACTTTTCCGTAAAACATAGGTAATAATATGACCATGATACAGAGCCATTATCAACCTTAAAATTGAGTAGTTAAAATCAATCTTTTTTCTTAAGAGAAAAAGAATGGTTTAGTAGTATAGTGCCTAGGAATTTTTTATCAGATGTCTTGCCAAGTTAATTTTTTCTCAAATACGAGCATGTTTTATCAGAATAATGTGAAAATAGAGGCAAAGTCAATGACATCCTTGCGTTTCTCTCCATTTTGCCATCATCATAAAATCCTGAATCCTACTCCAGATGATTAGTAAATAAGATGAAGTAATTTAGCTGAGAGAATTGACTAGCTACAGTGCATGAACTGTAATTGTGATATTAATGTCAAATAGAGTTTAGTCATTTTCTGTTATATTCTGCTCTTGAGCATGAAGTGCTTTTCCCCTCTGAAACCCATAAAAGCCGTCTGTATGCAAATAACTGGAACCTGGGCCTTGAGGTCCTAGCCAACAAAATATATTTTTGGCCAGTGAACTGGAAAAAAGTTCATGCATTCCCCTTACCTTTTCTCCCCTGAAAGGATTCCAGAATATGAAGGTCATCTGTTGCTGGAGGTCAAAGGCTGACTGGATGTAAGGAGGAACTTTTTTCACCATTAAGACAGCTGAGCATTGGAACAGGTCTGGAGAAGCTGTCAGTCTCTGTCCTTCAAAGTTTTCAAGATCCAGCTGAACTAAGGCTTGAGCAGTGAGAACGCAGATGTAGCGATGTCATAGGTCAAAGGCGTTATAACTTTCATGTGATTTTTTTTTTTCCTTTTTCATTTGTATAAGGCAATAAAGGTCCTGTTTCTACTCCATGTTGATCCCCAGCAGCCCAACAGAGTCATCACTGAGGCTCTCCACTGGTTAGCGCAGTGGTCAGCAATTGCAGACTGAAGAAAATATACAAGAAATTTCAAGTGTCAATTTAACGTACAATTTATTTTTCTTAAGATCACTAGTATGCATTGGGAAGTTGCGGGCTAAACATAGCATGAGATAACGGTAGGAATGGATGGACTCATCTGTTCCAATCTTTTCTGACTTGTCTCTTGTATTCGATGCTGGAAAAATGCAGTTAGACCTTCACATCTGGATAATCACATATTACATATATTCTTAAAATTTAAAGGCTTTAATTTTTTAAGCAAAATGGAAAAATAAAAATAAAAAAAATGAAGACCAGCCCACGTTTCATAAGAACTTTCTTGTCATGAGTACATTGCTCACTGAAATTACAAAAGAGAAGCTGGGAGGGGAGAAGGAGAGAATAGAGCCAAATTACTCCAATATGTCACCATCTATAAAATTAAAGGGATATACTTGCAATGGCTGCCAGACTCTGTGAGATCTTACAATCAACTGAAAGTGAGGAAGGGTCAAAAGGTCCTCTGGAATAATGTTTAATATGTCCACTTTAATATTTAGCATGGCTACTACAGTGTAGATTTTAAACTGTGCCAAAATGCTTTTTCAGTGGTTTATTTCTGGTCTTCAGCATCTTTCAGCATGGCAGGCAAAGTGATAAACTGACAGTAATGCTGATATATTTTTTTAATTTCATTTCATTTCCTTAACTTAAAGTTAATCAACTTCTGCTTGCTATTGGAGCATGCTTACAACAACTATTAATAATGAATGGATGTTTCTCTTTTCCACTTACCTGTTTCTTCTTTTGAGGAGGTGAATTGTTTAATTGTTTGACTCACCTCCTCATAATTCTTGTTTAGTTACAGGACAACATGTGCTGGTGTTATACCTAAATTAATACATTTTAAAAGTCAAGTAGTGTTCTAGCCCGCAAAATTCAGATTGCTTGCATCCACGTGGGTCTGTGGTTTTTAAACCGGTAGATAGTGCTCTACCAGCAGCATGACCTCAAAGATGCCAGTTTTCATAAAGCCTTTGGATTAGATCCTCAATTACCTTGAGTTACAGTTTCAATTAGGCTGAACTTGGAAGAAATTACTGGCCTGCTGCAAAGAACTTTGGAACAAAAGAAAATGAGAAATTGCTTATTTTCCAGCAAGCATCTAAACAAATTGCACTTTGAATTTCAAGTGGTCACGGTTAAGCTGGGTTGCAGCCAGGCTGGGCTCATTTGCTGCTTTTCCTGCTCGGTGGCAGCGGAAGAGGAATGTTTAAAATGCCCCACAAACTTCTGGATGACTGTAAGTCAAGTTCCCCGTAGAGGGTTTTTCTAATCATTGTTTACTGCAGAACTGCAGGAGAACTCAGTGTGGAAGATATTAGTGTAGAAAAAGCTGATACTTTTAGATCTGTGGGGAACCATATGGATACGTCCGTTGGCTATCTGCCAAGAGTGTCCATAGATGCCTCTAAATATTTTTTTTACTATGATTGCTACTGGAAATCTCCAAATGCAGCACAGCTGTTGCACTGAACTTGCCTACGTGATAATACACTGCTGGTGTTGAAGAGTGCTGCTTGTTACAGGCCAGTAAGCCAGGAAGGTCACGTGCTGCACGCTTCCAGAATTTCCATTTATATAGTAGTGTGTATTTAAGTCTTTTTTTTTTCTTTCTACTGTTTACCATAAGATAGCATCTGAAATTGCCTGGCTTTATGCTGTACTTAAACCAGAAGACATCTGTAGTAACTGTTTGGTAACGATTGTAAAACTTTGACTACAAAACTGCTTAGAATATATGAAGAATAAAACTATGAACTTAAAAAATGAGAGAGAGAAAACAGGAGGAGGAAAAAAGTGAAAAGGAGAGATTGTTTTATTAAAGTACAAATTCAGTAAAACATAAATACACAGTTCTATTATATGTACATCCTGCAACCATAAGAAATGTGATGTTATTTTGCTGAGAACGACTGGTAATGCTGTAGGCCCTAATCCTGTAGTCATGTTTATGAAAACACTTGTCCTTTTCAAGCCATTGGTGCAATGTTTGTCTTTACAGATCAGTTTGCCACTAGCCTGGTCTAAGGAATGTATTATAACATCAATTTTGAGCAGAACTGTCCATTAATCAGTAATAAAATCTGCTTTAAAAAATGCTTGGCAGACTCTAGCTGTTTCCCAAATATGTCCGTAATATATGGTTAAATGGAGCATTGGTGTTTTAACAAAACCTTTCCCAAATCATTTAAATTAAAAAAGCCAGAAGGTTTTTTTTATAAAGCGCATGATAGCTTTCAACTAGGATAGTTTTCGTGTCATTGGATTTCTTAGTTTTGTAGCTTCCCTTTGGTTTTGCTGTGTTTCTTTGCAAAGCTGTAGTGTGTGTTTGGGCAGGAGGGTAAGGGTCAGTTGTCTGTCTCATACCAGATACCTGAAATAATTTGATCTGAACATGCTTAATTACTTAATACCCTGATGATAATGAAGTTATCCCTTTTTCAGTATGATACATTATAATTTTTCCTTCGTAGGTTTTGAATGTGAAGGGAATTTCTTTGCCGCCTGTAGAAATGAAAGGAGTCTGTAGCAAAACAATATTAAGATAAGTCTTTTAAGTCCTATTCTTACATGAACAAGAAAAAGCCTTTGCATGTTTACGTGTAGCACAATGCATGTCCTTCGTTACTCTGGTATTATGATCAGTAGTCTTTGCATAGTAGTCAATACTGATCAGCAAAACAGTGATACAGTCAAGTGATTTTTTACTTCTGTCAGGCCAAGTTTTGTTACATTTGTACTTGATTCCCATGGTGTAGTCTTTCTGACCAGCACAGCTGTACATCTCTTCACATCTCCCGTAACTGCGAAACATAACTATTGCTGATTGCTCAAATGAACTTAAAAGAGAAAGAAGGGGAGAGGTAGTGCTCAAGTGCCCTACTCCCATACATTCCTGCAACTGCCTGCCTTACGGAGTGAGTTTAATATTTGTATAGATTCTCAGCAGTTTTTTATTTTAAGCGAGAAGTCCACAGATAGTGGAGAAAGCCAGGATGCTGGAGAAGACGACAGACGTAGCTTGAAGTGAATCATACTTTTTCAAGTTGGAAACAAACACCCAGCAGCTGCCGAGCTCAATCTGCACATTGCAGCAACACCTCGCTAATTCTCTCACATTATAAGGCACAGAAAACGTGCCTTTCTCTTCCTGCTGTTTAGCAAAAGTTGAACAGCAGGATGTGGTACTGAGCTCTCATATTCCAGTTGACTTTAGTGACTTCATGGAGTGTTTTATACTATGTTCACTCTAGAATTATGTTACAGCACCAATGTTGCAAAGCAAATTATGGTGGTCAAAATAAATGAACAAATAAATGAGCCAGATTAACTAGCACGTGCCAGTTGTTTTCTACTGCTCTAGTGATGCAAAACAGCTGTAAATACAGTGCAAACAACCACAAAGGACCTCAGTTATTCTCCTACTTGTTCATGCAGATTAGTGTTCACTGTATAGCTAAATGATTTAAACGACAATACTGAAAACAACTGAGGTTTATTTACACCAGTGTAAACCTACAGTTTCTGGTTTTTGATTAAAAGTTTCTGTACCAGGCTGTTCATCACTCCTTTTAAATGTAGCTGCTTGTGTAACTTGTAATAGAGATGATCTCTGTATTTAGTGAAATGGGAGAAGAATCTGAAGGTTGTTTGTTTTTTTTTTTGAAGTTTGTTTTTGTAGCATACTAACCCTGTGTTTCAGCTTACATAAAAGCTTCTAAGCTGTTAATGTATTTTTGAAAAGATAATGGCAAGAGAAGTGCCCGCTCCCAAGTAAGCAAAGTGAGATAGAAATGTTATCTATTCAGCACCAGTGTGACTTTTGATTCATTCTAGAGTCGGTAGTAAAAACTTGTCACTGAATAACTTGGAGAGCTATCTTTAATTGTATGGGTTTCAGTTACTAGTTACAAGCAATCAGTTACTTGACAACTTGTTTGTTCTTAAGCTTTATCGGATATAAATTTCCCCCCATTGGTGGGGGGGTGAATTCCAGTAGTGCCCTGATACACATACTGCAGTACTCTTCAGCTCATTTTCATGCTGAATAGCACCTTACTCAGTGGGGCTGTTCATTAAAGAAGTTTGTAGTTAACTTGGTAAGGACACAGTCAGGTCCAATGTGTTTGGAGAGGTTTAACTAACAAGTCACAAAAGACATTCAAGAGAATACATGAAGGATTTTAATATTAGGGCTTTCTCGTTTGCAACACTATGCTCACTTTCTAGGATTCCTTGGAAGCGCTATTGTAGTAAAGCTTGCTTAGGTAATGAGAACTCATTGACTGTAGGAACTGGAAAACACCTGTAAAGTAAATGCTCATCATTATTTGCAGAATGTTTTTGTGGCTAATGGTAGATTTCATACTAAAGAAGGAAGACGTCTAGTTTTACAGTCAGGGAGAGGAAGCGGGTTTAGAGCATGGGGAAGTAAATGAAAGGACGATGAGTTAGGAGACTGGACTGGATATTGCCTGATGTAAATTGCAGAGCTTTCCTAAACTGAGCAGAGGTGCTATGACTAACACATGAGTTCTTGCATATTCTTTGAGACAAATAAAATTCTTTAGATGAGTCACATTGATAACGTCATCTTGCCTGTTGTAGCATGATGAAATGAGAGCCACGCTGACAGGAGTGTTGTAATTAGTCGCCGCTTGTGGCTGTCCTTGGGCAGTTCCCTTTCCTGATGTAGCGCATAGCATTCTGTTTCCTGATGCACATAGCGTCACTGTGCGCCACTGGTACAAATCTTGATGCAAATCTGCAGCAGGCATGGGATATCTTCTGATGGCCCACCCATTTTTTGGCTGCAGGATGAGTCCTTAATCGCTCATCTTCATGTACTTGACAGCTTAGCCATTGCTCCGGCCTTTCTTGCTTCACATCATAATTTGGATCACTTCTTATATGTACCAAATTCTCTCTTGATTTCACTCATTTGCACTAATAGACCTCTTTCACTTCTTGATTCAATTTTTTTCATAATTATTCCTCTCCTGAATTTATATTGAATAGTGTCTTTTTATGACACAGTTCTTTTTTTTTCAGTCAGTTCTTAGTTCCTTCTTCCTCACCTTGCCTTGTACAATTAATAACTTTTTAGTCAATACTGTTAATTCCAGTTTCTCTTACTTTCCTGCTACTGCATAATCCATCTCAACTAGAATCCTAACTCATACTATACAGCTGTTTTCGATGCTATTGTTCCAATGGCAGTATGTATTTCTCATATAGGTAAGTTTGCATTCTTAACATACAGGCTTCTGAATCCTTTAATTTCAATTCTGTTGCTCTTCCTTCATGGTGAAGTACTACATAGTTTACGTCGTTCATTCAGACTGCCAAGCCCAACTGAGTGCTAACGTCTCCCTCCACTTCTGCATCTATTTTCTTTTAAAACTCACCAGAAGAGATTTTTCTCCCATCCATTCTCAGGAATGACTACTGCTACTTTTCTTTTGGGTTAAGCCACTCTGTACTTGGCTCCATCTCCTCATCATATACACCTACCATCTTTTCTCACTATCAGCTTCTCTTACTCCCCATTACTCCTCCTTTTTGCTCACCCCCCCCTTAACAAGTGTTCCTCAGATTTAGTCCAAGATACACCTAATCTAGTTTCCGTCTGTTTCTGATGACAGACACTGTTCTAGCTCACTTAAAGTAATGATTTCTTGATCAAAGATCATGGCCTTTGCCTCATGCTTTCTCATAGATCTCTCGGTAATGCTGATCACTCATTCACCCCTCTGTTGTAATTTCTGTTCCTTCTATTACTGTGCAATTCTCTGCTTCTGCTCTCCAGCTTCTTGCACATCATTTTTTGTAGGTATTTTCCTTGTTCCTTCCTTTACTTCGTAGGAACACTGTGTTGCTTTTGACTGTCTTCTCTCTGTGAATCTTATCACCGGATGACCTCCTCTTTTCATACATGGTCAGATACTATTTTTATGCAGATGACTTGCAAATCCGCTTGTCAGCCCACGGTTTGTTTGCCTCTGTTCAGGCACGCGTTTCATCTGGCATCTTCAGCATTTCTGGCTTGACAGCTTGCTGATAACAAAGGCAGAGCAGAGCTCTGTATCTCCTCCTCCAAAACCCTAGTGTCCCTTGCATTTTATCCCACACTCGTCATATTACCAACACCCGCAGTCAGTTGTTTGTTATCTAGACACATTCAGTTATGAATTCTTCAGCTCTGGCTTTATCACTGCTGTTATCTCTTCCATCATCTAGAAGGTGGCCTCAGTGTCATTTTTTAACACTTCAACTTTCTATTTAGATTCTTTCTAGCTCTTACTGTTTTCCTCCCTCTTCTGCAGAAAAAGTCATCCGGTATTTTCAAAAGCTACGTTTTTATTATTGTAATTACCTTCGTTAACATTCATTTTAGTCTGCTCCATTCTAACCACTCCTTCTGCGATCGTCCTTATCTGATATGGTTCAGCTCTTTGGAGTAGATTTTCTCCATTTGTTCCAAGTTATCAATGAATTGTTTCAAGCTCTCTTCATCTACAAAGCTTTTGAGATGCTCTTAGGTAGCTAGGAGTCTGCCTTTAGTTCCTATAATTCTCTAGAATGTTCTCCTAACTGTTCTGTTGCCAGTATTTCTTTCTTTGCGCTTTCGTGCTTTCTCGAATACCCTTGCTCTCTCCCTTCAAATTTCATTTCTTAATCTTGTGGCTTCAAGACTTTCACACATCCTTGCATAAATACCTCTTTTGTTTGCCATCTGTGTAGCATTCATCTAATCTTTTTTTAATAAGGCTAAGAACTTGGTTTTTACTCTGTCCTCTTTTATTGCAGGTATTTATACCATTAAGACCCTGTAGACATTTAAACTAATCAGTAATACTTCATAGGCTTCCTTTTCTCTACAAATGCACTTTAATGGGTTTTAGGCGTAGTCGTTAAGATGGAGATAATATTGTACTGTATATAAAATTCACTTGCTGAAATTAAATTAAAGATCCATTCATGGAAAGCAAATGGCACTCCCTGTATGTGTGCGCCTTCAGAAGAAAGACAGTGGCCATTCCTTTGCCTGGTCAACTAATAAGATAACTCAAGAGGAAGAAAGCCAGTAGCTGTCTGAGCCAATGTTGTATATGATGTACAGGTAAGCAGTCAAGGAGCATAAGGCCATAGCAGAGAATCTGAAGGAGTTTTTACCTGTGTTCTCTGTGGAAGAAATTTGAGAGGTTCCCGTGTGGGAATCCTTCCTTGCGAATATCTCAGATCTCAGTGTCTGCTGGGAGATAATGGGATTATGTATTCTAGAGTAAATGGTTCAAAGGAATAGAAATGAGTCACCAAGATCAGAACCTGTCGACTCAAACTTGGAGCCAAAACAGTTTTACTGCTACCTGAGCCTGACCATTAGTGCTCGGGAATCAGATCTTTAGATTATGATAGGTGATGGTGTGAGAACATCAGCTCAGGTGGCACACTTTCATTTGCACGCAGAGGCACTATGGTGAATATGTGGAAGATGTATTTTATTTTCATCTGTGAGAGCAGAATGGTGGTATAATTTTTCACTCTAACAGGTTTTTCTTTAAAGCAGTAACAGTCGGCTAGCAGTATTTTTCATCAGTCCATTGCAGGCTGCGTGGCTCCTTCACACATTTCTTTTAAATGACTAGATCTTATTAATAGAACTTGTGTTGGTCATCCTATTTTCTTTGTCTGCCATAAACTGCATATCATAGTAAGTGATCTTGGTCTTTCTTAATGATGAACTCCTGCTGAAGGTTCACCACTTTTGCTTAATAATCTCGAAACCCCGCTGACTGAAAGATATGTATTTCATGTGTTATGGTAGGCCTTGGGTTTTTCTAGCAGGACATCTAATTCTGATAGTGCATTTTATATTCGTAAGAAGAGTTCAGAAAGTGGGAAAGTGTTGCATTATAGTTACATTTATTTAAAAGAAGAAAAAAAGTTGGCATCATAATGCAGAAGCTTACACTCGTTTTTCCACAGTTCAAATGAGAATAAGTAAATTTGCATTAACTAATGCCTGAGCTAGCAGCACAGCTACTTTTGAATTCAAAAGAAAGCTGATATTCATATCTAAGTGTTAGGGTAAGAACATTTCTAGGTGGAATGTTGAAATTAATGGAGCTATGACAAGTCACAGCAGCTATATATTTGTGCTTATAGTTTTTCCTGCATCACTCAGTATAGAGTTAGTTGTATTATTCTTCTCTTCTTCATCTGGATAGCACTTCTACTTAAACTTTGTGAATGTGATTTCCTGGAATCTGTCATTATTAGCGTGAAAATAGCTTTTTATTTTAATTTCCATGATTGCTGTATTTCAGGCCTAGTTCTTCTACTCGTTTATGTGTAAGTAATACCCTGTTTTCTTGGGAAGAAAAAAAACCATAATGACTGCTGAATAAATTGAGGCCATTAAAATGTATATGATAAGGATCTGCTATGGAGATCCTCATCACTCCATAGGTGCATCTGGGAATCTAAGGTCTGCGGCTTGCTGGTCTATGGCACGGTATCCTTAAAGATGTAATGTATGGAAGAGACTTACTGTGTTGATTGAATTGAGAGATGAGAGGAGAGGAACAGTCTGAGGATATTAGAAACGGTGAATTTTGTAATTAATCTTTCATATTAGAAAATGTTTGCAATTTAGCAATTCTAGGGAAACTTACTGGTTAAAGACTGTACTGCCTGGAGGTGGTAAATCACTTAACCATTTTTTTCCCTAGTAAATAATGCCGAGAGTGTGAAATTATACTTATTTTCACTTTTAGGTTTGCACTTAACAGTGACCCCCATGGTGAGGTCCTTTTTCATAACAATAGAAATGCTTTTTTATCAGTTCTTTAGCTGCTAGCAGAAAACCTATAGTATTAAATCTGAGTTTGCTTGTGAAAGTGAATGAAGCAGCTGTTCTCTCTTTATAAATGAACAAAGAAACTAATCTGTTTATGATCAGAAATGTCCCATGTCCATTTTCTTACATGACGCTGTAAGATTTACAGTTAATTAGGTTTTCTTAGAAGCATTAAGATCCTTTAAAAAATAATACAAGAGTTTGAAAAGGTAGGGGAGAGATGCAGAGAGCTTGTGTGCATCATGTTACTACCTCCTCTACGTTCTCCTTTTCTACTGAGGCTAATAACTGTCAGATTGATGTAAAACTTCTTTCTAGTTAAATTACAGTGTCTAGATTTACATATAGTAAATACACTATAAGGTGTTGAAAATGAAATAATATCCCATTGCAGAGCAGGTGAAATTTCTTTTATTTTTACAGATGCTTTTCTTGCAAACTTCGTCAGAAGTTTTCTACACTTTTTGCAGAAAAAAATACATACTATGTGAAAAATGAGGTTTTTAACTGAAAAAAAGAAAAAAAAAACAAAACAGAACATTTTCACCCTTCTCATTATGGTATCTAAAGAATACAGAAATCAGTTTCGAGAAAAATGTATTGCTGTAAAGATCAGGAATAGGTATGGTTTTTTTCTTCACGGGAGGCATGGAAAGTGCAAGAATTGTGGATAATGAGAACAAATTCCTCTTTGTTATATAAGAAAATTTACCTGTTTTTGCAATTACTCCACTGGCCTTTATTCACATAAGTAATTAATAATGTAGCCTATTTTGACATCAGATTGAGGTAACTTTAAAATTTACTTGAATCTTTTTTTCCTGTTAACTTTGTGAGTAATTATTAAATGAGCTGTAAGCTAAATTGCTAAGTGTGTCTTTCATTAAATTAATGTTGATTTTTAAAACTTGCCCAAAGCCCCATCCAGCACTTGAGCACTGCCAGGGATGGGGCATCCACAGCTTCTCTGGGCAGCCTGTGCCAGGGCCTCACCACACTCATCGGGATGAATTTCTTCCTTATATCTAATCTAAATCTCCCCTTTTTTGGTTTAATAGTCACCTCTTGTCCTATCCCTGTGCTCCCCGATGAAGAGTCCTTCTCCAGCTTTCCTGTAGGTCCCCTTAATAGAATCATCAAATGGTTTGGGTTGAAATGGACCTTAAAGGTCATTTCATTTGAAAATATAACATTTTATTCTTAATGTTTAATTTCAGAGCTTCTGGCTAAGTGAAAAATAATTTTTTGAGTTAAATGCCAAAATGTTTGCTAGTGAAATACTCCTACAGTGTCAAGCAGAACTCACCCTGCCCAACTAGTCATCTGGGTTTAACAAGAGGAGGAAAAAAAAAGAGACCCTTCAGAGACAGAATTTAAAATTGTGTTCTTTATAAATTAAAAAAAAGTTTTTTGTCATTTTGTGTTTATCCCTAAGGGTGCAGTTGTATAACTGTGCTTTTACTTATACAAAAATGTCTATTGTAAGACACCCCATAAAATTATGAGCTTGTCAACCACAGCTGTGTGCTATGGCATGAAAATGGCCAGGCTTCTCGATGCTTCTCAGGGCTGCTGTAAAAGACGCTCCTTGGGATGTGTACAGAGAAACTGCTGGAGGCAAGGAAGCACAGGTGAATTGTCATAAGGTGTATGTTGGGTATATGCAGACCTGTGGCTGTAGTGGTCAAGAACTTCTGTTTTTTTTTGTGTATTGGGTGGTCATTTGCTTTGGGGTAACTTTATTCTCCTTTCCATTTTTTGTGTTTTTTTTTCTTCTCTGATTTGATCAGATTACAGATGTTATAAATGTACTGTTCTTGAGTTTTTAGGGAGTAAAAAGTACCCTCTGAAGCCAATTTTGATAACCTTCTTAAACTGGTAACGGTGTTCCAACATGTGACTAGTGGTCCTGTTCCCTGAAGATACAGTCATGGGTCACTGGTATGTAGTGTGCTCGTGGCCACAGGATACTTCTCATCTGATAGTCTGAGATGCTCCCTCCAGGCACCAGATTGCCATGGGGTGGTAGCAATCCCAAACTGCTAGTGTAGTTGATTCAGATTACATAGCATCTTGAGGTTTGGCTGCTTGCATGTATAAGAAATAACAGATTGGGAAATGGTTGTGAAAAGTTAATGCTTTGAAACAAGGAGAGCAGTGGCAGGGTATTATGGATTAGTGCTATTACAGAAAACTTTTGATCTTGTAGTACAGCATTTATTTTTTTAAAAGTTATGATTTTTTTTAAATTTCAAGACTTCTAACTTTAAACACAAATTACACTTGTGGTGATTACAGAATTTAAAACATGGAATTTTAACTGTTCTTCTTGTCATAAACACCCCTTAAATATTTCAATTCACGTGGCAGTTCCTGTAGGATGTGTGTCTGTCAGGACTGCTGAATAGCATGGACGGATTGCTTTTCCTTGTGAGTTTATATATAGAGGCTCCTTAGAACTAGATCACTGGTTCCCTTGGCTTCACTGACCACAGGAGAAAGGAAAACTTGTCTAAAAGATGCCGCAGCACATGACTTTTGTGCTCTTCTATCAACCTGTAAGGTTGAAGTGGCTGTGTCTTATAAGCATTAACTAGACTGTACATATTTGAAATAAACTGCAGCAGCAATGGTAGAGAAGTGCTTTATTCTCTGCAGAAGCATAGAGATCAAAAAGACTGCGTTACATAGAGGGGGAACAAAAATGTATTACAGGATAACTTCTACGGGCAGCATGTTTTTCTTACCATTTTTTACACAAAGGGGTCTGTGTTTTTTATGCGCACAGATGGCTTAAAAAGTATGCCACCCAGTAACATGAGACTGCTGGGAAGAAGGAATCGTTGTCCAGTTGACAGCATAATTTAAGGACCTTCAGAGAAAGGAGGTATCTTTGAAGTGACTATCTTGTTAACTTCTCACTTAGCACATCAAAGCAAGGAAAGGAAGCCTTTATTTCTTGTAAATCCAAATGCAAATTATGGTTGTGATTGTGGAAAGCCCTGCTTCAAGACGTTGCAGATGTCCCAGGTGATTTTGATGGTGAATGTTTTGTCATTGGTAATAGAGGAATAGCCTTCAGTTTTTAACGGAAGTAGTGTACTGTGGTGATCTCACTGCAGCAAAAAAAGTCATTTTCTTCTTAATCGTAACACCAAGATCACAGAATGTTGCAGACAATTTTATGTTAAAAATGTCTGTATTTCTGCTGTTTTCTGTAAGATATTTTAAAATTTGCCAGTGATGCTTAAAATGGTTGTATGATAAATTGTTGTATCTTAGTTAAATGACTTTTGTAGACCCTTTTCCCTGAGTTTCCCTGATCTCTTTGTTGTTGGGTATACATTGATCTGGTTTTCTCACTGATTTTTTTTTCCTTTTTCTAGTATGATGCTTGCTGGCATGGAAGTCTGCTGTTTAGCTATAGCTTGCTTGGCAAAAGGCAAAGAATAGTTTGTGTTTTGCTACTACTGTAGCATGGGAGTGACTAGATTATAGCATCATGCGTGTATGCAATATTCCTCTTAAGGTGATGCTACGAACTTCATCATCAGGTTTTCTGAAAGTGTGCAAGGGAAGGCTTCACTTCTTGGAAAGCAGCGTTATCCATTTCCAAATGATGAATGCCTTGATTGGGTGAGTAGATCAAGCAAACTGGAATGGTGCCCAACTGCTGTAAAGGATGGCCTCATTTGTTGGCCCAGTAGTCCGTTTCTGCAGTACAGATGGTCACAGTAACTGCGTAGTAAGGCTTTTCTTTGTCTGAAATGGATGAGTCTCCAGAATTGTACTCTTTGCTATGAAATGGCATGTATAATATATCTCAGTGAATCTTTACATCCAAAGAGTTATAGAAACTTTTGATTCCTTTTCCTTTAGAACCCTCTTGCCTCGAGAGGGAGCGCCATAACTGGAAGCAACTTTCTTAATGCTGAAGATGTCAGTGCCTTTGAAGACATTGCTTGTTGCAGGGAAGAAGTTAAAGAGAGAAGGCAGTATACATTTCCTGAAACTGTAGAAAGCGGAAACACTGAAGAAACTGTGAAAAAAATGAACAAAACCTCTAGCATGCATAAATGGTGAGGGGATAATCAGTCTTTTTACCTGAAAAACAAAGCATTGGCAATGGAAGGCTCCCAGTAAACAATGTCTCTTGTATCTATTCATAGAAGAGAAATGCCAGCATAAGGGCAGATTAGCTGGCAGAAAGCTCTTTTAGCCAAGGAAATTCTCTATGAACCGGGCAGTATTTACATGGGTAATAAGATCACTTAGCTTTTAAGTGTCCAGTCCAGTTCAACCTACCACAACTGGCTGCAGCTACTCTCCAACACCTGGTAATCAGAGAGCTGACAGGGAAACTTTCCTGCTGAAAGGGAAGGTCAGAACGACTGAGGCTGTGAGAATCACCAAAGTGTTTTTCTTTTCAGCTGTTCTCAATGTAAGTCCTGGTCATCTTACAGGAGTGTATATGGACATCAGTATCTTTCTTGAAATCTTAGAATTTTTGTATGTCAGAAAGACTTAATGCAGGCCCCTTAGAGAACATGGGAACTTGTAAGCACCAGGGTTGGTCACAGCCTGTTTACCTCTCAGCTCAGCTATTCCAGACAGCTCCTCTTGAGGTACAGCTCAAAGGGTCATTAATGCTTTGCAGTTGTATATATGGGGATGTACCCAGCTGCAAATGGCTCTAGTTCCTTATCTCAGAGTGATTAGTCATGTTCCGAAGGGCTAATTTAATTATTTAATTTTCCAGAGCAGGATACTAAAATGATTATAATCATTTATCTGTCTCCTTGGAAAGTTTGGCCAAACTGGAATAGGTCTTGGTGTGATCTACTCTGAAGTGCACAAATGTGTAGGAAGCGGTTGATCTACGGGCTTTGTCCATCTCCTGGCAGCCTGAAAGCTTTGGCTTTCAGGAGAAGAGTTTAGTTTATTTTACCAAAGATCTAAAATGTTAAAGAAAATTGAAGCGCTAAATTTTTTTTTTTTCCTGTCTAGTTTTATTTACTAATGAGTGAATGTTCTACTTTGAGTGTAAAGGTTATGGTGAGCAATCCTAACACTGGTGCCAACAGACAAGCAAAAGCAATCATCACTAAATGAATTGCATCTTGAATGTGAGATATACTCCCCCCCCACCCCTTTCTGGGTGTATTTCTGACCTATCTGCTTTTCTTACTGAAGATGTTCATTGATACAGCGTCTTAGAAAAAGTCATTACCTTTCTCGTGAACTCAGTCTTAATACTACTCCATCCAGATATTGTGATGGTAATTCAGCTAGCTGGCAAAATTTCTTTCTTTTATGCTAAGAACATGAACTGATAATAGTGTGGAACCTCTGCAGTGAGTTGTAGTGTGTATGAAATCACAAAATCAGTCCGCAGAATGATGGTTTCAATCTCTTATGCTTTGTGGTATTTATTGCACTACTCAGTTTGGATCCTGAAATTGAAAGTCCAAAAACTAGCGAAGTAAGAAATCCAGAACTTTTTTTAATGTCCCTTTAGATTTCTGCCTTGTTATCCTAAATACCTTCAGTTATCTTTTTTGACTTTTCAGGAAGGCATGCTTACTGAATCTTTTAATCAGTTAAAATAGTGGCAAAATAAACTGCCTTAATACTGTATTTTTCTGTTGTTGTGTGGTTGCTGTAGAGCTAGGGGTCACAGGAAGAATATACAGAAGTGGTCAATAAAACATTCACAGGCTCCCATCAGTCAGGGAGGTCAGCACTGGCTCAGGTAGGTAGTAATGAGTGACAGTCACCAGGCATCTTATATGATGAATATATGCTAACTTTCACTTTTATGTAGTTGTGTAACCCAATGTTCAGAGACATTTAAAGATATGAACCTAATTCCTTGCCTGGCTTGCTGCATTTTCATCGTCTTTCTGGAAGTGCAAAGTTATTCAGCTGTGAGTTTGCAACTGAAGCTCTTGAAAATAATGGATGAGGGAATGGTGTGGGAGAAGGGAGCTAGATGAAAACCTGATATGACTTGGGGGAGAAAAACAACAACAAAACCTGGAGATGCATCTGTCAAGATCAAAGTTCTGTACCTGGGATAAATAATCCCACTCATTGGTACGGGCTGGAAGCCAGTTTAGTCACAGCCCTGCTGAGAAAGGCACCATGGGATATGAACCAGCCGTGTGTGGCTGTCACAGAGAAGGTCAACAGCATGCTGGGCTATATTGGGGGAGGGGGGGGGAACCATGGCCAGCAGACAGAGGGAGATGGTTGCTCTCCCTTTACGTGATGCTCATGAGGCCACGTGAAAAATTATGTCCAGTTTTTGGCCTCCCATGTCTAAATGGGTTTTGGGAAACCACAGAGGGCCTAGCACATGGCTACCAAAATGGGTAGGGACATGGGGCACGTGAATGGGGACAAGAGGTCAAGGACCTGGTCTTGTTTAGTTGTCTGCAAAAAGGAGACTGAAGGGGGACCTCAGTTGCCCTGCAACTGCTTTAAGGGGTTTATAGTGATGATAGAGCCGAACTCTTCCAATAGTGGCAGATGATAAAATGGGACTGCGGTCACAAGATGTAGCCTAGGAGGTACACGCTGGACATCAGAAAACACTGTCACCAGGAGGATAGCACCGCCCTGAAACTGGTACCCAGAGAGGTGGTGGAAAATCCATTTTTGGAGGTTTCCGAAAGCTGGCCACAGAAAGCGACAGCTACTTTGATCTGGTATTGATAATCGTCCTGCTTCAAGCAGGAACCTGGATTAGAGACCTCTGGTTTTACCTTTTTGAGAGTCTAAATAAAAACAGAGCAATCTGTTTTATTACTTAAATGATTTAAAAAGAAAGTGGATAAAGAAGAAAATCTTAGTGAAAATCAGCAGAAAAGCAAGACTAAGACATGTTTCTTCAGTGTATATGGCTCCCAAAAGAAACTACAAATTGCTAATAACTGTATCAGTATACTACATTTGCATTTGTACTTAATTTTGTAATTTAATTTGCGCAGTTCTGAATATTTCAGTACATCTCTGTCAAGGAAAATCTTTATTTAAAGGACACATCCATTTGGACTTTGAATAAGTTGCTCCACATTTAAGTGCTATCAGTTTTTCTACTTTCAGTTATGTCTCTCTAGGTGTGTTTGAAGTAGCACCATTATCATTCAGATTTCTCAGCCTTCGCACCATCTGATTCGTGATGAATTAGTCAAAACCGAGAGTCCTAATAACAAGCAACTAATATTTTCTGGTGTAATTTCTTGAGCTGTGTACTACTTTTTTTGTTGTTCTAATTTTGTATTCCTGCACCTATTTTTTTTACTTAATATATTGTTTTATTTCAATGCATAGTTAAATAACTCTTGACACACTTCGTGTTTCTCTTAAGTTCATACAATGCACTTAACTGCCTTTGAGTAATTGGGGCAGGAAGACAGGCACTGAAGATATTTTAGTTCTGCTACTGCTTTCATTCTAATGCTGAAAGATAAGTAGTTGCTGGATAAGCATCGCAGTGATGATAGTTTTTTCAAGTGCATTTACATACTTTTGCATTGTTCGTAAACCATCCCAGAGTTTGTGCTGGCTTGTAGCAAGCCAAAAAGCAACTGACTGCCTGATTCACTTGGAACTTGTACATCCTCAGAAGATTTGTGTGGTCTTTCTTTGATAGCTCGATTCTTCTGAAGCACTAGAGAAATACATGAAGATAGAGCTTCAATCATATTTGGTAATCTGTCAACGAAGAAGCAAGTTGATGATGTGTTGGAACAATCTCAACTCAGGTTCAAGTTGGTGGAATGCTTTACCTAGCTGTGTGTGTCAAGAAAACACCAAGAGGAAAACATCAATAGGTCACTTTTTTGTTATAGGAATCAGTGGAGTGGGATCTTCTAGCAGAACAAATTTATTTGCTGTAAATACAAACTCCTGTTATACATACAGCTCTATATACTTGGGCTATATGTGCTTACATATGTTTTATACGTATTTGGATTTCATTTCTGTTTCTCAGTCTTCTTAAAGAATAATACAGGAGTTATTTAAGCGGAAAGCAGAAGCAGGTGTCCCCTGGTTGTACAGAAGCACTGCCGTGCTGCTTCCTTCTGCCAGCCTGCCTGCACTCGTTAGCTAGCCTGCGATGTGTTCCAGGATTGGGACTCTTGGGTGCCGGGAGGCCTTCTGTCTTGGGGTCGAACTGGATCGACTGGCATTTAATTAGTAAATTCCATGTTATGTCATTCTGTCTTGTTGCCTGGATTATACGTGGAGTCCTTCACTCAGTTCAGCCTCCTCAATTGCAGACCTCTTAAGAAAAAAATCTTTCCATGGTGCTTAACTTCTCTGCTGCCTGATAAATGACTTGCGCCTTGGTGGCTCAGCCACAAGTTCAACCAATGTCTCACATGCAAATAAGGTCTGGGTTGCTCTGTCCTTTCTGCTTTCTTTTTACCAGTCTGGAGCTGGCTTACTCTTAGTGAGTTATGTGACATGATAAGACATGCCATTTTTTATTTTGAAAAGATAAGCTGCGGTTCACGTGGGGATACTCTTAACTGCAAGAAAGCCCAGCTAGTGGATGCAGTCTTACTGCCAGCCCGGTTTTCAGGGGCTGTGTCTGTATTGCTAAGTTTTGTGGACCAGTAGGAAGGAATCTGAAATCACTGATGTCAGTACGTAAAGTAGTGGGTGTTGTACCAGGATGCTTTTTGTTTGTTTGCAGCAGGGCAAATAATGGGAAAACTCAGTGCCTTTGTGTTTGACTTTGCCTCTGTAATGTGGCCTCTCTTTGTGTTCTCTGTGTGTGTTTTTTTTCCTTCAGACAGACTCTTCCATTTGAGGATACTGTTTGGGTAAATATACCATCTATCTGTAATTTAACTTCAACTTTTACAAATATTTTTTATAATCATGATCTCCAGTGGTGTCAGAATAAATATAAGTTTCAAAAGTCATGGGGAAAAGCTGTTTTCCCTCTAAAGCCGAAGATCCTAAACTGTGGCTTTGAAACTAACGATCACACGTTGGTTTCAAATTGCAAGCTGCATTACTCAGTGCTCTGTAAGATTCCTGCAAGGACAGATGTGTATGGCTGACGAGAAGATTAAAGGAGTTAAAGGGGTCTTCTGTTCTAAGTTCAGAAAATGGATATAGGAAATAACAGCCTTTAAAAGCTGGCAACTCAGATGTTCATCTAAATCAACAAACCTTGGAGAAATACTGTCTTCCACGAGTAATGAGAAGGGTCCTTTTAACACTTAATCAAAAAGGTTGTTGACCTATAAAGGAAACCATGGCAGCAGCAGCCATTTGGAGATTTTAAAAGGATATCAGTGCAAGTCAGTGCATAACAGGTTTCCTGTGGTCTTGGCTGAAGAATTTTTTCAGTAAGGGTTTTGTTTTTTTTTTTGTCATTAAGAATATCTGTAGTTTTGCATTCTTATCGTACCCCTAAAAATGTCAGAGCAGAAACATAGCATTTTCTGAAACTTACTGAAACAGCCAAAATGTTCTACACAGAAAACAACAACAACAACAATCTATAAGCAAAATGTCTCTGCACGCACAAGTGTTTCTTGGTCCAAATTCTGGGACCTAATGGGGTTGATAGAAACTGAGAACCATTATGGGAAGTAAGAAGGGACTGGGCTCTTAAGCACTAGTATTTTTCTTCTCAAGTAAAGCAGTGGACAAAATAGACTTAACTGGCTCCTCCCAACGTGAGAACAGATCAAATAGTTTGGGTGGGTTACATCTACCGACTCACTCAGGTTAGCCGCGTTGTAGCCTGTACACTGGGGAGAGATCCACAGTAGGTAATATGTATGATCTCTTTCTGGAGAGAGAGAGAGAGAGAGAGAGAGTTGTAATTATACTCCTGTATAAGAGTAGGAAAAACATAACGGGGAAGCAGAATCTGCTTTCTTTAGTATGTGTATATCTTGAAATCCGTCTTTCAGATATGCATATATCTTAAGTGGAGAAGATTAAGACTGAAATTGCAGTGCAAAACCAGAAAAGTTTACAGACGGTACAAGGGTCATAGGTGTGTGCTGGGGTACGTGTGTATAACTTTAGGATGAGAACCACATAAAGCTCTGCTCACCTGCATGACTACATTAAAGATGATGCCTGTTAAAGGCTTTCATTAAAGCTAAATTCTTCCATTCTTTTCTAGAGAGTTCCTTTCAGTTGTGGATTTTGAACAAGGTCCATTTGCTGCAATGTGTAGCCATTTGTATTCTTCAGAGTGTCTGATAAAAAGCATTCCATTCCTTCAGCAGCGCGAAAGCAGAAAAAAACACCTTTCAAAGCTGCAGAGCAGTATTGGGGTTTTTATAATTCAATCAAGGAGATCTAACTTCTGTTGCAAGAATGGCATTGCTCTGTCTCGAGTAGTTTTGTTACTACCTGCACCTGGCAATTCAGGAGAAATTAGATAGTAGCATTACTATTGCTATATTGCTATGATGCTAGCAATAGTTGTCACTATTGCTTATCGTATGTAAGCAAATTGTTGGCTAACTTGATAAGGACTGATTTCGGCAGGTCCCGCAACTATTGTGTGTTTCCTTCATTTGTATCAGAAAGCAAGAAAGCAGAGATCTATCATCTCAAAAAGCTTACCCTAATTTTTGTCTGCCGTTTTACCCTCATTTGTAATCTGGGCTGGCTAGCTGGTGAATTGGTGATAGCTAAGTGACAATCAAATTGTTGTCCTTTAAGTCTCCTTCAATTGATATTCCTTTGTGTCTAAAGTAGTGCAGCAGAATTTGGTCTTGAGAATTAGGATTTTGCACACGCGCACACACGAACAGCATGGTAGATGAGTGATTGCAAATGGGAGTGTTAACGTATCTTGTGATCTGCACAGAGTCGATACTGGGGCCAAAGATAGGGTTCTTGATATGATAATTAACATGTCATTATTAGGATGGATTTCAATGTTATCTTTTGCTTTTTAAATGAGAAGGGCAGGTGAAGGGGAAGTTGAAGATATACTGAAATTAATATGAAACCTATGTTGCAGTACAGATGGTGCAAAGACTTCATATTCAGCAATAAATTATTGTAGTTATATAAAACATAAAGGAACAGAATCTAGATCTTCTGCTGTGCAAATACATAGCAAATTGCAGTTCATCCTGAAAGTTTATTACAATTAGTCTAATGAAAATTGAGCAGCTATCATTACTAAGAAATCTAGAATGTTCTCTCAACAAAAAAAGCCCTGATCCCCTCCGTGTATTGAAACACAAGTGAAAAGTTGATTGTTATGTGTGAGAATTTTTGTTTGACATCCTTTGGAAGCCAGGCATCTTGGCTCTCCTAGGTAAGAGTGAGAGCTGAGTGGAATATTAATTGAGAAGATTTCTATATTGTCTTACTGTTTGTTTATCTGTTTTCTGCAGGTGAACATGATTTGATTCTTTGGGGATATAGCATATTTTTTAGGCTAGAGAAGATTAGCATTTCAGGACTTTAGCTTATACTCATTTACTCAGATCACATTAGTTTTAATTTGCGTTTTTGTGTTTACTTGCTTCCTCTGATTTGTTACTGTGTAAATGCTGGCTGAAATGTTGTTTTAAGGAGAGTATATCACGTTTGGATTTGGAAGTACTTGTATAGTTTCCACAGAAAAGTGTTTTTCTTTACCTCCCTATAAAAGCCCAAAGAACTGTCCTCAGCTATCTCCCCAGGTTTTTCTCTTAAGCCAGAAGACTTTTCCTTTCTGTTGTATCATCAGTTCTGCTCGACATGAGACTCCTTGTGCTGTTCCTCTCTTTTTTCTAGTGGTGTATCATCTCCACGTGAAACAAGACAAGCAGCGGCTTACCCAGACAAAAAGGGCCTTGCTCTGTCTCAGCCTGAAGCCAACAGTAGTGGAATCTTTACAAGAGTGTTTTTTTTTCTTTTTTTCCATACCATAAATCAAAGAATCAAAGGCAGACTGGCATCCGGGTGTACGATGGGGACTTCTGTCCTTGGCTATGTTATAACAGTCTAAAGGATCTTAAATAAATAAAATAAAATTTTCAAAGGATTAATGGTCACTCAGGTTAAGACCATCCCTATGCAATAGGGATGCATTTGTGCTGCTTTGGTCAAAAAGCATAGAGAAACTTCAGGACTGACTGAATTTTTAATTGTAATTATCATGATTGGCTAAGGAACTCGAAGCCCATCTTATATAAAAATTGACCTAATAGACTTTGTGTGATAAGTATGTTGAAATTTTAATGCATTGCCAGCAATATTCTGATTTTACAGCAGGTGTTTCTTTTCTTTTTAATTACATGGCTTCTTGTGTTGTTAATATTATCTTATTGACAGATGAATAGTGTCAGCTATGATAAAGTTAATCAGGCCTATGTTAAAAAGTATCCATAAATGATGCTGATTTTAAAGGATTTCTTTTGCCTTAATCATTTAGACATAAAAGTCACTTGGAGAAAGGGGAGATTTGGATCTGGACTTTTTTAAAAAATTTTTTAAGGCAGGCACAAAAGGCTTCTTGGTGATTCCATTCATCTAAATCCTGAATAAAAGAAATTCTCCACGCTTCTATAAAGACCTAGTAAGAACTCCGGAGTCTGGTTTGTCAAGAGGAGATCTATTAACTGTGTAAGCGCAAAACTTATTCAGATTGTTACAGATTTAGGAAATTCATGTTTACTGTGGCAGACTTAGAGGCTTAGTACAAATATTAGCGTATTATTAAGCTAATAGTATGACATTCATGCTTGCCTGAAAGCTGGGTGGGTTTTAAGGAAAACAAGGAAGCTCTTTGCTCCTGCTACTGTTTGCCCTGTGCTATTAGTTTTCTTATTAATAATTCACAAAATACTGAAGCTTGTTTAGATAAATGTAATGGTTTCTCTTTGAAGCTGATGATTAATATTAGTTTTGAAGTAGTGACAGCAGGGAGAGGATTTCAAAGCTGCTTGATTTTGTAAATCAAACTGCTTAAGGTATTTCAGGATGGCTGCTTCAGAAATGCCTGCCCTCCATACCAGTCACCTTTAAAAACATGCACTTTAGAGAGTAAATATTGCTGAAAGCGCCAAAGAAGTAACTGAGAAGGTAATTATTTTATAAGGTCTTGATGATAATTTAATGAAAACCATAAATTTATTTCAAGTCTTTAGAGGAGAAGAATAAAAAAGTTGAGAACAAAATCAGGCCTGTGATGTTCTGCGTATGAATGAGCAGAAACTGATAGCTGCCTCTAAGCTGGTGCAAATTGTTACCTGTTGCAAGCTGATTAAACAGCGTGTATGCATCTCTGCATGGTGATTAGTTACAAGTACTAAATTGTAGGGTTTTTCCTGGTCCTCTATATCAATAACTGTTTCATGTTGATATTGTTATTAGTAGCAACACTGAGATAGTGGCACACTATTTAATTAAATCCAGACAGTTCAGGTGTAAAATTTAAAATTGTTTCAGCAGTCTCCCAGTGAGAAGATTATACTCTTTTCTTATTCCGTGGTTTGTAACATACCATAATTCTGCTGCCAAATGTGTTAGGATGAACTATTTCATGACAGTTTGGCTCTAAGCAAAACTATAATTCCGCCTATATTTTTGGAAAAATTGCATTCAGAAGTCCTCTTTGAATTGACAGGCAACCATATAAATACTTGAGCCTCCAAGCCATAATCATCACAGCGTATGGCTGTTGTTGCCTCATGATGAACGTAATGTTGATTTCTTTGGTCTTTTTCATTGCTAATTTCTACTCTAGAAAGACTTTATTTAAATAATCTTTTTTTCTCATCAGCTTATTAGTAGTCAGAGTATGTAAAATCTTAATAAACCTCCTTCAAAGGTTTTGCTTGGAGATTATCTCTTGTGCCCTGTGGATATACAAGGAAGAATTGTCTGTTAAATTGCTTACTTGCAAAGTCAATTTGGAATAACAAGATTTCAACAACAAGTTTATACTCTAAAGGAGAAGGTACCAACACTGTAGGATTTAAAAAAAAAAAAAAAGTGTATATTTCAGGACAACATGATTGAGAGCCAGGTCTCACCGAACTTTCTTAGCTCCCTGCACTGAGCTGAAGGAGCTTTACAGAGCTAGAAGTGTTATCACCATTTTATAGGTGGAGAAACCTAGGGAGCGGGTGCGGAGCTGGCCTGGCGCCCAGGCGGAGCTCGGAGTGCCGGGTCTGTCTTCCGCTTTCCTCTCCTGTGTTGCTTGTGTGATGCTGCTTGTACGTAGTGTAACAATAACACTTGCGTTTTTGATTCGTGAATGCTGAAAAACAAAACGAAACCAAAAAGCCCCATTCTGTCATCTACTTAAAGCACTGTTATTAACTAGCTGATAATTGCATCTTAGCAAGATGCTTAGGAGTCATGGGGGAGAAAATCAAGGAAAAAAAAAAAAAAGTATTGACTGCAACATTTAAACATTGACTAAAAGTTCTTACTTTCTGTGTTGTCTTTAATGCAGTTTAGACGAGGATTTAAATACAGATGGTCTCTACAGTGTAGCATTTCATTGTCTTCTGGTAATTTTGCCCTTTTGCTTCAAGTATATTGAGCTGCAACACACAGCCTAGCATCTCTCTTCATAATCAAACACTCTAAATCTTACCAAGCCTGTCCTTTTTATTTATTTTTATTCTTTTTACTGAGATTTCCTCTGAAGAATTATGCGCAGGATATAACTAATTAACTAAAAACATCTATATTCTTCCACATGTCTTTTTGCTGCCTGCCTCATAGCAATGCAGTACCTTGGAACAGGATTCATATACATTTTTCTCTTGTATCTTGTCATTTGCATTGCCAGAACCTAACGAATATTTCAGGGGGTCTTAATAGCCATGTTAGAAAATAGAGAAATTAGAGGTAGAAATTACAGTGTATGCCTTTGCTTTTACTGTTTCAAGATTTCTCCCTATAGTACAGGTGTTCTGAAGTGCATTGTTTATTATAGTTTTCACAGATGCAGAGAAAGAACATGTAGCCATTGGAAAGCAATCGCTTCTTTTCATTATATTAAAGAGAAACTTGTATTTGGCCTTTTTTTCTTTAAATCTTGCATTATTCTTCCAAATTTATTTCCAATCTTGGTACGTTTGTATTTCTTGTTCTTTTATGTTGATTGTCCTCTTTTCTCCACTGAAGAAGGCTTGCTGATGTTTGCAATGTTTAGGGGTCTTCAGTACTCAAACTTCCACAAATTAACACCATCTCCCTCCTGGCTTCCTTTCATCTCGTTCACACCTGGCCAACTTGTTGTCTAAAGAAAACATCGTTGACAGAATTGTCCTTTTCTGCCGCTGTTCACGTTATGTCACCTGTTCTTCAGCGACTTCAGCCTTTCATCTATCTTTCCTCCAGCACATTAGCCTTCCGCTTGTTTTCACCTACCCATAGAGATAGAGCTCTGCTCTTTTCATTGCACCCGTCCGTGCCTGTGACAACCTTTCTTTTCCTCTGTAAACACCTTAGTACGGCATAATACTCGATTCTGGTTTTGAACCCGATGGGATTAGCCATGTGAGCAGGAAGATTTGTGCTAATATTTGTAAGGACAAAATCATCACCTGGATGGATCAGGTTCTTAAAGGATTAGGTTTTAATTCAAAATTTAAAAAAATCGGAACTCTCCAGTCCCCAACCAGAAGCGATTGGAGTGAAATTCTGATGCCAGAGAAGTCGGTGAGAGGTGTTGCTTTGGTTGTCAGCTGGGCCAGAGTTTCGCACCCGGCATTTCTCTTTAGTGATATGATGAGACTCGCAGATTTCTTTCCAAAGATTTTATTCAGATTTAGCCAGGGCTCAGCTGCAGTATTGTAAGTGTGATGGTTGAAAGCAAAGGAATGTCTTTTTAAACCAAAGCAGCAGTGTGCATATTTTAAGAGAAGCCTATTAGTTCCTTGTTTGCCAAGAATTGTTTTGTGTTATACATGGCAGGTACATTTTCATACTCCCTCCATTATTCTTTTCTGGGAATTTGTGCTTTATAATTGCATCTTGCAAGCTTATCTCCATTATGATGGGGAATGATGACCTTTTAATCATTTTTACTTTCAGTTTTGACATACCTCAGGAAGCCTGAAGATTTCAGCTGAACTCTAATATTAATAAAACAGAGTTTAGCATTTATAATCTGTAATTTTATTTCAAGAAGGTGATGTAAGAAATATTAATGTTGGTAGACGTGAAACTTCAGAGTATGTGGTTTTCTTTCAGCAGTACAAAAGCGTAGTTTCTTACGTAAATTCCGCAATCCAGTACCTTGTTATTTTAGATCTGGGGGGGGGGAAAAAAAAAAAGCATGTTATCTTGTGTGTCAGTATTCTGAAAGACAGAAAATACCCTAGAATAAAGGCAAGGGAATTTAACTATAAATAAGCCAGTGGTTTCCTCTTACTGAATTGTCAGCATTCCACATTAAATAGTCTTTTTTTTTTTCCTTCAATAGCTTCATTGGCTTTTGTAAACCAAGTTACTTCATTATGTTATGCTTCATGCAAAATACCTTTCTCTTTTATGGATTCCCTTTTTGGACCATACAGAAAGGAAATGCCAATTAAAATAACTTTGTTTTCTACATCAGTAAAAATGACTTTCTGTTACAACCAATTCAAATGCGGCTTTTTCTTTGAAACTGAAACAGGCCACGTATTGTTCCAGACCAGTCTCTTTGAACTGTATAATGCATTCTGCCTTCATTAAATTTGTTATTGAGTGCTTGTAGGGGAAACCAGAATATTGGAACTGAGATTCCTAGGAAAATGAATCTAAAGGGAGAATTCTTTCTGATGTTTTTTGGTTTTGTTGCAGGTATACAGGACTGATCCTGCTTTAAAAAAAAAAAGTCTGCACATCGATAAATAGACACAAACACCCTACACACCCTTGAGTAGTTTTGCACCTCGTGTGTATTGCTGGACAGTGTGAGGCCCTCCCTCCGTGAAGGCTGGGGGACTCAGCATGATATAGGAGCAGGAGAAGGGACACATTTTGTTCGTTTCCTTCTGCTTTAAGACAAACCATCCATCAAGCAACCATGAGCCAAGATGAAATCCATATTTTAGACTGACAAGCTGGTTTCCGAGATAAAAAAGCTATTTTAACACAGAATAAGCTGTAGTTCCTATGCGTGAGGCATTAACAATACGCTAACATGACCATGTGCAGAACGTCAGATGAAAATGAGGTGCTGTGATTTACATGTCCTGCCCTATACGTTGCTGTAAGTCAGCATGAGGAAATGCTCTGAATTGTCTCATAAGGGAGACTATAGTTTTGCTATCAAAAAAAGCACTTGAATCAACATTATGGCATGCCTCCTGAGAAAGTTATTAAAAGCTTTGTGTTTCTGGAAGGTAGCGATTCTTGAGTTGATGGAGCTTCCTTTTTTATCTCATGAGTACTAACCTGACATCAGAATATCTCTAAATTCAGTAAAGTTGCTTTTGGTTTGCCATGAAATGGGAATTGGACTCTCAGAGTTCTTATTTTCATCTGTGGAAAACTTACAAACATATTCTGCTTTACTCTTAGTACTATTTTTCAAAATAAAATGATCATCTCGTTTGATTCTTTCCTAAATATCGGTAAGTTGGTTACTATTTTTAGACAGTATGCAAAGAAAGTGGAATTGCTAGAAGAAAGGTGAGGATTTAGACTGATAATAGAATTTTTATGGATCTGAGTACACTGCAGATAAAACACCCTGTACACAGCATCCTGCAGTCCTAATTCTTGGTTGAGTACCCGGGCTGATCCTGCCGACATGTCAGGAGAATATCTGGACATTTAGCATCTCTATTCATGTCCTTGTTTTCTTTTAGTTCCAAGGAAAGCACGGGTGACCAGGGATGCACCTGCCTGCTCTTCAGCACCATCTTTATCATTTCCAGTACTTTAGATATGATTTGTTTTCCTAGAATCATAGACTCATTTAAACTGAAACAGGTTTTTGGAAGTTGAGTGGTCCAGTCCAGCATTTGGAGGATGTCTACCTACATGAGTCTGTTCAGGGGCTTAATCCAGTCAAATCTGAACATCTGCGAGGACAGAGATTTCACAGTGTCCCTGGGCTCCTCTTTGGTCTTTGATCGCCATCATGGTGAAACTTTTTCACTACGATGTAGTCTGAATTTCTTTTTTTGCAACTGGTGTGCGTTGTATCTCGTCACTGTGCACACTTCAAAGTGCCTGGTTCCATCTTCTCCGCGCCCTCCGTTAGATGGCAGAAGAAAGCAGTATGATCTCCCTTTAGCTTCTTCTTTTTAAGGTTGAGCAGACCCAGTCCTGTCAGCCTCTCCAGTATGTCACGTGCTCCATCGAGCCCCAACAGTCATCTTGGCAGCCCTCCACTGGATTCAGTCCACTTTGTCAACGTCCATCTCGGGAGCCCAAAAGTGGGCGCAGTTCTCCAGATGTGGTCTCACAGGGGCCAGGTGGAGGGGAATTATCACCTTCTAAATCTGCTGGGTGCACCCTTTGCAGCACAGGATGTGGTTGGCTTCTTTACTACAAGGACCAGCTTTTGTCTCATGTTCAGCTTGTCCACCACCACTTCCCCCTCCCCCTGACTTTAACCCATGCTTTTTCTGCACAGCTTCTCAGTAGCCAGTCAACACCTAGCCTGCAGTGTTTTATGGAGATGTCGTGTCCTAAATGTAAGAATTTGCATGTGCTTTGCTTAAATTTCATGAGATTTCTGTCGGTATGTGTTTCCAGTCTGTCAAGCTCCCTCTGAAGAGTGGTTGTACCGACCAGCATGGTGACTGCTCACCCCAGATTGGTATCAGCTGCAAACTTGCTGAGGGTGCATTCAGGTCCATCATCCCTGTCCTGAATAAAGATGGCAACTATCGGCCCCATTACTAATCCCTGCAGAATGCCACTTCTAACTCGATCAGGACTTTATACTCCTGATCACACCCCTCAAGCTCAGGAGACCAGGTAATTTTCCATCCTTCTTTATAGACCATATCTCACGCTTCTGGCGGTGTGAATCATACGGGAGGTTTGCCTCTGACCTACAGAGGTTAAGAGAGAACAACTGATCACCTCTTTCTGTAAAAAGCAGGGTTGGTGCTGAATTTAAAAAGTGACTCCTCCATCTTTAAGAGTTGCACCATGTGGAAGCCCTCAAGCCTTGCATTGCATAAAGGGAGATTGCTGCTGCTGCAGGCTGTGGGGATATGCACAAAGCTGCCTGCAAAGTGTCTTGTAACAAGCTGTTGTATGGAGTGTGTGCTACGAATGGCGAGTGTGTTTGCTTGTACAGTAGGGATTCTGTCTATAGGAACCCATCATGGTATCTTTCTAGGAACTGTCTAGTACTTGAAGAATCAGAGTGAAAGGCATGCTATCCGTATAAAATGTGGGTTGTGATTGTCCCTGAAATACAGTTGTGGAGCTGTGCTGCCCCTGAGGGATTCTTGCAGGAAATTCTGCCTTTTGGAACACCTGGGAAAAGTAGGGGTTGCTTCGGGTGTCATTTAAATCAAAAATCCGTGTTTTCAACGGCGAATTGAGCAGTTAAGAGGAGACTCGCCATACTGGCCGTGTGAAGTGCAGCTAGAACCTCTGCTGCTGATCCACTGCAGGGAACCATCTTTTTGTAAAGCTAACACTGGTGCATAGACTGGGAAAACTTCATCTGCAGTTTCGCACTTGAAAAGAGAACTGGGTGAATCAATTGAAATAGATCTGCTTCTGACTGTGTCATTTGTGCTCAAGAAATGGAAATAAGGAGGTTTAAAATTCTAGAGCCAAAAAAGCATGCAAAGTACATTTGAAGGTATCTGTTTTACTGTTTAATTTCAGCTATCTATTGGAAAATATTCTCATTGTGGGTGGAGATGTCAAAATAGAAAAAGTAAAAAAAAAAAAAAAAAAGTGTTATCACAACATGTAACTCATTTGGAAATGTGATGCATTGACTTGGTGGTTTTATCCTAAGGTTTGGAAGAACAGAACTGTACCCCGTCTAACTGAACATGAAATCGTGTACTGTTAAGCTTGTATAGTAGCAAATACCGTCTGGGCTTCCTGACTTACTGTCGGTGATATTCTGCTGCAGATGAACCACCCCAAATCTTATTTCTCTTGTCTTCCTGATCTTATTTCTGTACATTTTGCCATTTGTTCATCTCTACTAAACCTTGTGCCCCCCACCCATTTCTGCTGTAACACTGCCAGACACCATCTGATGCTTTTGTTACTCTTAATGATTCTTCTCTGATAAAGACAGAACAAATTGTTTCAGCAAGCCTGCTGGACCTTTCAGATAGCTTCAGAGATGCGATTTATTTTGATGTTTTCAATTTATCCATCACAGCACTACGCTCACAGTGGGATATATAGTCCATTGTCTCATACTACTTAAATATTTTGTATAATATTTAAGCATATTTACATATGCACATACTTAAGAGAAAAACTGTAGAGAAATTCCATTAACGTTTTCTGAAATGTAATTTGTTTCCTATTAACCTAGGGGAAGAAATTAATGAAAATTTACTATGTTTAGCTCAGAAGTAAATTCTGTGGAAATGAAGCGCTTGAGTTATATATTTATTGAATGTTTAGGACACCAGCCCACAGCTCTGGGCACTGTGGAGTAGCTAGAAAACACCGATTTCTGTATGCTAAATGTCCAATGTCCAACTCGTAATTGAATTTTTGGGAAGTTTACAAATTAACAAGAAACTGATAATACTGTCTATCTGTTCCCTCCTGCCGTGGATCCTTGCATGAAGCCTGACACTAGAAACCCCTGAGCACTGGCGAGAAGACACCGATTCTAATTTGTGCGAAATATGAGGATGCTCTCTATGCCTACCTCTCCAGTGTACCAGATTTAGTGCGACATAACGGCTTTCTTGCCCTGCAGATTTCTGCTGCCACTGTGCTGAGTGGTTACAAAGCCTCCTGCGGCCTGCAAGGGTTAGGCAATCATCTTCCCCATCTTCAGCCTGCAAGAGACACTCTCCCAGCATGTCACATGCAGTCTTACTGTTTCCTTCGAGTAGTGCGAGTTTGGGTGTCAGGATCTCAGTGGGAACTTTGTTGAGCGCTGGCGTAAGTATGTCAGCAATCAGGTATCAGATATCAATAAGCGATGGGGAAGACGTGCCAAACAGACCTTTAAAGGGCTGGAAGCAACCAGTACCTTTATGGTAAATGTATGTACCTTTCTGAAAAACACATTCCTTGCAGAATCCAAATGCTTCCATTTCTTTCTCTTTCCTACTGATACAAACTTCAAATTTAAGAGTAGTCCTTTCTTTAGAATGACATGACTAAAAACCTAAGCTATAGACTATATTGTAAGACTGATCTTTTCCTGGAGGACGTGTGAAACCATGTAAGGAGGTCTGGGTTGCTTAATCTGCGGGTGTTGGTGGACTAACTGAACTGCGTTGCTGCACTTTGGGAGTGGTTTGCTTGAAGTCATACAAGGCTGCTAGAGAACAGACCATTTCTTGTGTGTGCGTGCGTGTATATATATAAAGAACATAGTATTTTATCAGAGTAATTAGCTGTAAGGGCAGCGTCAGAGTACAGGAGGAAGAACTCTATTGTATCTCTCATTCTGAGGTTGTTTGCTCCTGTGATCATTCATCACCTGTGTCAATTGCTGTGAAACATGAGTCCGTCTTGCCAATTTTATTCTGTTAGGTCCAGCTCTTCCTCAATTCTTTCTTGTAATAATAATAATAATAAAAAAAAGCTGTCAGTTTTATTTGAAAAAATGCCCTTTTCACATTTCTTATCGTAGAGACTTCCTGCTCAAGTATCTGTCACTGTGTCCTTTATGCATTGATTGCACACAGATTTCATTCTGTATTTGAACTGTACTTTGTCTTTCCCGCATCAGTAAGTACATGTTGTGGCCATACCTTCTGCATCAGAGTCATTGGGAAAAGGATGGTTTACAACTTTTGCTGTCATCCTTTGGGGTTTGGTACAAAAAAATTGTGTACATGTGTATCCAGCATTTCTTCCATGCTTAACTGTTAGGACGTGGGAAAAATGTGATCCATAATGTACAGTGACAGATGGAAGTGGCAGCATTTGTTTATTCAGATAGAATTCCTTATGCTGAACCGTTTTACTTAAAACAACCAACCCCCCAAGTCGCCTGATCACTTACCACGTGATGGTTTGAAGGCAGGCAGCAGCAGAGACCTCGCTGGGTTAGTGAACCCTCTAAAACTGGGTTAGTAATTTTTTCCACTCTCTTGATACCAGTCCAAGGTAAAAAAGCAAAGTTTTTTATTTCTTTATTTGCATGTCTGAGAAGGAAACAAAATGAGTTTGAAAGTTGGTTTGTGTTACTTATCTGTCTTGCTCTTTCCATGGAAGCATGATCTAGAGGCCTTCAGGGAGGAAAAGAAAACATGAACAGAGAAGTTACCGAACTATAGGTATTTCAACAGGCATTTGTAGAGTGTTCAGATCTGAATAGCCCTGCTATTCAGAGCTAACTCCTGGGCTAACTAATCTCCGATTAGTTCCTTTCTAGCCTCTCTCTCCTCTCCCAAGCTACTAACTGTGGTAGGTGAGCAGCGTGTGTGCTCATCAACTCCCTGGTTGCATTGGAAAGGTGTAGGAGTACTTTTCAGTTTTGTGAGTAAATTCTGCCATCTGGTGATTGCTGATGTGGTGATTGCTGATTGTGGGGTTATTCCTTTGGTGGGGTTTGGCCCTTTGAAAGAGGCAGAGAAGGAGTTTCCTATGGTCTCTTTACTTGTCCTCCCTGTTTTCAGTGGTGGGACCTTCCCTTCACATTGTATTGTGTTTAATGATTTGATTATTAGACGCACTTCAGAGAGTCAGCAGAGCCACCTTGTATTCTTACAGTAGTCTCAACACCTGCAAGAACAGGGAGGGGCCTCGGAACGAGCCTCGCCAGTCTGTTGCAACTGGTTCTTTGCTCCTGATGTATATTTATTTTATTTATATATATACACATAAAGGTATATGTATAAAGTTTGTATACTGCAGCACAGTGGCTCGTAGCCTTGGTATAGCTAAAAGTTGCTACCTCTGCCTCTTCCTTTCCATCTCCAGTTCCTCTTTCTACACATACGTTATTTTTTTCCTCACTTGCCCGCCCATGTGCACTCTTGGGGCCTTCATGCTCCCACCCTCTCCTGCTCTGCTGCTGCTGCTGTGGTCTCCCCTTCCCCTCAGCCAGCTCCAGCAGCCTGGGCTAGCACAGGAGCTATGTTATACCTTGCTGTTAGTAGGCAGGGATATTTGATATAGGATGCTGCTGATGAACGCACAGCATTAAAATTAGTATTAATTTTTCCTTGGCAAGGGTGTGTAGGGATCCTTTAAGCCAACCAGACTTTTATCAGTGCATCTGCAACATTGCTCCTTGCATGTCTTGTGTAAGCCTGTCCTCTCCGCAGTAGGTGCAAGTAGGCACTTGTAGAAGCTGCAGAAGTCGGAGGTAAGCACAGAGAAAGCCCAGTGCTGGCTGACTTCACCGTTGCCCCTGGATGTGCTCACTGTGCTCATTTGTGATCTTTCTTTTTTGGGAAAGATGCAAGGCGGAGGAAGCTCAGGAAAGTTGAAATGTCATTCATCTAACCTCAGGACAACTTTCATCTATCAGGCAGGAGAACAGTTGTTTAATTAAGCGTCAAGGACAGTTGAACAAAATGGCAAAAACGATCTTGTCTTTTGGTGGGTTTCCCATGTTTCTAAAGGCCTTGAATGCCAGGTGACCTACTGGTGTCCTTGGCCTCAGCCCCAGGGCTCTGCCGTGGCAGGTAGCAGTTGAAGGACAGGATTTCAAGCAAGGTGCCGATATAATCCTGTACACTCAATGCCTGAGGTTTTGATAGCTATTTTAGAGGAATATTTCTTGAGGGGAAGAGTTTGACTTGTCATCTCCCTAGTGTAAATAATTTTTGGAATGATATTTGGCTAAATCGTATCAAAAGGTTAGCTGGCCAAATCGAGAGGAAACAATTTCACCTTCCTTTCTTCAATGGGCTGTTTATGCCATTGCCTTTCTTAATAAACTGGTTTTCCATTTTCTAGAGAAAGTGCTCCTGTACAGCTGACTGGATGGCACTGGAGCTTTTCAGCTGTAATTGATGTCCATTGACTTTAGTAGCAGCTATTTGTGGGTGCTAGGGTGATTAAAATTTATTTCTTGGGATAAACAGTGTTTTTCAAAAAGAACCCATTAACTCTGTTTTAATCCACACTAGTGATAACAGATGATATTCTTCCTCCAAACTCTTCAGATTTAAAGAACAAAAAATAATATAGTTTCTTCACTTAATGACTAGTGTACTGCTGCTCTTCAGTGGGTAGTCACCAGTAAGGATGCAGGTGTAAAAGAAAAGCGTTCCACTGTGTCTTTAAAGACAAATATAAGTGTGAAATTTTGTAAGAGCTAAAAACCTAGCTGGCTTTTCAAAACGTGAAAAATTAAATTTTCGATTTGCTGCTAATGGATGCAGAAAGAGGAAAATGGTTCTTCTTGCAAACAAAAGCAAGGAAATGACATTTAAAATTGTAAGTCCCTAAGGGATATCTGTGCTGCACTGTTTAGAGGGATGTGTCTCAGCAGGGTATCCAGTTTTCAGTATTATAACAACTCTCTTGAGGTTCTTGGGGCCTCTAAACTAGGTCACTACATAGTTTGGGGGTTGAAAAGGGAAAGGGAGGAAGGATGGTCGTCTTCTGCTGTCTCTGGGTAAGAGTCTTGGTGAGAAATACACATATGAAGTAAGTGCATGCATTGTGGATGTGAAGAAAGAGGCTTTAATTCTAAAGCAGTGTGGCAAGGTAGCTTGAAAACAGCAAGGCAATTTCATTCTCACAGGCCGTGTGAAATAAAACAATTTTGTATGTGGAGAAATGTGCACCATCAGAAGAAACAGGGTGCAATAAGTTAATGTTTTTAGAAATACGTACCGATACCTGTATGAGCAGAGCAAGAAGGCTGTGTCATCTGGGAGAGCGGGGAGTAGCTGTGCTATGGTAACAGGTGCTAGCAGTAACAACTTTCCGTGGTTTTTCCCCTTCTGCTTTCAGAGAGGCTTCCTTCGATGGTGGATGTACACGTAAAGTGATGGCCTTAACTTACTTTTTAGAACAGAGTCATTTTGTGTGTTGGAATACGAGGAAAGGAAGGAAGCAGGCAGTACCTGCAGCTGCACAAGCAGGAGCTTGCTCTACACGTCGCTAAGCACAGCGAACGCTCGTGTTCAGGCGTGGGATCAGCGGACCATCCCCGTGCGTGTCGCTTTGTGTCTGTGCCAGTCTTGCCGCTCCTGCTGCGGTTCCGCCTTAACCCTGTGCCCGACCTCTTGCCTTGCATTGGTGCAGGCATGGTGTTATTTGGGCAGAAGCCCATCGGTTTGAAGCAGCGGCTTCTGAAGCATTTCAGAAAGCCTTTTAGGGAGATGGTTGTGTGATGTTCTCACAGGAATCTATCACAGGGCCCTCAAAAAAAAAATAAGTTAGAGATGTTTCTTAAGCCTTTTTCTCTTCCTCTGGAAAGGGAATATTGAGCTGTGAGTAAGAAGACACAGGAACAGGAAAAAGGGAGCTCTTCAGTTGTGGTGCAGCAAAGAGGACCGCAGCTCGCAGGAACCCGCGCACACGGGCAGGTGGCAGAGATGCGCGGCTTGAAGGTGCAGCAGGAGAACCTGTAGGTGGGCAGCGCCCCGGCCTGCGCACACGGCGCTGGCTGGAGGAGCGGTCGGTCGTGTTGGCTGCGCTGCTGCTGTTTGTGTGCTTCCGGTGGTTTCCTGCAGTTCTTTTGCTTGTGGTTGGTTAATTAATAATCTGTTAGTTATGGTGAGGGAGTTTATGGAGGAGTGAATTAATATTTCATTTACATTAAAGAACAACATTTCCAATGTGTTAATTGCATGGATGCTTTTTCTCAATATTCTACTTAAGTGTATACAAATATGAAGGCCAGCTGCAATAGCAAGCTCTGGAAATGTATATTCAATAATGAGGGCAAGATGTATGATTTTTCAGATTCATAAAACGTATCTCTCGTTGTGTACAGCTCAGGCAAGAACTGGAATATCTTCTCACTGGATGTGAAGGAGCTGGGAATAGGGCCTTGTAAGTGCGTAGGGTTGTGTTGGTATCAATGGCTCTTCTGCACGAGTGATAGAAGTACACAGGGCAGTAGTTAAGTTTAAGGATGTAATTAATCCTTCTGACACCAAAATAAATTGCCACAGTTTGTGGTTTAACTCTGCTTTGTGGAGTTAATTGTGTACATAAAGTTATGCGTGCAACTTAAGTGTTTGACTTCATTAGCATCGGAACTTAAAGCATAATACAGGATCAATTTTAAGTGATATATTTTAAAATATCTATGACACTCCATTTTTGTATCCCTCTCAATAAGCATTGTTCTTCAAAATTTGCTTTCATTTTGAACCCTTGAATTTGTACAAGGAGCCCAGATTCCTCTATTCAGCTGGTTATATATGGGGGGGGAGTAGGTTTTAAATAGAGCGTTATAAAGCTGTGCTATTATATGCCCATGTACACACACAACGTCTTATTTATTATTTTTAAGGGAGATTTTAGGTGTGGTTTAACAGACTAAAATATTTTGGTACAGCTGCCTTCTGTGTTTTCTTAGTTGTAAAGCCTTAATGGCTTGAGTACATTTATTTGTACAGGCTTACAGGGGTAAAATAAACTGGACCAGATATATTTCAGAAGCTTTAAAAACAGTTTAAAGTAGATGTTTCTATAAATCCCTATTTTATTACTGTAAGTGCAGTTATTTTGTGGAATAGGACATAGGGTATTGTATCCTTTTGCACTGCTGCTAGTTACACACAGCCGATCAGTGGCATTTACAGAGGGAGAATCGGGCACATTAAGCGACTGTTTGCACAGTACAAATACTAAGTCCCAATTCCCATGAACTTTCTTGGTATTTTTTTCTTCTAAGCAATTGTCTGTACAAGTCTCATTGAATGAACGAAGGATTTCTGTTGACTACGTTAGTTTTGGGATCTGGCAGCAGTGATTTAAGCGTGAACGCTGCAGAACTCTATCCATGTTACACGCAAAGCAATGTAATGTATTGGTATGTAAGGGACTCAGCAGTTGCAAGGACCCAGCAGGAGAACCTTCAAAGCCACGCACGATGGCATGGTCCTGCCACTCTCTTTGAAAGCATGCCTCTCGCTGACCACTCAGTGTGATGGAGAAAAATGGATTTGTTGGAACTGATCTGGGAACACCCGCATTTCAGGACAGATGCTGCATATTAAAGCCTATGGTGCAAGGCAGGCGTCCCACTTCTGTGCAGGTATGGCTCTGTGGTGCAGAGCGCTGCTACAATCGCTTCTGGGCTCAAGGCACACACAGAATTTTGCAACATGGCCCTGGACTATGGATGTTCCTTTGGATGTTTTTGTATGTGGACTGGCAAAAAAAAGCAGTTCAGCATCTCTGTTGCTGGCATTATGAAATTCCTCTAACACAAACTGCTGTGCGTAATACAATGCTGAAAGGCCGAGCAGGAGGCAGCAGCATGCCTGTCACCTTTACTTGATAAGCCGAACTTGAGTATCGGTGTAGCTCACTTACTAACTGACACTCTACTTCCAGCTTTCTGTAGCTATTGTAAGGGATTTAAAATGGCCCCTGTACAGACAAAAGATAGAGAGTTTAAGCTTTTAATGTTCAGATTGCTTCCTTTTGTACTCCACGGGGTAGGGGAACTGATGAGGCTCCTCTTAGATGACCATGGCTTTATATACAATGGCTCCAGTAAAACTTATCATTTACTTTTATTTTTGATGCCTTTGTCCAGTGGATATTATTTAAAA
>VXAL01003364.1:14529-43458 GCA_013399475.1 Chauna torquata | reverse complement strand
GGGGGGGGGGGGAACCAACAAAACCCAAAAAACTTAGAGGATTTTTAATTAGAAAATGAAACAATATTAAAATCAAAGTTAATATGACTTGAAGTATTCTGCCACATCAGAGCAATTAATGGTAATATTAATAGTCCATGTAATTTCTGAATAAATGGTGATTTAAATTCTTACGTTTGTTTGTAACATTAGAGCAGAACTTTTTATAATCTTTAGATAATCTACACTAAAGTGTACTGTAAGCGTGACTTATATATGAAGCGTTATTACAGTATGTTGCCCTATGTGTAAAACTAAGCTTAATCCAAATGCGCCTCATTAATTTTCTTACTATGTGGAGTAAAAAAATCTGTCAGCATGGTCTTTAAATACCATTTTGCACTTCTGCAATTATCATACTGATGTTTTTTTTTCTATTACAAATAGACTACAGAGTTCTGTTGTGCTCTCTGCTTCCTAGCGTTCTTAAACCTAAATAATACTGAGCTTGCAATGGGGCGGACACCAATCTGCAGGCTATATTGAACAAATGTGAAGGATATTATACGGATATTAAGATTAGAATTTGTTATAGAACTACATCCATATTGTACTTGATCAGTTGATCAAGAATTTTGTGAAGCTGATCAAGAAATGGCTTTGTTTAGGTTGCTTGTTTTTAGTTAGTACAAAAGGATTATTTTTAGTCTGCAAAATTTTCTGATATTTTGAGTTCAGAGGAACAGGGGTCTGTACTTCAGAAAACGTATGTGTTCTGGAAATATGATATAGATGGCACTCATAGGTACTGCTGAAAAATACAGAGGCTCATCAATGACTGAACAGGCAATCAATGATTATTCTAATATTTCTCCCAGAAGAATTCTCTCAAGCATCTGTTGGCAGCATTTCTCATGTAGTATGCCAGATCTTGTTCAATAAATAGCCAAATTCTTGGTTTTAAATAAATAAATAAATGCAGCAATGCAGATGTGCCTTACCCTTGAAAGGAACCTATTCTTTGAGGTTGGGCTTCATATCTTTGCTTCCTTAGCAGCAAGTCTTGCAGGTACATACATTAGATTTTTCCAAATGACATGCAAGATCCAGTGCCCTGATTCCTCTAATTCATCCGTATTTTCTCAGGCATTGTGTTGTTGTTTTCTTTTTCTTTTTTTTTAACAGAATAGGTAGCATAATAACATTTTTCTTACAGGTCTTGTCTCATGTCACGATGAAGTAGAAACCTCTCTCCTAATTCATAGTCCTGTGGCATCTTAATTATACACTACCCTTTACATATGTGAACAACTTTAGAAAGGCTACTTTTTTTTTGTAGCGTTTGGTCGGATTCTAGGAGGTCCTTAGCTCTCTGCAGGCTAGTGTTTGCCTGGAAACCAGAGTTTAGGAATCTGTTTTTCTCTGTCATAAACAGTTATGAGATGGATGTGCAATGGAACACCATGTGGTGATGGCAAAATGAAATTGAGATATTCTTAGTTCTTTTAAGACTCAGATATAGGATACTAAACACTTTTTTAAAAAAAAAGTCTTTTTGTACATTGACTCGTAAATGGACTCTGTTTCTTTCCATTGATGACTTAGACTCTCACAGCAATACGACAGGCAACTTTCTTCCTCTTTTTCCTGCTCTGGAAGCAGGACTGCATGGTGTACTTTAGAAGTACGTATTCGTTCCTTTTCATTAATGAGCGCTGAAGAAAGCAGCGGTGATCTTTTGAGACTGATCTTTATCTTCCATTATAGCCCTGTTCGAAGTGAATCAAAAGCCCTTTGAAAGCAGGATAAACGCTGACCCTTAAGGTAAGTATTGCTATAAAATTGCAGTTGTTGAAAATAAGTAATCATTTTAGTTGTCTGTATGTTTTTACCCTTCCAGCGCGGTTTACATAAACACTATCTTTGCAGGAGTCTTGCTTTTGGATGTTAACCACAGACAACAGGAGCTAGCGAAATGGTTACGTGAAGGGTTAGAAAGTGTTCTTGATCCTGTGTAGTATACTCTGTTAAAGGAGGTTACTCCTAGCAGGTTAGTTAGTAGGCTGACTTCCTGGCACAGCAGATTTAGGTTGTTACGATTGTCAAAAGACATAGAACCAGTTCCGAACATACAGCTGGGGTCTGCAAATGGTAGCAGATGGTAAGAATGCTGAGAAAGGTGAAAAACTGTAATCTGGTATCCCATTGCTTTCGTTTGGATATGATTTGAGAAAAGGCATTTTATTCCAAATATGCTTTGAATTGAAGAGTTCCATCTTTCACAACTGTGAATCTTCAGAGGTTTGTTTTGTAGATGTCAGTCTTGAAAAGAATAACACTTTTAACAGTTATGAAGGCATCTTTCAGATAACCGCCTTGTTAAATGGGTGATACCCTACAACCTGACCGTAAGGCTCCCATACAAACCAGACAGACTCATGCTTACCAGCAATGATTTTTAAAAATATATATATATACATTTATATGACTTTGAACTCTACCATCAACCCTCTTTAATGCATCTTTAAAATTAAGAATTTACAGGGTCTGATAGGCAGTTTTTTGCATCTAGGAGGATGTAGAGCAATAAGTGGCAGTTGGGAGACTCAGCCACGAAGATTATTATTCTATGTGTGGTCAACATTCATCACACGAAATATTTGCAGGTCTTTGTCAGAATGTAAATGTTGCACTCATTACTATAATATTAGGATAATAATATCATAAATGGAATTTGGCTGAGACAAAGGTGGGAAAGCAGCCATGCATCTTGCTATGCTGGGGAGGGCAGCACGGCATTATGTAAGTAATTGGGAAGTTTCTAGGCTGCATTGATGATAATTTCCTAAATCAAAAGCTAGAGGTACCAACCAGGGGTTACGCTGTAATTGGTCTGCTGCTCGCAAACATGGTCAGTGAGTGTGACTACAAGTGGTGGCCTGGGCTGCGGTGACTGTGAGCTAAATGAATTCAGGATCCAGAAGAAGGCTGGAAAGGTGAGCAACAGTGTTAGGAGTCTGGGTGTCGTGCAAGCACTCTTGGGCTTGTTTAGGGAACTGTTGGGCAGAATCTCTTGGCACATTGTCATCACGAAGAACTGAGTCATCCTTAAATCCTTAAAAATCAGCCAGAGCAAACCATTCCTTTGTGCAGGATACTGCAGCAGAAGGTCTCTTTGGCTAAGCAGGGAGCTTCTTAACTGAATTGCAGAAGGAGAGGATCTGAGTAGTAGGAACGTTGATGGGTAATGAAGAAGCGTAAAAGCGTTTCCTGAGGACTCGGTGACAAAATCAGGAAAGCCAACCCCAGCTGGAGCTAAAACAAGCTAGAGGTCTCAAGAGTAACGTGTTCACTAGTACAAAAAATGTTCGGAAAGAATGGGAGTGTGTTGTTGAATGCAAAAGGCAGCCCAGTGACAGGTCACAGGAAGAAGGATGAAAAACTCAAAGCCTTTTGTCTTCAGTCTTCACAGGCAAAGTCTGCTCCAGAGGCCTGCGTATACCATCGTGGTGTAGGAGGGAGAGGAATAGCTAGCAGTGGGAGAGACGGAGGTTAGGTGCTACTTAGAAGAATCGTTTCCTACATCATTGTAGTCATTGCACTACATTTTTACTTCACCCAGTTTAGGACATTTCCCCCCACTACCACCACCACAAATAAGTAGAAAAAAAGTAGGAGCAAGGATCCTGGCAAGGTAATGTTTTGGGGTTATTCCTGAGTTAGTGTATTAACAATCCAGGCATTACAGTAGTCTTGACCGTGGTTGCCTTCTGTGTATTATGTTCTGGTCACCAGAACATGATTTGAAGCCTGCCCACTTACATGGAACGTGTATATTCCATTCCATTTCTCCAGATATATATTACAGTGAAGAACTGTAGATAGTACAAAAAAAAAAAAACATGAAACAAAAACAAGCAAACAAAAAACCCCAGATAATTTGGCTCATTTTCTGGGTGTTATAGGGCTGGATAAATGTGAAATAGATGAAGGTATTTTTTTCTTTTTAAAAAAAATCTTTTACTGACCACACTTGAAGTGTTTATTTTGGTTGGTTGGTTTTCTTTTTTTTGTGTCCCAGAATGAACAAGTCTGTTATTTCTTCTATCCCAAATGCTTTTTCCCTGTGCATGTGGGAACTCGAAGGGAATCCTGAGACCTATGTCTAGTTTTCCTAAACCAATGTGGATCTGGATCTTTTTACAGTTGTTTTCCAGTACTGAAGAGCTTTTCTTTCTGCTTTCTTCCCTGTAATGCCTGTGGACAGTGAATATAAATTGTAGGTGGAAAAGGAGGGGGGCAGTTTGCCAAATATTGCATACCAAATATTCCAGAAATTACATAGTGTTAAAGGCTTTGCTCAGTAGGGTAGTATTTTTCTGCAGGTGATGATACATAATCTCATAGCAAACCCATCAGTTGCAAACAAATATCTTTTGATTCTCCTAAAACAGAATTTCTTTGTTCAAGTCTTGCAAAATATTTCAGGAATTCTTAACCTCAGTACTGTCTGTAAAAATTAATCCATGGAACTTTTAAGGAATGATATACTACAATCTGTTAGTAAGTCTGTGGTTCTTTAAGTCTTTGCTATGGGTATTCTCTCTTTGATAAACAGTGTTATATGCAGCTGGAGAATGAAGCTGGCCAGATTTCCAAGTTCCACCAAAAAAAAAAAAAAAAGGATAATTAACTCTTGCAACAATTTAGCAAGGCAAATGATGGCTTCTCTTGCACTTAAAGTTTTAAAATACGTATTCTGTGCCTTTCCAATGGATAAGTTTTAGTACAAACCAATGGAATGGGTGCAGGAACATCTTGGTTGAACTCCAGTCTGTGTTTCATTTTGAGAATTTGCTTAGGAAATCAGTTCTATTCAGCATTTTCATTAGCAATGAGGGAGATGGAATACAGAATAGCTTATAAAATATGCAGATGACACCACACTGTGAGGGGTTGCAAACACCTTTCTGCATCAGACAAGAATTCAAAATAAACTTGGCAAATTGGAGAGATGGTCTGAAATCAGCAAGATGAAATTGAATAAAGTGAAGTGCCATATGATATATTTAGGAAAAAGAATTTAGATACACAAATACAAAACAGAGAATATCTGTCAAGAGAAAACAGGTAACAAAGCATACGATGCATTGCTTTTGGAAACTGGGGAAATACAATTATGGAATGTGTGAAGAGGGATGTGGTGTGTACAATGTTGGGCGATTATTCCAAATTAGGTTTAGTGAAGTCTCAGTTGACATATTGTGTCCGTATTTGGTCATGACTTTAAGAAAGTTCAGAAAACTGGATGGGATAGAGAATTGAGTTAGCATAATTTGTTAGTAACAACCATCTGATATGTAAAGATTTTAAGAAAATAGAAATTGTTCTCTGTACCCGTGAGAGAAGAATTAAAGGAAATCTATGTAATTTGCATTCAGACAAATGAGCACTGCATTTGAGAAAACGCTTTTTGCAATACAAATCCCCCTCCTAAAAACACCTAGACATGTTGTAGAACTTCTTTTTCAAGGAGAATTTATATAAACATACATTGGGTGAATCCGCAAAAATCGTCCTTAGTACAAGGTGGACTTCATGATGCCTTTCAGCTTATGTTTCTGTAATTTTGTGCAGGAGATCAGAGTAGAACTAGTAGTTTGAAAAACTTCTGAAATTTCATAGAAAAGTTGAACGGCCTCCTTGAGTGGGAAAATGGTGCAGCAGTTGGGGCAGACAAGCTAGCTGGCAGAGCTTTGCAGGCCACCTAGGGGGTGCAGCCTCTAGCTTAGGGATCGTGGGACTAGTGAATTACTGTAATCCTTTTGGAGCCTAAAATCCATTTCTTTCTCATACATATATGTCTGATTACAAAAATTTTTATGTATCAGCTTTGCCTCTTAGTGCTGCATGCAACCGAAGTCCTAACTGTGAAGAAACTATTTATTTATGCAACTTTCTTTCCACAAGAGTCTCCATTAATTCTGTTGATGGAAGCATTCTTCAGCATTATGGTACTGAAATAGAGCACAGAGCATTCCCTTCCCTGCCTTGAAACGTGAGAGGGAAACATGGGAGGAAAGTGACCTTGAAAAGTTAATGCATTAGTTTCTTATTAATTTAGAAATGAGAGCATCAAACTGTCAACTCAAATTGCAAATTATATTTTTAAATATTTTCTTTTAGCAACCTTGATAATTTAACAGAATTTACCAACTGGCAAGTTTCAAGTGGTATTCATTCCAAACTCTTATATACCACAACACTGCTTCTAATCATCTGTGAAAAAGCTGCCATGCAACAGAAGACTTGGAATTGCTGACAATAATGATGAAAACTAATTCAAACCGTGCCACAGATAGAAGCTTTTGCGAAAGCAATCTGCATCTTTTCAAGTTGGTCAAGTTAAAATTGCCTCTTATAAAAGCAGTTTGTCTTTCATTACAAAGGAAGACAAGCTATTAGCTCCATACCGCACAAGTACCTAATGCACAGGTCAAAAATTAGTCTAGAATTATATATTGAGTAGGGGAAGTTTTACACAAGTTTGCTTATGTTGCAAAGGGAGGCCTTTCCCTTTGCCTTCTGTGTGTGTGAAGTGGTTCACTGTGTCACGGGTGCAGTGTAAAAAATATATAGGCTCTTTTCTTGGCCCAGGTTGGCGCGTGGTCTAACCCTGGTTATCTGTAGCCTCTTCCCAGCTGCAGTAGAGCATTGTCCGGTGAGCTGTGTTCTCTTTCAGAATTGGCTTCAAGACTGCAGATCTAGGTTAGTCTGGTTTCAGTGCTATTTTGTATACTGTAATTTTATACATACATGGGACTGCCTTTCCCTAAAATAAGGTAATTCAGCATATTTCATAAAGGAAGGGATAGTAAAAGATTAGTTGCGTGCTGCTGGACAGTATGAATCATGGTATAAATCATTCCTGGTGAGGAAGTACAGCTTACACTCCATAGTGAAGACATTAAGGAAGGACGTCAATATTTTAACATTTTTATTGCATCTACTTCTTTGTTGCTACTCTCATTCTCTCTTTTTCTTTTGGCTTAATTACTTCTCCTTAAAGCATGCCAGGTACCTGGTAGGTTGGCTCAGCTTGGAAAATTGATTCAGATGCATATGAAATAAGAGCTTGTGAACTCATGGAGTGACTCGTGGAAAAGTTGTTTTTTGTTGTTGTTGTTTTTTTTTTTAAAGCACCCAGTCTTACGAAACTACCCCCAAACTATTTGATCTCTGGCCAGTGTTCTATTCCCAACTCCGTCATCATCTGAACAATAAGATGATGGAAATTCAAGCAAACAAACAAAAAACCCAACACAATAACAACAACAACAAAACAGATTCTGCAGTCTGAAAATGAACAGCAGCGTTCTCTGTGGAGTAAGGTGGAGATCTCAGTTGCCTGCTGCTTTGGTTTAAGGCAGGTTAGAAGCACACTGTTTCTGTAGTGTGTAACAGCTAACATTGTGGACTAAGTGATTTTTTTGGCCAGCAGTAATTATCAACAACCTTGTAAGCAAAAGGAAGGAATGAGTAAGTAAAGATTGTCTAAGAAGTGATTTAGATTCATGCCAGTTATTTCCAAGCATTCTAGATAAAAGGCTTAACGTTAGGTTGCTGAGGTTTGCAGTACATGAGTATATAACAACAAAAACAATTTGCATGTTATCATATAGGTTCTAGGAAAATCCTCCTTCTCTGACCTGATTAAGAACTCTGTCTTGAAAAGGATTATGTATGTTTTTAAGTTAAACATGCTGTGAAATCATCAGGACTCCTGGCAGTGCATAATTCAAGAATGTGCATATATCTTCAAAGGACTGAGACCTAAATAAAACACATGCAAATCATCATGATAGTTTTGAATTTTCCTAAGATGTGACATAGGGCTAAGCTTTATTGTTAAGAAGAAAATGATTTTAGAGTGGCCCAGCATGTCTACGGTGAGATCTAATGCAGTAAAACCTAGGTAGGTTACAAATACTCAGAGAGCTAATAGAAATTAGTGGGTTTTGATAACTGCGCACACAGTGGATAAAATGATCAAACAGTATCACAAAATAGGCTGTATTGATTTATTACTACAGCTGCGTCTGTATCCGTGAGTGATGGCGATTTGTTTAGTGCAATTATTTGCAGAGGCATTGTACGCTGTGTGGAGCGCTCACTTTTTGAGGTTGTTTTTTTTGTTGAGAGGAGAGCTGGTTTGGGCAAGTTGGAAAGCGTGTGAATTTATGCTTCTGCACAGGAATAAATATGTTTGCAGCTAAGATTGAAGATTTTGTGTGCATGGTGAACAGAATATGTAAATTAGATAGCATTTTAAATTATCAAGTATTTTGGCCTTTTTAGAGATACAGGTCAAAGTTTCTGGATGACTTTCTTCTAATTATTGTCTCAGGTGTACGAAGACTTGCTGGGCAAGTTAACCTAGAAGGTTAATGGTATGGTGAGGTCCCAGCAAGTTTTCTCCCTCCCGAATCGTGAGTCATAGCAGCCAGGGACGCAGCCAGGATCTTTACTAGACAGGACCGAGATTTTTAAGCATGGATGTGAGTGAGATCTGTCACTGACTTCTGGACTAGCGTTTACATAAATGAAGCAAAAGATACGAGCTCTGCACCACAGGTGTTTTTCCCTACTTATATTCTCTTTATGGTTTGTGCTTTACACTTTATTTTCCCTGTTGAAAGCATTCTCCCCTCTTCCATTTTGTCATGAAAAGACATATTTTAAGACCTCAAACAGAAATGCAAAGCCTTTCAGTTATGCTACCTTTGCATAATAAACCCCTGAATTAAATGTCAGGGTTATAATTATTGCTGAAGTACGCTGGCAGGTGAGACCAGATAACTCAAGCCAAGATGAAAAGGTGGTAGAAAGAACTATATTAGCGAGATGCGGTTCAAAGAAGACATTAGGGTAATATGATGAAATAGGGTATGATGACTGATGAGGCTTTCGTGGTGTCTGGTGGTGGCTGAGGGCCAGATGCCCACCCAGCCGCTCGCTTGCTCAGTGGGGCAGGAGGAGAAAATAGGCTGAGCAACCCAAAATACGGCGCAGACACGGAGGGCCCCCACGGCAGCCCCCTCTGCCCTCCCCAGGGCAGGGGACGTGGTCAGGAGGCGGCGGTTCCACCCTGCCGCGCCTTCCTCCTCACGCTTCCCGCTGCTCCGGCGCGGGCTCTCCAGGGGCCGCGATTCCTGTCAGGAAGACCGCTCAGCCGAGGGCCCTCTCCAGGCTGCCGACGATGCCTGCGCCGTGGAGCTGCTCCTCCTCTGACCTTGGTGTTTCTCACGCTTTTTTTGTTTTGTTTTGTTTTGTTTTTGTTCACTCCTGCTCTCTCTGTCCAGCATTTTCTGAGCATTTTTAAAATTTGTTTTGCCAGAGATAGGCTCAGCCACGCCCCTACTGAGGTGCCTGGAATCGGCTCGGGGCAGCCCCTGCCGCTCTGCACAGGGCCCCTGCGGCCCGCTGCCAGTGCCTCGCCATTTACAGCCTGGACAAATCTTACCTCAGGGACCAGGCTGTGACAAGATCGCCACCAGGAGAGCTGCTTTTGGTGTTTCCCATTCTCTCCCCCCCGCCATTATGTAGATAAAGAGGGGGAAAAAGTTTTTTTGTTTTGTGTTTGAGAAAGAGATCAACTGCATTTGTTTTCTGTTGTTCCCTCTTCACAATGCTGGTAAAGGGAGAGAAGAGGGTTCATCATGACTGCCAGCTGTGGTCTTTCATTCTGTTGTGAGGTAATTATTAGCTTTTCTAATGATTTGACACTCTGGTGTGGTGTTGTACATCTTTATTTGTCATAACTGTAGAGATGGGCCGTGATTACAGAGAGATCCTCAGGGCGAGACTGCAGGGGTGAGGAAGCGGCATGGATCTGCCTCACGCAGGATCACAGGTGGGGCCTAATCAGAACAAGCATGGTATTTTTTGCCTCAAAAGCTGTTGTAAACACAGGAGGTAGAAAAATACAATGCGGTTATGTGGTATAGTCTGCACATCTATGTAATGGATTTGTTTACTTCTGTTATGTCTCAGTGCCAGCAAAATCGGGACTAGAATAATATTTCAGCTCATACACATTCTTTAGCTTTTTTAGGGCATAATCCGGCAAAGTAATTAAGTATATGCATGTGAGCAGTGTCACTGATTGCAGTGAGACAGTTCCTAGTATTTAGGCACACGTTTGTTTGCTATGAGGCCTTACTGAATAGCCATCCTCTCAAATTTAGTGCCTGTGATGTTCCCGCCTTCAGAGCCTGCTCTGTTTTTCTATTCCGATGCACCTAGAGACCTTAATGTTAGAGGAAGAAATACCTACAATTTCCTAAGTTTCCATTACAAGGCTGAGTTTTCAGCCATTTATGACTTCACCAATGTTACTACTCAGACTGAAATTTTCTGTGCTAGCTGTCTAAGTAGGGCTGAGTTTTTGTGTAAGAAAGCATTAGTTAAAATGTTTCTGTGACTAGGAAAAATAAATGTTGTTTTTTTGTTTGTTTGCTTTTATATATCTTAGAGCTGTACTATTCTCATATTTTGGAGCAAGAAATGTTGCAGATGAGTTTTTCTGGTGTGAAAAATTCCCAGTATCTGGGAATGCAGATAAAGTCGATCAAATCATGAGGTTCAAAAAATTCCTTATCGCAAGTGATATTCAGTACAATGCTGTATTAGAATTTGGCAGCTGAATGCTGTCTATATTGAGAACATACTTTACTGTATAACTCCCATACATGAAATGATAGGAAAATGGATTTTGAACTTACTTCTGCCAAAGAGCAATTGGATGAGGCTAGGTAAGTTACTTAAAGAGCACCAAGCTAGTTCCTTTTTCATTTTTCATTCTCAGAGTGCCTGATTTTGAGACTATTTAGGTTAGGTTTAGAGTTCTGGACTTCTGCTACTCCTGTGGTCTCCTGAGATCTGTAGGAAGCTAGTGTGCTAAAAAGGCTGAATATTGTAGTGATTTTGTGAGATATTCTAGTCCCTAAAACTATTTTGAAATAATAGTTGTGTGTTTTTTTTTTTTTTTTTTTTAGTGCCTTGGTGTTGTGCATCTGTGAAACTGGGGTTAGCAGCTGTTATTTCTTGGTGGTGGTTTGAGTAGATGCTTTCATTGTGTTGATGATTGCCATTCGCACATGAGCACTGCTTTGTGCATTGAACGAACTGGGGCGCAGTAGGAACATTGCTACTGTAGGGCTTGAAGGAACCTCGAGACACCAGCCAGTGCGTTCTACCTGGGTAATATGTGATAGGTGTTTTGAGAGCTTTAAGAACAGACTAATGATGGCAGATGGCTCTCTGCCATCTCACTGCTGCAGAAACCTTATTGTCGGAAAGCTTTCCTTAGCATCTAGCTGAAATCTCCCCTGCCTCGGTGCAATTTAGTTAGTGTTTGTATTAAAACAAATGCACAGTTAAGGTTACACAGACAGCTTTGGATTTAACACTTCTTAACCTGAAGGTCGATTTTATATGTATGCAGTGATCAAATGTAGTATATGTCGAGACTGTGAAAGTATTTTGCATCTGAAGATACCGTATTTTTATTTATGGTTCAGTCAAAATAAATTAGAATAATCGATGATTGTTTTGAAGGCAAATTACTAGGAGCACTGTATATCTACCGTGGCAAGTGCTGAAGAGATGAGAATGGCTTATAATGCCAGAATGAGCTGTGTAAACATGGGTATTTATATACTCAACAGCAGCAAATCTTTAAGAGTTTTTTTTTTTTCTTGGCTGAGTCTTCTCTGATCCCATTTCCATCCCGGAGGAGAAAACTGATGTTCCTATCATGCATGTTCCATTATTGATTTTCATTCCAATCTACCCAAAGTCTTCTGTGCTGGAAATAATTAGACCCTGTGAACAGAGATGAAGCAAAAATCTATACAATGCTGGGTTGCCAGAAGTGAAGACAAGGGTGCCTAATTAATGTTGCATATAGAACTCTTTTTGGATGAATGGGTTTCCCTTTCTCAGAAGCAGCTCAGCAGTGGTTATGTCACAAGCTTGCTGTTAATTATATAGTGTTCAGTGTGTGCCTATAAAAGTGGCATGGAGGAATAAACTGTTGTGCAGCAGCATTTTACAAGAGCTCTGCAATTAAAAGAAAAGTCTGAATATGTTCTTGTGGGCTTCATTCTGATGCCAAGAATTTTTCTTCCATATGGAATATACTTGGTGGTCTGTCTATAAGCTCTGTAGAAATCGGAGTCACCGACAAAGTTCGGACATTTCAAAAGCTGGACTGGAAATGTGTTGGGAGGGTTAAGGACAGGAAAAATGTTGCTAGGAGCTGAGGCTGGGCACATTGCAGCACAGCTTGTATCTGCAGGCAGCTGCAGCCATACCAGCAGGTGAGGACTATTCAGAAAGCAAGTCAGGAGCCAGAGGAAGCTGGCAGATCAACTTTTCTTTGAATCTAGAGTGAGAGGTTACCTAGACTGAAGGTGATTTTAAGTTGGGTAACACACCTCTGGGAACTATGAAAGCAAGTATTTAGGAAGACTGTAAGAGAGAGAACCGATAGAAAGTCTTCACACCAAGCATGCGCTGAACTAACAGCAGAAATATCTGAAAGGAAGAACTGGAGGTTCAGAGATGGAGCTTTTGGGATCTGAAATAGATAAAGAGAAAAACTTAAGCTGATACATATGATGCTTATGTGCGGTGCACTGCCGTATGCATGCCAGTGAGGAAGGTCCTGCTTAACCCAGCCTGCCTCAATGTTGTAGAGGCTGAGGGAAGAGCGTGTGTAGCCCTGACGGGTTCATCTTTATTGTTGTCCCACTCATTTTTCTGTAAAGCTGAATCCCATTTATGGCAGTCCTCCAAATAGCAATGCTATGTGCCTGTGCGTGCTGCAGAAAGCAGCAGTATTATGTTGGGATTTTTGGTGTGCCAGAGGTCTCCAATAGTGGAGGGATTCTGGGGGAGTTTTTCCTCGTCCAAAAATTTGCAGGCCACTGGCATGCCTTTTTTCAGTTTTTAATTCTATCCTTTTATCTCTGTTCCCTCCTTGCCCTCCTACATATCTGTTGTGGCTAATCTAAAAGATACAGTTGCTTCCTATGCATCTCTGGAGAATTTAAATAACATTATTCCCTCCTTCTCTTTTCTCCTGTAAATGCAAAGGAAGTCTCTCTTATTTAGGCAAAGACACAAAACTTTTTTTTTCTGTCTCAGAAATTAGAGAATGAGTAAAACCTGGGTTCCTTGGTCGAACAGATGAATCCAACTGTTGAATCTGCAGGAATCTTCCTCGTCTGTGCCTTAAACTGCAGGAACAGATGTGTTTTCTGATGAAAATCCTGTTGACATAAATATGTTCTTAGCATAAATTTGATAGAGGGAATTATGTTTCCCCATATACTAAAAGCTGCAGTTCTGGTTTAGGAATTTTATGAAATAATGAGAGTGTAGGAGAAAGATGCTGTTAAAAGAGATTTTTATAATAGAGTGGTAGTGTGTCTTTTATGACCTCTCTTTTCTTCCCATTTGGCTGCTTAGCACCTTCTTTCTCTACTCTGATTCTGTTCTAATAAGCATTTTTCTCTGCAAACTGTCAGCTCTGATGCATAACTGAAACAGGTGCGCACACGGGTTGATTCCTCTCCCCTTCGTTGCATTTTGATTCTGAACTCCAGATTAAGTATATTTAAATAATTCTGGGACTTAAGTCAGCTCCTAGACGCTTTTTGATGTTCAACAAATGGTAAAGCATTTCAATAATTTAAATCAAATAACCAAATCCATATGAAATAGGCACTTGTTATCTTTCCAACAGATATATTTTCTTCCCTAGATCCACTTCAGGCTGTGCTGCAGTTGCCAAATCAAAAATAAGCCAAGTTTTCAGTATAGGGATGTGATAAGTGTGTGATTTCCATTATGTCCCAGTGTGCTATATAATACAAAATGAAAACATGTAACACCTTCTGAGTATAGAGTTGAAATGGATTTTCTGACCATAGCCTAGTCCCAGTGAATAGGTGCTAAAGTGATGGCAAAGACTGTAGCTACTGGACTGTAATTATCATTTGAATTATTTCTTGGTGGTAGAAGACTTCAGACCTATGGGCACAATGGAAAAAAAAAAAAAGCGGAGTCCTTTTGTCCTTCTTCCCTTTAACCATCAGCAGCAGGCTGACAAGCCAATACTCTTGAAGTTTTCTTTGAGTGTGGAAAATAGTGATTCACACTGGTTGTGTTTGTTTATGTGTTACCCTATTGCATTTTTGTAAAAACAATCAAAGAAAGTGTTTAGAAACATATATGAGTCTTTTAATCAACTGGAACTTCAAGAGATGTGAAAACATTTCTGGTTTCACAGAAGTCAGTCACGTTTTGCTGTTTTCTTCAGTAGCAGGAGGGACTCATCTGCATAGCCTGTATTTTAAATTCTTGTGAGGATAGAAAGCATCACTGTTTGTTCATTCCATCCAGAATCGATCATCTTTAGGCATCGCTGAAATGAAATTGATACAGGATATGATCTGCCTCTCTTTTGTTTTGTAGCTTGGCCTTACATCCCCGAAAAGATGTTGTAGTCACTGGCAGTGATGACCGCCTCTGGAAAATGTGGGCTTTACCTGATGGGAACATCATCATGACGGGTGAAGGTCACACTGATTGGCTTTCAGGCTGCTGCTTCCATCCAAGGTTAGTGCAAACAGTCCCCTGAACTAGTACTAATCCCTTCTGGGGAGTCCTTGTTTGCTCTTTCTTTGCTCACTGGCCTGCTCTGATGACTTTCTATTCTCAATGTAACCCTGCGCTCTCTGCTGAATTTCCAAACATGTAGATAAATGTTCCTCTGGCTTTCAGTGTGTTGACTTAAGATTGATTGCTTTTAGTGTTTTGTACATCTTAAACTTTGTCCACGTGCCAGTGCACATAACAAGGAGTAATAAGCTTTTTAGGCTAGCTGTATTCATATTCTCTTTGTTCATGCACTGTAACAAACACGGTTCCATTATTAATAATACAGAAAAGTTGATTTCTTGTATTGAGCGTTATTTGTCGTATGACTAGATGCATTCAAGTTTGCCTAGAGAATAACAATATGAGCTTTCATCCTTTCTCTTTATACAGATTTGAAGCTGAATTAATAAATGAAAGTGAACATTGAAAATGAGAAATACATATTTAGGTTACCAGGGTCACGGAAACAGGCCAAACATGAAGTAGATTTCTTGGTCATTCTGATGAAAAACATAATGTCATCTTACTGTAGGATTTCTGTTTCTTAAGGCTGAGCCTCTGTAGATTGAAACGGTTTTGCATTAAATTTGTGAGGCTGCAGTTGTAATAGAGCTTTTTACTGTTAATATAATAAAGGTCTGTCAGGCTACTTACCTGAGGTTCGCTTATAAAAAGAGTGTTATTGAACCTCTAACCTTGTGTTTTCATTGTATTTATTTTATAAATCTGTATTAGCTCTTTCCTTCATGAGAAGGAAGAGAATCCTACTTAATTTCATAGTTCCTCCTGATTTCTGATATTGTAACGAGTTAATAAACATGCATGCAATCCTCTAAACATAATAAAATCCCTGTTTTCAAAACGTCAAGAACCCGGAGCAGTGCTTTCTGGAATAGAATTTAAGCACTTACTCTTTGCTTGCATCTCTTTGCCTACGAAACACAGGCCTTTTATTAAGATGTTTGTGCTTCACAATATTCTCTTTTTGATGTGTATATCCTTAGAAACAATTTCAGATATTTGAAAGGAAAGTGATATGTGATTTTAAAAGCTGCTTATAATAGAGATGGAAAGAGGAGAGAAAGGAAGTCCCAGCTTCTTATTTTAAGACGGTTGGAAAAATTTTCTATTACTGAGTGGCAGGTTGCACCAAGTTTGTGAGCATGCTGGACATGCTAAGCCTAACTTTCAGATAAACAGAATGCTGCCTTGCCTTTTACCTGTTATGAATGTAAAACTCATCGTAGGGAAAGAAAGGGAAATACAATTAGAAGAGCATGTTATCATTTATAAAGCTGCTGGGCATACTAATCAGATTTCGATAATGCATTGTTACCATGACACCCGCTGACTCAGAGACTCAAAACTATTTTCTCATTAGTCTTTGACCAGAATACAGTCCTTTCAATAGGCGTTCCTATTTCTCATTCAATTATTGAAATTAAAATGAGTTGAGGTACATCATTATTCACTTGCAGTATAAATTGACTCCTGCTGAATGCTCTGGAGTGATTCAAAAGCAGTGCTTTTACAATATTGTCTTCTGTTACTGGAGAAAATACATATATAATGTGACAGAATACATTTAATCATACTTTTTTTCTACCCCTGTATATCAGGTATTCCAAAAGTGAAAATAATGAAATAGAAATGGAAAGTTCTCACAAGAAGTCTTCCGGAATCAAATGCAGATAGTCTCTAGTTTTATTTCTGTTTTAAAGATTTAAAGCATGTTCATCCAAGAGTTGAAAAGAAAAATATTTTTGTGGCTGGGCTATTAAATTGTGATCCAGAAATTTAGGTTAAACTCTTGCACTTCTAGGTTCTTTTCCTTGTTGTCCTCTTAGCTCATTTCACATCTGTTTTATTTTCTCTGTCTATAAAATCAGGTTTAGAGCCATCTCCACCTTTGGAATGAGAAATATTCTGTGCGCAGGCTCACACACAATTAGGTCCATTTTCAGACCATCTTTGTAAGACATCAGAATAATTCACGTACTGAGCTTGTGTACTATTACCTTGAGGAGAAACAGATCTAGACCTATGATGGAATTTAACTGGTGCTCTGCACATACAAGTGACTTAAAAATCCATTTTTACGTGGTTGCTCTGTAATATTACTCAAGCAAGGGTCTTCTCATGGTTGTGTTTGTGACACCACTGCAAGCAGGGGTAAAGCTGAAGTCTCGCCAGCAGATGCGAAGGTCTGTAATCTTCAAGCTTCTGGTGCTGTTAGGTTTTATACATCCTTAGCTTCTCGAAGAGCAATGAGAGAATGTGGATTGCAAGTAGGAACTTTGCTGTATACAATAACAGAGTAGAGGTTTCTTTTAGGCTTTGGACCTTACCCACTGATTAATAGGTAATAGTGATGAGGATGATCATTTGATGTGTACTTTCCCGGTACTGATGTACGACAGTATCCTTCAGTGTAATAATGCCATTAAGTCTTAGGGGAAAAAGCCACAGAATTTCTGAAGAGTTGTTGGATGGAGGGCTTGGATGAGTCTCATTTTGCCCCTCACTGACAAAGTGCTTCCCAGGCACTCTGGGAAACATCATTCCATGGTTATTTTTGCTTAAAAACAGAGGCTTTTCCTTCACATATGAGCAAATAGAGTAGATGAGAGTCCATGATGTGTTGAAGCTCCTGAGTCTTGTGGGATCTGTACGTTGTATCATTTTTTATGTTGTGCCCTGTGCTCTTCAGGTCCCCCATGTGTTCTCCCCGCATAGTAGCGGCTCCCAGGACACTAGATGAAGGGGAGCAGATGAGCTCTGTGCATGTGAGGAGAGAAGAACATCTCAGTTGTGATACTGTCTGCAGATCTGAGAGCAGAATTTTGCCTTGAGCTTTTTAAATGAAAGTAAAACTTCAAACGAGTCCCATCATCTGCAGACTACAGCAGCTGGATGGAAGGAGGAGAACAGTGCATCCTCTTTGAAGCTCAGGTGACAACTGGTCAAACTTCAAAAACAAACACTCTTTTTACTCCAGCCTGGCTGAGTAGTACCTTGCAGATGAATTAGCTGTTGCAAGTGCCTGTCACTGCTGAAAAATTTAGGAATGTTTTCCATCTTACCTTTTATATGTATGAAGGGGTGAGGAACCCTGAATGACTGCTGCCACAGCCATCTACACCAGCTTCATGTTAGAAATCTGGATAGCTGGAGAAGAGCTGCGTGGCCTACCTGTGGATACCGGGTGGCCTGAATGTCTGGAATAGTAGACAAAACCTGCATCTTCTGAGAGCTTCCAAAATAAGCTGAGGATGTTCATGCTGCACCTTTAAGAACCGTAGTCTAATTGCACTAAGGTATTTCAGGGCATGTACTGGATTTATTTATCTTCATTAGTAACTGTCTTGGATGACTAAAGAATCAAGCTGTGCAACATAGCGGAGGTGTTTGTTAATGTCCTGTAAAGTTCTGGTGAACAGTAAAATACTGTATTCTTGCTCAGCACACATGCTGGTATTAATATGTAGAGTCCTTAATATATTTATGAATATTAATCAGGTCAACTATTCAAAGATATTTGTAGCCCTTTTCATGCAAACATTGGAGTCTGTGGAATACAATGGATTTCTATTTACACACCTCTGAACTGAAAAGTAGTACAGTCTAGGTTCTGAAAACAATTTAAAACTTGCACTGAAAATTGTCAAATTGTCAGCTCCTTGTAGTGTCCTGTTCACCTCAGATAGAAGCCCAGTTGCTTTTATTCTTTCAGTTGCTATTTCAACTTTCACAGTTGCTGAGGGAAGAAATCAAAACTGCTATCAATTTATTATTACGAAAAAATGCCACAGCAGTTATCTTGAACCATATGGATTTTCTGTAAGCTCTGTTGCTATTGGAAAACCGAAGGTAGGTATCGTCTCCTCAGTAATTGGCCGGGGGGGGAGATAGGGTAAGTGCATCGAGCATCTTACAAATAAAGGTAGTTAATGCTTGTTACCTTGGAAAAATACATTTAATCATACAAGAGCAGGAGAAAGATGAGGTCAGGGCAAGAGAAAGATGAGGCGCTGGGTGAAAGAACAATCCATGTTCTCATGGAACAGAAGCAGCTGTAGATTATGCTAAAGGAGGTGGTGCTATGCTAACGAAAATCTGCGAATGGATGGGAAAGAGAACATTGAAAGATGCAGAAAGAATTAGCAAAATGTATTGAGAGGGTGGATGTAAGGCCTCAAATAGAGGGTAGCTGAATGGGTTGCTGTGGGATTAACGGTTCCAGGTGGGCTTGAATTCACACAAGAAGCTTTTAGGGGAATTCTGTAGAACGTCAGAGCAGGCTGTGGTGGCGCAGAGGTTTTGATGCTCCCTAAGTGAATGAGGGGTTGCAGGTAGTCAGCAGTGAAATATTTACAAATGCTTGGTCTGCAGGATGTTCTAAGCACTGGCCTCTAAAACCAACATCTCTTACAACTGTAAAGCTTAGCAGTACAAAATCACTACTGATCTTATCTTATATTGGTCAACATAAAAGCAACCAAAACCTGTGAATTCTGCTCCTTAATTTAGCCATGCCCTAGCTCTAGTGGAAGTTTAAGGCTTGAGATGAGGAGCATAGGATACAATTTGGAAAATAGAGTTGGATCCTCAGAATTACCTCTTCCAGCCCTAAAATCTGCAGTGCTGTGGGTGCCTGAATGCCATGGTGGCTTCCCAAGTCCAAGCCCAAAATGCTGCTGGAGATCCTGAATGAAAGATAATGATATTTTCTCAGTTTGAAAGAGCAGGGAATGATAAATGTAAGGCTGTGGAAGTAAGACTGCCAGAGTGGAACCAATTTCCTCATTGTACAAAAACTTCTGAAGTTTAAAAAAAAAAAAAAAGCCTGAGCAGAATTGAAAAGTCAGAATAAACTGAGAAACTGAAATGAATTATTGTTCTGTTAAGTCCCAGATTTTATTTTTAACATGATTTTAATTATTTATTTCATCATTTGGGCTTGTGAAGAAACTATCCAGAGATGAATTGCACTGTGAAAAGAGAAGAGGACTGAGCAATCCCTGAAAGAGTGATGGGAGAGAGAGGCAGAATTCAGCAGGGAAGGCATTCCCAGGAAGAAGGAGCGGGCAGGATTTCAAGACAGCCATGATGAGTTGTTCAGAGGTAACAGGCACAGCCTGACACTGCTCATTGCTGAATCCCAGAGGGCTTGTGCTTGGAGAAGCAGGGAAATGCTGAGGAGCGAAAATAAGTCTCGACAGCTTGGCAGGTGTATGGCAGTTTATATGCAGAACTTCAGTGGACACACTTATGCAGCTTGAGAGCTGTAGTGCTCTGATTATCAAGGTGAATTACAAACAGGGAGCATTCTTCTTCTTTCATCCCCACCTCTATGGCTCTTAGCTCCCTGTGGACCAAACTGGTGAGGAGGGCTCTATTACCAGCAGATACTGAGGCATCGATCCACACCGGTCGTCTTGCCAGTAACAATGCTCTCGTATATCAGTTTTTGGTGAGAAACAGCTTCAGGGGGTATAGAGAGAGTCAAATAGATAACCTGATGCTAAAAATAAATGTGTAGTTTCTGTGTGGTTACATATCGCAGCTAATATTTTTTAAGTAACTAAAACCATATGTGACCCATGAAGCCTCAGCAAATGAAAAGGATTTGATGACGTATTGAGAGTGGCTAGGTTCTTTAGTCACAGTAACAGGATAATCTAAAAAACAAACAAACAAAAAAACAAACCAAAACTACTGACAGCTTTAGGTATTTCTCCTCATATCTTAATAATTCCTAATGCCATTCTTAGGTTTATTTTTATTTCTATGAGAAGGAATAACCTATTAATCCATTTTGTTGAAGGTACTAACTTGATTGATTCTGTAGTTCTTTGGTGAAACTAGGGGACTTCTAGATAAAACAGTTGCTGTTTAAGGGATCTGCAAGATACTGTTACAAGCTAATGCATGTTAGTTAAACACAGAAGCATTTGTCTGTATGTAAGTGGTAATTGAACATTAGGTTTTGTGATTTGACCTTGCTGCTGGAAGCTCTTTCTAATCTTCAGAGACTTTCACGTAATCCTTGTGGAGCTCTTCAGAAAATCTACCAACAGGGAGGTAACAGAAAAATTTGCAGTCAGTGACTTGTGTTGTTTTTTTTAAGCCGTAGAGCCACTGCCCAGGCTGGGTCAGCAGTCACACTAGGGTAACCCCAAACATGTTAACCCACTCAGGAAGTTTGACAACTGCTTCAGAAGAAGCCTTCTGCCTTCCTAGTTGCCTGCTGGTGTGCAGCACATGCTACACAGCCCATGGATGCGTTCTGCCAGGTCAGGGAACTGCTGGATTCATATATACAACAAAGGCTCCTGCGTAGAGAGACCCTGGAGAAAGGCTGAGATGGTTTTGTGATCAGTCACCCTTTAAAATATGGAGCACCATTAATTGCGTCTTTCAGCCTGGGAGTAAGGAGCTGAAACAATGCAAAACTAGCCTTTGTAGTTAACGATATTCATCTCCTGTGGCCTGTAGATACATGGGGGAGAAGAAGGGAGCTCACTGCCCCAGGAGGCCTCAGAGGTGACATTGGTAAGAGAAGCTCTATTTTCAAATGAGGATTAAGAGTGGTCAGGTGAGCTCCTGTTAAACCTAAGAGAGCTGGAGAGGAGGAAGAAGAATGTCAGTGTTCACCCTTTCTGTCTGGCCAGAGTCAGCCAGGCTTACGGTCCTCTCAGTGAAAGGATCTCAGCGATTGCTGTTAATAAATGGTCCATAAAGGGTGATCTTTGGAAGACTTCTGCTAGTTTTTCAGTTATCAGTGTTGAGTACCCCAATGTGCATTGAACAAGGCTGAGACTTGAAAGCCGCTAACTCCCTTGAAGCATTAACATAAGAAAAAGTTGTAAGGCTCATGTTAATCACAAAGGTCTCTGTTGGCTCTCAGTAAAATAGAATTATTCTGATTTGTGCCTTGAAATAGACACTTTAAAACCTACTTCAGGGTTCACTGCAGAAACAGATGTTTTTTATTTATCCTTTTATTACTATTGATAGCTATTAAAGAAATGCAAGATAGTCTGGCACATTTTACGTAGGACTTTTGAACAGCTTTTGTATTGTAAAGGCATAATGATTTAATTTCTTAGAGAATCTTTGATTCTCATGCAGCTCAACAAAGCTTGGAGTTACCAGATTACATATTAAATTTGACAATGGTTAGAAACTTCTTTGGAGTGGCATGATTAATTTTCAGTCATCTGACTGGCTCAGTGTAACACATCATATTTAGCAGACTAGACATTTGTTACAATGTTTTATCAAACTGAACTAATACAGGAAGTTACATTCATTTATTCTGCAAAGAAAAGGCTGCCTCAGAAGTCTTTTAGTCAGTTCCACAGTGTACGCTATTAACCATAGATTTGGTGTTTTCAAGTGTAATAACATTTTAATTTCAAAAGTAGTTTTGTTTCAAAATCTTCAGCAAGCTTCAGACTTTTTAGATGAGGAAACAGTCTTCACATAACATCATTCTCAGGGCAACAACGCCTACTATTTTTACTTCACAAACATGTTTGAGTGGGTGGGCATTAAATTTCCTTTGGGATTTTCAGTCTCATTATTTTTATCAATAAAAGGCCTCTGCTGGACAAAGGAATAAATCACATATAAATGAAATACGAGAGATTACATGAGAAGCTCAGTTTTTGCTTAGACTAATCAAATATCTTTGGCCAAACATCTCAATGTCAAAGGCTTTATAAGTATTCTACAGGATCAGTCTGGCAAAAAAATCAATAACCAGGTAATGGATTTGATTAAAATTTTTCCCCTTCCATCCACTTCCACAAGCCAAATGTTTCTACCCATACTAATCTGTTCTGGCACATGTAACTGTTGGTTATTCTCTGTGGCTTTCTGGGATGTGCGTCTATAGTAAGTTCTATATCATTTCAGAGTGATGTTAACTATTGGTGAGTATTTTAAGAAAAAGCAATGTGTCTATCATTTTATTTTCCTTTAGAGAGATCAATTCTGCAACGTACCTTTGGAAAATATGGGATAATAAGCATAACTTTGCTACACATTTAGATGCTGTTTTTTGTGCAGAATTTGCCTTTTTTCTGTTATTCTGAACATGCTGAGGAGCGTTTTCTTATGCAGCCCAGAGAAGCAAGCAGATGTCCAAACTTCTGGAGGTTCTCCTTGTCATGTCATCCCATCCCATGTCTCCTTTTACACCTTATCTTCTGTCTTTGTGTTGGTTGTACCAGCAGACCATGGGCCATCTATAATGTTTGACTTCAGAAATATTAATAATTAGACCAGTAGTGTTCTACAAGGATTGTTGTATCTGCTTCGAAGTAGCATAGTTTTCCATACCAGTAGGAAGGGGAAAAAAAAAAGTTCTTGTTGCATGCGTTTTGAAGTTGAGGCACGGCTGCTTTACTTGTAGAAATTTGACTGGACTTCAAACTATCCCTTTTTAAATAAATCCGTCAGCTACCAGAACTGTCCTTTAAAACTACTTTAAAACTATTCTAAACTAAAAATACTTTGAAGGACAAGATGCAAGTTTTCTTTTTATATGAGGAACCTTAAGAGTCTGTCATTACATTGATTTTAAAAAGCAAACAATCTGCAGTTCCATGGTGTGGTTACTGAATAGGCTTCACTTCTCACCCAGAATGACCATGCTTTATTAGAAAACTACCTTTGGCTTCTATTTCTTGGTTGGTGGAAATATTGACCACTTGAAGTTAGTGATTCACTAATAATATCTCCATTACAATAATTCAGCAAACAGCAGGAGAGAGAAGTGCTGATGACAGTTTGAGAGGAAAGAGATGGGAAACTAGCTGTCAGAAGGAGTCCTCCCATTGAGCAATTCAAATGTGTATTTCAAATAATTGCAGGAAGAAAATACATTGTAATAAAACGCTGCCCTTTGATGAAACCACTCTGTAGTTAGTTTCACAGGTGGCTTTACATACTAATAGAAATTCAAAAGCCAGTGATTGAAAACCTCTGGAAATCTTTGTAAAGCTAATAAATAGTAGGAAACCTTCCGAACGTTTAAGATAAACTTTGACACCTTATTCTTAAGAGCAATGATTTTATATCACAAGCATTTTGTTGATTGTCTTGTTAGGTATTTTCTGCTGGTTTGCACGTCTGGCTCAGATTTTTAAAAAAGCTCTGGTACAATGGGAGCTATTTAAAAAGTGTGTGGAGTCCGGTGGTGGTGGTGTAAGTGGTTTGCAGTAGCCTTTAGGGCTTTATTGCAACTGAAATGAAGTGAGATCTTTTGCATTTTAGATATTTATGATAGGATGCTTACACTGGTGGTTTTTTGTCTTTTTTGTTTCTTGTGTGTGCTAAGGAGTTGCAGTTGTAAATGTTGTGGAAAGTGTAGCTGGTTTATTCATTTGTTTGTATGCTTTGTCTCCTATATGTTACTTTTCTTTTTTATGTCTATACAGTGGCACATAACTTCATTTCCTTGTTTCCTGGGGGAGGGAGAAAGGAACGTGGCTTCTGGAATATAAATCCTGTTTCACAGGGTGTTTACATGAACATGCACCTGCTTCAAAGCAAGCTACAAAATTACATGTTTTTCCTGAGTTCCCCAGAGTTAGGGCTGAGTGGCAGTTTGCTTTCAGTGGAAGCAGGGGCTGTGCTAGAAAAGACAGTTAAAGTGTCCTTAAGAGGGTGAAGAAAAGAGTTTGAGGCAATCTGCTTCAAGAGGATGTCACCCAGGCTTAAAAATACCTTGAGAATTGCCCAGAGAAACATCAGTGACATCAACTCTGTCCTCGCTGGAGGATGCTCAGTCCCCACTAGTCCCTCAGCCCAAAGTCGCAGCAGAAAAAGCCCATCCCTCCAGCCGGCTGTGCTCCAGGCGGGGGCTGCTCCACTCTGCTGCTGGTGCCAAGCAAAGCCCTGGCACTGGCTTACTCCTGGGGAGGAGATGAGGGGCCAGGTGGAGGGTCTCAGCCCTCGGTGGGTTTGATTTTGGTCAAATCAAAGAGTTTAATTCCAGCTCAGAATTTCTTAGGGACTTCTGACAGGGCTTTTATGGTTTCTTTTCTCTAATCTCTACCCTGTGCATTTGCTGTCTTTCTTTTTTTCACCCAGATGAACTAATGCAATTTTTACTCATGAGTTTGTAGTCCCTCCACCACAAAAATGAAGCATCTCTTTAAAGCCTCCTTTATAAGGACCTAAGTCTTCATACCTGTAGTGTGTGACCTTGGATACATTTGAACTTCTAATGGGCATAAAAAGATAGCTGATCTTTATATAGTATTATTTAAATTATTATTTAGCTGTCTAATCTTTATAATGTCATTTAAATTCTGTGCTTGTCTACAGGGTAAATAGTTTTCAAATGTACTGAATGCCTTGCTTACATAGAAATGATCTCATTATTTTTAAATGACTGTCTTGCATGCTACATTCTATCATTATGTGAATTTTAGGCCTGCAAACAGCCATGGGTACTATTGGGATCATCAAACCAATCTAATCATATTGGTTGAAAAGGCATTGTGATGATCTTCATTGGTTTCCCAAAAGAGGTGTCAAGTTTAATCATTCTCTTTACAACAAAAGTTTTAGTTATTCAAATCAGCAATATTTTGATACGAATGCTTAGACTGTTAGAAATTGAGAGCTTTTTGATCAACTCTGGGGGTAATTAGATCTGGTGTAGAAACTGAACAGAATTTACCTGAAGGAAAGAAAATAATCTATATGTTAAACTGATGGAAAGGAGGAGGAGGAGGAAGATGCAGTTGAAATCTCTTATAGAGTACCAATAAAATGGTACACTTCTAAACCTATTAGTTCAGCTTCAGTGAAGCCATGGATGTGTTCTGTGAATGTTTTGTAGAAATTTGCTGGCTCTTCATGGAGTTCTTGGGTTTGTGTTGTACGTGTCACCCTGATTTTCAGTTTCTGCTGTTCCTAGTACAGCTGCTGCCTAGGAGTCACCAGAAGTAATGCAGTTTTGCAGATGTTCAAGTCATTTGCTTTGATTGTGAGAAAAAAGATAGCTGCTGTTCACTGTGAAGGGTTCGGCTTTGGGGTAGTTTAGGTTTCTTCTGGCTTCATCGGTATTTATCCCTACTTGAGGATGGGGAGTTGAAATTATAGAAAGCTTGCTGCTTCCTGCTTCGGTTGGTTGCAGTGTTGATGGTCTAATCCTGTGTTTTTGCTAAACGTCTTACTCTAGCTCTATTCAGAGTTGTTATACACATCAAAACATCTCTTTTAATAGAATCTTTTGTGTTATATTTCTTTGTGTGCAATTATGATCTTGATGCTTTTAACATTCCTGGTTCATTATTGTTTTCTTCTGTGCAATAAAGGCAATTGTTTTGTCCCTGAAGTCTGCTGCAAGGATTTCTAGTGGAGTAGGTAAGGAGATATACATGTTCATTATGTTGTTAAAATGTGCGTTTTCTAACATGTAGCCGATAAAATAACAAACATTACTGGTAGAGTTGACTGGAGAATGGCATTTCAACTGTGAGGCAGCTTGTAAGATATTTGAGTTGGAAATAAACCCAAAATATTTTTGAATGAATTTAAAAACAAAACAAAAACAAACAAAATTATACTGAAAAGTCCATTGTACTGAAACGTCCCTTTTGAGATAGAAGGCTTAGGTTTCAGATAAATATTCATTTTGATATATTTTTAAAGGACGTTAGAAGGTGATTAGAAGGGTCTAGGCCCGTGCTGTGGTTAGCTGCAGGGACGGGGAGGATCCCGAGCCTTCCCTCTCTGTTCTGTATCCCGACCCTTGCTTCCAGTCCCTGGACTCGCACAGCTCTGGTGCTCAGCTCATCCTCACAGTGAATCCATTTGGAGAACTCAACTGGTAGGAGGCTTAATTTCTGTTTTTTTTCTGTGGGATTACTTTTCTACTAACATGAGGTTAATGAGGGGGACGTGTAGCTGAGGAATATAACATGGAATCTCTCGTAGTCACAATGATCTCACTGGGGAGAAAAATGATGTTTTGAGTGATATGGAGGAAGAGCCTGATTATGGGTTTGGCACATCTGAAGTCAGGATCTTCCCTTACGGCAGTGTCAGTGTCCTTCCTTTATTTCACCTTGCCAAAAATGGTCTAACCACTTCAGTATATTTTGGAATTATGAGTGCTTACTAGTTGGTGGTGCTTTACCAGCAGCACCTAATAATAATTCATATTAGGTATTTTACCTCAAATATAGGAGATGAACCCTTGCAAGGATTTTGATATGTTTTGCTAGTCCTGGATCTGGTTGCATTTCATTGTATACCTGCAACATTTCCTAGTGTGTTTCTTTAGTATTTAATGTTTTCTTAGTAAACCATGCAGAACTTATGCCCTAACCCTTGGGCAGTATGTTTTGAGATTGATCTGTGGAGATTTTGGATTTCCTGGCATGAATCTTGTTTCAAGGCTCGGAACTTACATTACTGCTTTCAATTGCAAATTAATTCAGAATTGTCACTGTCATGCAGTAAGGTTTAGTGGTTGAAGTAAAGACAATTTGTCTCGAGTGCAAATGCCTGATATGAGCTGTATGGTTTTCATTTATTTGTTGCGTATGTGTGTCTTCTCTCAACCTGCATCATTTCAGTAATTTGAGTAATTTCAGTTACAAAACAGTTGCAGTGGCACAGGTAGCAGGAGGTGTTGACCAGCTGTGAAATAAGCATCAGGACTGCTTTGACCATTGAAGGACATGGATGTGGAACCCTGTTCTCAGCTTGCTGTAATTGTATTCTTTGTGTATATACAGAGTGAATGGGGATCAGAAAGGAAGAAAGCCACAGTGTGTGTCCATACTTCAGATCAGCTTGAAGAGTTGCTGGGTTTGGGGTTTTGGTGGTGTTTTTTATTGTTTTCTCTTGTTTTTTTTTTTTGTTTTGTTTTTGTTTTTCCCCCTTGAGCAGTCAGGTGTTAAACTGTATGGCCTCATAAGTGGAAATTCAGTTTTCATGTAAAGCCTTTGTATTGAAGGATGGAAGATTGTATTAATTTTGGCACGCTGCTTTCTCTTGTACCTACCCAGGATTCTGTTAATATTCAGCATTGAGACTCCTCCTTCACTCCTTAATTTGTTATTGAACACTGACTCCGCTAAGTAGTCCTGTGCCTTTGGTTATGTTCCTGTCCCCAGGGCATCGCTCAGTAAGATTATCAGTTGCACGAAATATGTACACTTAGCTAGTGCAGTGTCCTATGCATTTTCTTGGGCTTTCGCTAGCAAGAGATCATTACACAGCATGAGTTAAATATTCTTCCAGGTGCCTGGGAAATGTTCAAATCTCAGTGCAGAACTTTTCACATGCTGTGAAATCTCTGTGCACTCACTGAACTCTCTGTGCATATAAATACGCAGCTTAAAAATGATGCTTTGTACAGACATGCAAATGGGATTAGTGGCTGTGGTTCATTACTGGCTATTGATTGAGATTAGACATCACTGGATGACCATTGGGGCTGATAATGGATTTGAAATGGCGGATCCACAACTTTAGCTTTCAGAGAAACTGTGACACAGGATTATCATTGTTAATATGGGTCATAAATCTGTTCTGTACGTGGAATTCATGTGTCTGAACTCCTTCCAAACCACTCTTTTCCCTACTTCAGCGGTAGGGAAAAATTAAAAATTAAAAAATAAAATAAAATTTGAGGTTTTTGGAGTCACTCTGGTGGAGGCAGAACAAAACGCTGGATGGGATGAGTGTCGAAATTTAGCATGACACATTATAAACGTGCTGTTAAATGCGTATTATGGCTGTTGATAAGTTCTGTGCATCATTTTATGTGAGTTAAATACACTAATTTATTTTTTAAATGGAATACTGTATGGGAGAGTTTAACTGACATTGACGAAGGAAAATACTGGAATGGTATAGAATAGGTGCTGCTTCTTGAAAATACGGTAGCTTTGCAATGTTTATTCTTTAATTTTAGGCAAAATAATTATTCCTCATGAGGTTAATGGAGGAAGACTTACTTGGCAGTACCCTAAAGCAAGATGGCACGGTTGTGCCCAGAACCAGTGTGTGCCTTCAGCATATGCAGCCTTGTAATTGTTGGAGATCTCACTGGCCAGGCTTGTGCAAGCTCCCTGCTTCAAACGGGGTGCCAAAATGCTCCTACCTTGTGGCAGGTGAAGTTGTGGTATGGGATGCTGGACATGCACTGGCAGAAAGCTTCTTAGAAGGGAGGTCAGCTCCCCG
>VXAL01003364.1:1255-14518 GCA_013399475.1 Chauna torquata | reverse complement strand
CCCCCCCCCCAAAAAAAAGACTTTTTTGGTTACAAAGGTATTCATTGGTCTCTAAATCTTGCCTGGACTGTTGCATTGTCTAGCGCCTGCTGTCCTGCTGACGTGGATTTTGCTGCATCTACGTTCCAAGTATTGTAACTAGCTTATCTTTTTTCATTTTTATTCCTTACCTGGAGTGCTTCCAAAGCCTCCTAAAAGGCAGTTTTGCATGTACTAAAAACTGCCTTCTACCAGGTGCTTAAATTATTTTAAAATCTCATTTAACTACTCTTAATTACATGACATTGAAAGACAGCTAACTAATTTTTTATACTTTAAAAAGACTAGCCTGCAGTGAATGGTAACGCACTCAATATTTTTGTGGAGGTACCAAGCTAATCTTAACAAGCTAACGGATTTGAATGTAGCAGGCCTGACTGTGGTCTCTGTAGATTATAACCTGAACTGGAACAATCTGCTACCTTGTGGACATAACAAAATATTATCATAATGACCCTGGATGCTGAACTGAAGACTGCATTTAGAGCAGGCTAAAACCCTGAGATGAAGGAATAATTGTGTGTTGTGACCGAGACAAGCTGGTAAGAGTGGTGGGGAACACACCAGGCGAAATGCGATTTCTGTGCGCACATGGTTAGATACGCCAGCTTCTACCGTCAGTAATCAGTTCAGGAAGGGAAAATGCATTAAAATATGGAGGACTTGGTAGAATGACACTTGTTTATAAATGACTTAAATTCGTTCTGTGAAAGTTCACATATACCATACTGGGAATCTTTTCTGTAGTGGGAACATGTTACATTTAAAGCATTGCAGCCATGAAAGTGTAACGTAACCTCGAGGAAGTTTTAATAAACAAGGTGAACTTCATTTAAAAGAAAAAAAAAATTACTACTTTTATGATGCCGTCTCCTCCAGAAGCACTGACAAGGGGGGTCTTACCAAAAGAATGCTTTTTCTTTTCCCTTAATATCACTCCCAGCTGTCAGCCAGGTGGCATGGCAGAGGAAAACAATTACCCTGTCTTGGGTCAATGTATAGGCATGAACACGTGATCAAAAGATCTAGCAATTAGATAATGTAGAATGAAAAATTACCTTGAGTTTGCACTTGGTGTACTATGCATTGATAACTTTCTGAAGATTTCCAGCTGGTAGCTTTGTCACAGATTTTTGCAGAATGGTTGCATTTTTCTTCTCAGACAAAAAACTGTGCACCTACCTGCCATCTGCTGATTACTGCCCTGCTTCCTGGCTTTGAAACTTCTTCATTGGTTTATAGAATATCAGTTTATGATTGATTTTGCATCTTTGAGATTTAATTATTTTTTTTCCTCAGCTTTGGTGATAAATGAGGCAAAGAAAAGACATTTTCATATTTATACTTCTGAGTATTCTAGCATTCACCTTCTGTGTAAATGACACTTTATGTCCATTAATAAAACAGGAGTAAAATTGGGCTTAAGATTATTCTGAAGGATATAACATATTACAATTAAGATATGTCTTAGACACTCATAGTCTATGAGGATAATGAAAGCAACAGCCAAAGCGAACCATAGGTATCAAAAAACCTAGGGGTTTTAATAAGAAATGTCACTCGAAATAATGACTCAGAGTTCCAATAACAAAAGAAAAAAAAGTGTAGTAAAAAAAAGTGAACTCTATCTTAAGCCTGTATCTCAAGGATACAAAATCTATTGGAAGCAAAATCTTTGCTGCTGAGTATTTTGTTTAAATGCAGGCTAAGAACTCGAGCATGGCAGCACATGCCAAATTCTTCTGGACCGCCACCCTGTCCCCAGCAGTGAGTACCAGGGGATGCCTAGGCGTGGGTAAGGACAGGAAAGGCATTTGTGAGGTTTTGTCTTAGTACCCTCCTGGACTCTACTTCTTATTTCAAAGGGTTTTGGGGCCAGTTGCTGTTTCCGTGTAACCCTTGATGTTTTCCTCTTCCAGGACTTTGTGCTGCCTTTCTTTGTACCCACAGGGAATTGTATCCACATCATGCTTGAGCGAGGAGCTGGGCAAGTCTCCTTCCTGCTGTGGAAGAAAATCACCTGTTGTTCTTTCAGTATTTTCCTATGGGAACCTTTTTAGTGATCTGTTGGCCCCAACCTTTTTTAAATGCAGCCAGATTTTTGCCTGATCTTTAGCGAGAAGAAAACAAGTGGCTGTGACAAAAACACACCACAGCAAAGTAGAGCAATAAAGAAGAGCAATGATGACTGTACAGCTAAGCACATGTTTGGTATTTCCATCCCTTACATTGTTTTTAGTATCAGGTGGATAAGAGTGTTTAAATACTGTTCTCTCATGACCTATTGTGGACCTTATTTGGTAGGTGTGTACTTTCCTAATGTAACTATCTGCATTGCTATGGTTAGCTTTGTTCCCAAGGAAAACAAAGCTTACAAGGATATGCCCCCCTGCTTTTCTTCTGCCCAGGTTCCTTACACCCTCTCCTGTGCTCTCTAGCAACTTTTAACCTGCAGGCTAATTCTAACAAAGCTTGAAAGACAGAAGTCTAAAAGATCAACCAATTCCTAGTATATATATTTAATCAACAGCTAAGGCAATGGTGCTAAGAGGCAAAAGACACATCCATTGGCATTCAGGCTTCGTTAGTTCTGTTTTTCATGGAACAAGTCTTTTTTTTTCTTTTTCCTAAAAAGAGTTGCAAAGGAAACAGCTGCACACTAGACGTTTCCTTCTTTCTTCTCTGTCCTTCCTCTTTAGCTTAGCATGTAACGTCAGCAAAGTTAAAGTGATCTTTAACAGTATTTGCAGTTCTGCCCTTGGGTTTTGCTGTGCTTAGGGTCTACCTGCTCTGATACTGCAAATAGTCCAGTGGCTTTTAGAATTTTGCTTTAGAATAATTGCATGAATAGAAGTACATGAGAAAGCATTTTTCCGGTTGCTTAGGATTGATTTTAGTGTTTTTCAATTGCCACAGTAAAAGGCTGTTAATCCTGTAACGTTTTAAACTGCATGTTTAAAATTTGTTGTTGAGTTGCGGATGTTGATGTTGCACTGTTAAGATCTAGTGAGATGCTGCCTGCTGCTGCAGCTCTTCTAGGACACAAAACTTTAACACAAGTTGTGTTTGTTTTAGTGTGTTGCTTTGAGGACCGTTATACGCAGTGATGGCAAATAAGGCTTTACTCACCTCCTCTTGATTTAGACTGTAACTGTCTCAGGACAGGAACCGTGTCTTAGTTTATGTCTGCAGAACACCAGGCATGTCCACATCACTGCATAAATAATACATACAAATTCTAGCAGCACAGATGTTGCTGTGTTCATTTAATGCCGTAGAGGATATAGTAACAAAATTGTTGTCTGATTCACAGGACTGGCACTGGCAACTGCTGAAACTAATATTCCTGAGATTAACTTTGAAGATGAGAGATGGTGGACAGAGAAGTCTACCTTGCTATTATTTACCAAATAAACTGTAGAGAAAGAAAATGTAACCTCTCTGCACCCGAACTCAGAATAAAGCTGCCCAAGAGTGCTCAGTGGTTATAAAGAGATACCACTCCTGTTGTTATGAGATGCTGAGAGACGTCCCAGGCAGCTGGATCTAATGATATAATGGCTTTATCAGTTATTTTGGCTGATACAAAATGGCAACCTGTGTAAATTTTGAAGGATGGGACCTCTGGTCCGGCTTGGCAGCTGATGAATACATACAACTGCCTTAAAGGAGGCTGTAGCGAGGTGGGGGTCGGTCACTTCTCCCAAGCAACAAGCGATAGGACAAGAGGAAATGGCCTCAAGTTGCACCAGGGGAGGTTTAGGTTGGATATTAGGAAAAATTTCTTCACTGAAAGGGTTGTGAAGCATTGGAACAGGCTGCCCAGGGAAGTAGTTGAGTCCCCATCCCTGGAGGTATTTAAGAGATGTGTAGATGTGGTGCTTAGGGACATGGTTTAATGGTAGACTTGGCAGTGCTAGGCTAACGGTTGGACTGGGTGGTCTTAGAGGTCTTTTCCAAGCTAAATGATTCTGTGATTCTGTACTACCAATTTACCTCTGTGCTGTGAAGCAGAATAGCTTACTGGCTCTACCATCTTCTGAGGCAGCCTGAGTAGCCCCTCTGGGGTAGTGCGAGGTTCAGCTCCAACTGGAGTGTCCGTCGTCCTGCAGCGTTTGAACGAGGTGCAGTATTTGAAGCTGCCTTGATTGCTGATACCGTGTTTATGTACTTACAGGGTAATGCCGTCCGCATAGCTATTGTCTTCGTTTTACTGGGGTTTCATAAAGGTCACCTGAAATGTCTAGAATAACTGTGCCAAAGGGCGGTGTTCTCGTTGAATGACCCTAAATTATTGATGTCTGCAACTGAGTAAGTTAATTAATTAATGGAGAGGCATCTTGTAGTTACAGCAATGAATCTGGAAGAAGGAATATATAATGAGAGGAAATGTATGTGTTGAGACTGTGAGGGAGCGAAGATTTGTTAAGGCTCGAGAAGTTAATGGTCCATCTGCTTTTGTGGGCCATGGAATTAACATTTCCAAAGATCTTTCCTCTCTGAGCGTTTCTGGAAAATCGGGTTTATAGCATCAATTAGGAATACCTGAAATCAGTTGAAAAGTAGAACTGTATGCATATTTACTATTAGGAAAAAAAGATCTATCCCTAGAAACAGTGCAGTGATTACAGGTGTAATAGACTCCATTGTCTAGAACATTTGAAAGTTTTTTCTGCACAAACATTTTGGTTTAAGCTGGGCAGGCGTATTTCAGCTGCTCTAGTGCTGTGGTCAGATAGTAAATCTAAAGAGAAAACCCTCAAAACAAAGCAAGACCATATAAAACCAACTAATTGGGTCTGTATAACACTGTAAGCAAATATACTGCTATTTTCTTTAAAAATATATATATATATACACACACATTACTAGCACCAAATTTCTAAAAGCTGGCAGTTATTTGCATACATTTGAATGTTTGAATTGACAGAAAAAGATAGGGTCTATGTTGTTCTTGTCTTCTAATACATTGTCTGGTTCCTTGATTTGTTTGGTAAAAAAGAACTGAAACTGTTTAATAGTTTCTGAATTAAAGATATACACACGGCACAGAAGTAATTGGAGCTTTCTCTGTTACTGATCAATTTTAAATTCAAATGGAGATTATGTATATAGTTGCTGATAATTAAGGCTGAGCATATAAAGTTGTATTTCCATATGTTTTTATATTAAAAATCTGCATGTATTTTGTATGAAAATCAGTCATACATTAGAGGATTGTGTGGATATTATAGACTGTTAAACTGACATGCTTAAATCATTAAAAACATCTACTCTTCCTGATTTTTATTTTTTTCAGGTAATCTTGTATCACATGTATAGAGTGATAGTGCAACTAAAAATGCAGCCACGTGTAATGAAACATTACTTGAGAATTTGGGGTAGAATTCTTTTATCTCTTGAGAGCAAAAAATGCTGCAGATCAGAAAAATCAGGTGCTTATTGATTAGCTATTAAGTTGATAGGATTTTTTGTAGGAAGAGTGTTTTAATTTAGAAGCCTGACTTGGCTTGACCTAGAACTTGTTTTTAATTGTGTGTGTCTGGTTTGAATAGTAGTGTGAGGTGAAGATTTCCTGACCACAGAGCCCAGCCCAGGCCTGAAACAGCTCTGACAGCCATCATTCCTATCAACAGCAGTTTGTGCTTCCTGGAAATGCCGGTAGTGACTTGGTACGTGCATAACTGCAGGTCCTCAGCTGGTGCAGCTCCCCTTTATCTAATGAAGTGCTGCTTTGATGCCCGGGGAGTTAGGGAGCACGTGCTGCAGGGGGCTGGGGCATTGGATCCCTATTTCTGAGCATTTTTGCCCTTAAGTCCACTATCAGTCTGTCCCTCAGAACTTTTCCTCCACAAGCTACGCTTCTGTTTTCGCAATTTCTGCTCTTCTCTCCTTTGATCTGCTAGGAGTGCTAAACCTCATTTGTAACTCTTTCCCCTGCCACAGGTTGCCAAATTGAATCCATTTGAACTACCTTCCTGCTCATATCTGTTTTCTGAAAGATTTTCATCACTGCCTGGATGGTGTCTTCTTAAAATTCAGCCCAAGGAACCAGTTCGTCATGTGGCATTTTGGGGATTATATATTAAAAAATGCATAAGCAATAAATCTTTTTTTTGCGATTCACAACAGTGGCAGTGCCTACTACCATCTGAATCAATTATAGATTTCATCAGTCCCACTTTATAGCTGCTTCTGAATTTGTTTTAAAATAGATCTTATTTCATAAATGTGTAAAGAGTATGATAATTTGTCATTTCGCTAATTTTATCCATCTCCAGAAGTGAGATCTAGGTTGAGTTATTAAAAGTACAAGTGTTTCATTAATAAAAACACATTTATTCCTAGCAGTTTAACAGGATCAGGGTCTCATCCTGCAACCCTCACTCACTCTCTGAGCCTTTATGCTTTGGTGTATGTGAAAAAAGCTTCAGAAATATTACTGTGCTGTGTTAAAATTTTTGAGAGATTAAACTCGGAAAGCTTTGTCTTTGGCATGGGATGTAACTGCCTTAATGAGGATTATGATGATATTTTCACAAAAAATAACAATCTAAACCCTCAGTGTTAAAAAATAGTCAGAAGTTTAGTTAGGTGATATTTCATAATGGCACGTTCCTCTTAAGATCTATCAAATAAATGATGCACATATTTCAAGCTGTCTTAGATACTTTTGTGGAACAATCTGGCGAACATCTATTGGAAAAGGAGGAAAGGAAGAATAAAGCAGACATATTAAAAACTTTTGACAACCCTTCCATCTATTCCCTTTTTTGTTTTTCTTTTTTTATGCACTGCAACAGTGAGCTAGATATTTAGTTAGTCTTAGGTTGAAGTGTTACAGTAGTGTTGCTGGAATCAACCCCTGAGCTGTTTTCAGTTCCCAATTTTATATCTAGAGATTTGGAAGAAGGATTTCTACCACCTGTGATAACATTTTCCATTATTCAAATAAAAGCAGCTTTTATTGGATCCTTAAGGCAAGATCTTTTTATTGATGTTGGTGAGACAACAGCAGAGAAATGTCTGAATACCCAAGGTTAATATATTTTTGGCATTTAATTTTTTTTGTAAATAAGATAGCAAACGTCCATCGTTACTGGTATAACTTGGGAGGCTGCATTAACTTTTTTCAATGTTTTTAAAAGGGTCTGGAATGAATGGGCTGTAGATCAGTCCATCTAACCTTTCAAGTGGGAAGACTGGTAGAAATGATGCTAAGAAGCAAAATTTCAGGATACCAGGATATATTTGTTATACTGATGCATTGGGAGGTGTTGACACGGCTTTGGAAATTGTCTCAGAAATCTATTAGAGTTCTCTGAAGGGCTCACTGAGCATTTGAACAAGGGAGATCTCATAAATTTGGTGTACTTGGATTTTTACTAAATTCTTCTTAAGGTCATTCAACAAAAACTCTCAAAGAAGGAAAACTGTCATGAATAAAAAGGAAAATTCTCTTGTGAGCTTAAAAACTGGTGAAAGGATAGAAATAAAATGTCATGTTCAGAATGGAGAAATTATTATTTGAGACCCACAGGGATCTGTGCTGGAACGTAAGTTATTAAGATCATCTTGGAAACTGGGGAAGGGAATGAGTTGGAAGATTTGCTGATCGGAATAATTAGCGCAGTTAAAATGAAGGTTGCATGTGAAAATTGCAGAAGAATTCCAGTTGCAACAATTGACAATGAAGTGGCAGATGAAATTCAATGCAGATGAATGCAAAGTAATGCACATGAGGAAAAGAAATGGTCCTAATTGTACACAGATAATAATGGCTCTAAACTAGTTATTAGTACTCAGGAAAGAAATCTTGGAGCCACTGCGGTCAGTTTTCTGAAAAATCTCTGTGTAGTAATGCTAGGAATACTAACCAAACGAGGAGAATTCGGAACAAAACTGAGAACAGTACTGTGCTGCTGTATACCTCCATTGGGTTCCTGTTCCTTCCGTGCTCATGTTTCATCTCAAGAGGTGTTGAGCAGGATGGTAAGTGTGGTCAAAGATACGGGATGGCTTCTGCATGAGGAATGAGTCAATAGGCTAGGAGTCCTTTAGCTTTGCAGGTAAAATTATATGGTAGGGAACCTGTAATACTACAGTTGGCTTGGAGACGGTAAACATGTAATCAGTGTTTACTTTTAATCACAATATTAGAATTAGAAGCATCAAATGAAATGAAGTAAGTTATTTATGACCCCAAAATAACTTTTCACACAATGCCTAATTAAATTTTGGAACTCACTGACACAAGAGATTGTGGGTACCAGAGGTGTGCATATGTTCAACAATTAATTAGTCGTGGAAAAAACAATCCGTGGATGGTTGTTAATTTTGAGGAAGTACAGCTTCTGTCTCAAAGAAATCCTGAGCCACAGCCTGGATCTGGGAGAGTGTTATACCACTCTGCGTATTCATTCTTACTGCTTTCTCTTTATTAAGAACCTGCTCCTAGCTGTGGTGTAACATAAGTTGAACCAGGTGGACCTTTAGTCTGATACACTGTGCCCACGCTTAAATGCAGTAGAACTGTACTAGTATAATCTGAAGATACGACCACAAAATCTGAGTTGAATGCTGTATTTTTCATTTGTGTAATGCATCAATTAAGTCAATAGATAGTGAGTGCATTAGAGTATGTGTACGGAGTCAGAAGACAGAAAATGGGGATGCTTAAACAATAATTTATATGTAGAAAATGGTATGGATTTGGGAAATTAAAAAAAAATTATTTCCTGAAGGTATTTTATTCTATTTTGAAGCCAGTTCCCTGGGCTTAAAGTGTTTTATTGATAAACTCATAAATAGGCTACAAAAAATAAGGTGGTCATTTTTTGGAACCCGTATTTACTTTCTCATGGAGGACGGTTACTCGTCTTTTCTTCTCTTTTGATAGCATGTGTAATACGTGACTGCTTCATCTGTGATATATCAGAAGACTGTGTTAAGTAAAAATATGAATGTTTTTAAATACAATTTTTTTGTTCGTATGTGTAGTAATGTAAAATCTACAGTTATTACTTAACCTGTTTTTCCTAACTAGTCTTTATTTTTCCTTGCAACAGTGGCAACCAGTTGGTCACTTCAAGTGGGGATGCAACAGTACGGATTTGGGACCTTTCAAAACGTGGATGCATTCTGACTTTTGAAGGACATACCCAAGCTGTATGGGACTGCTCGTGGCACTCATGTGGTGATTTTGTGGCTTCTGCCTCTATGGACAACACAAGTAAAATATGGGATGTTAACAGGTATGGAGTTACTGGAGATTCTTTATTAGCTGATTGATACCTTTACTTAACAAGCACTCTTTTATGTTTTAGCCCACTCAGCGAGAGAGAGTTGTCTAGCACCAATCTGTGGATTTCACTTTAGGAACATGAATAGATTAAAGGGAGTGGTGGTGGTGGTGATGGGGGAAGCTTTGATGTCATTTACTAGGTAGAGGCTTTAGAAATTCGAGAGCTGGGAAGGACTTAAAGTAAGATAGTGCCATGAAGAGTATTTGCTGTTATTTGGCATCTGTTGTTCTGTGGTTGGTTTTGTTGTTTTTACTGTTTTGTTGTTTCTTTTTAAGGTCATAGCTTTGTGAAACTTCAATATGAAGTTTAAATAAGTAGCTGCACAAAAATACAAGTGAGTTTTTTATTTTGTATTTCTAGCTTATGAGTATACAGCACACTTTAATTTTAGGTTAGACAAGTGGAAATTTATTTTATTCATTATATATGTTTTGGCAAGGTGTGAGTCCTGATTAATAAATCAACTATACCTCTTCATTTTCTTTATTACTCAGGCAAATGCATTTTTATGAAGGTGCTTCTAGAAATACTAGTATATTCCTGCTTACCAATTAATTATTAGTTCCTCAGCTTTCTTCAGTTATATTTGAGGTGACATATTTTGAATAATGTACACCTTAAAGGAATGGAATGGGATTTTGTTTTGAACTGTTCCTTCTAGACTCCTTGAATGACTTAGGAATAATATTACTGATACCTCTGTACTGTATTTGGTCTGTTTTTTAAAAACTGAATGTCACCAGTCCGCATATAGGTCTCCAGTCTCATTTATGTTTTCCCTTGTTCTTTATGATCCAATCCTAATAGGTTTGTCATTTCCTCTCTCTCTATTTTTCTTCCTTTGCATTTGAATGAGGTGAAATACTCCTTCAAGCTTGTTGGCCACAGCAGGGAAAGAAGCTTCACTGAAAAAGTAAAGGGAGACTTTCTTCTCTCTTCTCTTGTCTAGATAACTCCCAGTGTGCTGCAGTTGCAGTGAGCCCTGCAACTGACATCCAGAGACCTATTTAGGAGCATGCTTGGTGAAGCTGGTGTAGGGTTTTTGTTGTAAGTGAAGTACTTCTGTACTAAGCATGTATGAGTTGAGAGTTTACAAAATTTTATAATTCACGCAAATATGGACAGATTTTTTTGAGAGCTAATTAAAACACTGTCGGTATCAGATTTTCAGGCCTACCTTTGAATTGTGAAATGAGAAAGCATTAAATTATAATAATTAAAAACAAAACAAACAAAAAAGGTTTTCAACATGGGATAAGCAACATATCCTTTTACTCCCCTTATTCTTAAAAGTGGACGAACTATTTTGGCTAAGCTGAGAGCAGCTACTAAAACAGAAGCTTGAAACAGGTGTTCAAGTTTCATAAAACCATAGAAGAAAGAGTGTTAAAGTTTGACAGATTTCAAGGCAACTGGGAGTGCGCTTTATAACAGAAATTGTCAGCCAGTTCTGATAACGGATGATGCTTCCACCCTCACTGCCAATAGCAGGGATTAATGGTCAGTGTTCTGCTTAGAAATGAAAACACCAGAAATCTGTTGTATCGTTGCCTCTTTTCTTAATCTGTTGTAGCATTTTAATACTTTGATCATTCTTTATGGCATATGCATGACCTTTAAGAAATAATACTAAGAAGAGCTTTAATTTTGTGTCAGAATGGGTTTGAATTTGCATAAGGGAGGTTTTGTTTAGACATTTTAAAATATCTCCTCTACTGAGGAAGCTTTTGTAGTCAGAGGTATCAAAGCAAATCTTCATCACCAACCCATGCCTCCCACTCACACTCATTAACAACTGTGTTTCTACCTTCAGTGTATCTGATATGTGTTTTGCATTTGAAAATAAGAGAGTAAGGAGCGCAGCCATGATGGGAAAGGCTAGTTATCAGCATATAATTATTGAGACCTTAAGTCGTGCAAAACTCTCAGTGGCTAAAGGCAGCAGGAGCATGTGGCGTAGCATGCTTGCTTCAAATGGGAGTATTCAGAATGGCATGAAAAAGCTTCACTTGGAGACCTCACTGGTGGACTTTCTGTTCACAATAAGAGCCCCTGTGTTCATTTGCGTGACGTTAGCTAGGTCCAAAAGAGAGTTGAGTTCTGTTCAGCTAGTCTGTTTAGGTGAATTTGTAAGATGTGTAGAGAAGACGGCGTGCACACTTAACATAACATGAGTACAGTGGAAAAATAAGACAGTCTTGAGGTGCCTCTGTTTGAAAAAAAAAAAAAGTTTTGATGACAAGACATGATGGTTTCAAGCTTAAGCCTGAAGACCTAATTCTGCAAAACAGTCAGCTGCAATTAATCCTTATGCCCAAGCTGACTGAATTCAAGTGAAAAATCGACCCATACAGGACATATGACTATACGTGGACAGGGGAAGAAAAAAAAGGAAGTTATTGACAAAGTAGGCAACGTGGTATTTTCGGTTTAGATTGTTAGTTTGTTGACGCTTATATGCAGAAATGTTGTAGAAAAGAACCTGCAATGTAGTTTGGCTTGGCAGTACTAATTGCTGGGCTGACTGGCTGAGTTTGGCAGCACTAACCCTAGGTGTTGCCCAGAGTGCCACCTGTAAGTTTATGTGCCTGGAGTTCTCTGAAACCAATGAAGCCAGCTGTGCTGGATACCACATAAATACATAGCCTCCTTCAGATGCCTTTTGCAGTCTGAGTGTGTGCAACAGAACAGGAGGGTGGAGCAGGCTCACCACCGAGGTTTTCAATGCTTAGAAAAAATTCTTCTCATCCTCGCAGTGTATGTGCTTACCTACTCATCTTCTTTAGACTTCTCCTCCACGTCTGCCAGCTGTCACAAGCTTTCTCCAAACAGGGGACAGAGCACAAGATAACATACTACTTGTGTTAGGATGATTATCGTTGATCACAGTTACACTGCTTAATATATGATTCGTTCTTTCTACTGATAAAGAATTAACATTTTATAAATGAAAGTTTTCTTTCTTCCCTAATATATATTTGGATGTGTGCCTGCTTTCAAATTGAGTATTCCTGGAAAGCATCATATTGTGGGGGGGAGGCAAGATGAATATCAAAGCTATCAACTATCACCTCTCTGGAAGGGATATGTTGTACTTACATTTGTAGTATTTATTTACATACATTTCTGTAGTGTTTCATAATAGCCTTTTTGTTTCCAGATTTCATAAAGCTGCTCTTGTGTATTAGAAACATACTTTTTTTTTTTAATCTGTAAACATAACTTTTGAAATTCCTACAACAGAGTTTTCTGCGGTTGAAAACTTGGTGTCATGAAAGTGGGGAGTTTTTTTGCTCTTTTAGCACCAAAACCCAAGGTCCAACTTTCACAATCATCAACCTCATTACTGGAATCCAAAGAATACAGGGTATAACATGTCTTAAATAGGAGAAGGTTGCCAGCAGTTTTAATAAATTAAGTAATTGTTTGCCAGTGATAAGAAAATTGAGCTTGCTTATTGCTTGAGTTTGTTTTATTAGGAGGTGAAACTCTTGCTAAATTAATTTTTTTTGCAATAGATATTTTTCACAAGCATTTTTGTTCTGTGGAGGTTGGAAGGGTCCGTCATATCTAGCCACAAATGACATTCCTACCAGGAGGATAAACGTGAGATAGCTTTGTAGTTGTGTTCTTCTCCTTGACAAGTTATGTGCCCTTTAAATAAAGGTCTGTTCTGAATTTAAAAAAGCAAAACAAAACAGAAAACATTAACAAACAAAAAACAAGCACCTTTCATCTTCCCTGGAGAGACCAACACATGCTAAGATGCAACCATTATCTGTGTTATAGCAGGGTTTGAGGCAGTCTGAGATCCGATGTTGGAACTTCTTGGTGCTTTCTGCTTGAGAGGGTTGGCTGCTTTTAAAGAGAAAGAAAATGCCATAATATCTATAGGGGGGGAAAAAAGATAACTAATGTA
>VXAL01003361.1:8439-19385 GCA_013399475.1 Chauna torquata | reverse complement strand
AAGTCATTCTGAAACAAATTTTTTAACGGAGTAGAAGGATGCAAATCTTTGTTGTCCAAAATTGCTGAAACATCATCAAAAACAAAGCCACAGAAGAGACTGTTCCAGTAGCAGGCTGCCACCACATCAACTATTAGTGCCACTTCCTTCAGGCTTACATCAGCCATCTTCTCTAAGAGCTTTCATGGACAAAAGCTGAAATATACAGACAGAAACTTGAGTAGTTTTATTGATTAAAAAATACACTCGATAAAGTCAAATCAAGACTTTCAATATTTTATAAATTAATGACACTACGTATCTAAAAATCAGTAACAGAAAACTTCCCTTGAGTCTCATTCATTTTTACACAATTTTAGTGTTTAAAAGAAGTACTTTCATTAAAGAGTCTCACACCCTAAAAAGCCCTCACACAAACTGGATACACTCTCCGTTGCATTTCACATTTTACTAATAAAGAAGCAAAACTGAAGATGACTTGTGACGTAATTTCTGGCAGATAGCTGCATAGTTCAAGTGAATGCTACAAACTGGGGAACTGTGAAAATTAAGTGCCGGCACTCACAGAATAATACTATTTAAAGGGCACACAATGAGTTAATTATTCATGGTTTTTAGGTTGTATTTCTCACAAAATGTTTCAAAATTCATTTCAAAAAAACAAATTTCAAACATTCTGAAGAACAAACAGGAACCTTGTAGAGTAAGAACAGGTAAAGAAGGACATTAATGATAATAAAAAGTTAAACTTACCATTGAAGCTCACACTTTGCTCTTTTGCATTCTTTGTAGAAGTTCATGAAAAGGTCATTTTTTTCCTCAACTCTGCCAATTGTTGTGATGTCAACGAATTTTCATGACAGTCCTGTCTAAAGAAAAATAGCATGCAAAGAAAACACTACTAATGAACCTTATATTATTTTATCCCATCTTGTACAAGCTTCCTAATCCCTAGAAATCATTAAATAGCAATTTTATAACAATTTCATAAATAATGCACAGGTGGTCAGGTCAAAAGTTGAACTTACTATGTATCGAGTTGTTTGAAAACAGTTTTGCCCTGGAAGAATAAGCAAAAAGGCAATTACAGTATAAAGGCATTTTTTTGATCAGTGGTTGACACAACAGGGCTTAGTGCCAATTGTTCGGACTGAACATATTGAAAGGCTACAGACAGTTGAACAGTGACTTAGTTTTGAGAAAAAGGAGAGATGATTGAACAAATCATATAGCATTTCCCCCAAAACTAGAAAGGGGGAACATCTGTAAGGACACAGAATAGGTAATATTAGTCATATAAACTGGATCCATAAATATGTAAAAACACCAGCCTTGTATCTAGCAGGGTTCACACATTAAAGCCAATTAGCTATCTGAGAACTACAAAGTGTGTCTGATTCTCCTACGTCCTGAAATGCTGTTTTTTTGTTGTTGTTGTTTGTTTTTTTCCTCAAATGTACTTTTTTAAAAAATAGTGTTCAAATTAAGGTATCCTAATCTGTAAAAATACCTGTCTGGATGAGATAACTTTGCTGACCTAATCTTAGTCATGGTTTGCAGCCCTGGCCTGGGAACATGACAATCTCCTATCAGAATTAGCGGTAAAGGAGCAGTGGAACTGCAGGGGATGCACACAACAAGATACAGTTGCAGTTATACTAATACCATGACAAGGATCACTTAGAAGAAATTAGAACCAATTCATTCACTATTACTCACATAATGGCAGCAAAGGTTTTCTCTTTTATAGTACTTGGAGCACCGGCTATTGCTATTACTTCAACCAAGAGCGAGCCTTTTTTCCAAAGTTGTCATCACCTTGTAATAAAGAAGGAAAAAAATCTATGTTAAATGTCAAAGGATGCTTTTACATTTTTATGCCAGTCCAGATCAGAATATTTTAGAACAGTAAACCAAGATTAAGACTGAACATATTTATTTATTGTCTTTCTTGGCAGCCAGAGAAGTCTTATTAAAAAAAATAAACAACAAAAAAAAAAACAACCCCCCACCCCCCCAAAGTACACTACAGGAATACATGAAAAGACAGACCCTTTTTGAACTTTGACTCCCCAGAGGTTTGTTTTTTTTTTTTTACCCCAGAGAAGGCAGAGGAGAAGAATCTGCTATTTCTCAGTCTGTGAGAAACAGTTTGAATTTCCTTGTTTGAAACAGCTTCTGAACAGTGCACTTCCTAGTTCTTTAAGTTCACCAGTTCTACTGAAAAAGCAGTGACATCTGAAAAGGACCTACAAAGAAAATGTAATGATTTTTTTCAACGTAAAAGCCTACATTTCTGAAATACCATGTTCCAAAAATTAAGGGACGAGGTAATATTGCCATGCAGAACCAGCCTTAAGATTTATTCAAATTCCACCTTTAAGAAAATACAACATTAGGTGAAGAGGTTTTTGGTGAGATGAAACTTATTAACAATGTAAGTTTACTGTTTGTTTGGAACAGCAAGCCCTTGCAGATACCACTTTGAGTCTCAAAGAGACTAATTCTGAGGTAATTCTTAGACATCCCCATTTCAGAAACAGCTACTGCTACACAAAGAAAAGGAGACAGATTCCTAATCAGAGACTCCAATCCAAAGGCATGAGTTTATCCAACCTGAACTGCTAGCTCAACTACTTTTCCAGGTTTTTACTTCTCCCTACACAGAATATGTTAACACGGCTACTTTACTTACACCTTAATCCTAGGCAATTCTGATGCTTTTACAAGCCTTTATTTTTGTTCTGAACTTCTAGTATTTCTTCCATCCAGAACTCTAACTATGTATCACCACTGATCACATTGTTCTCTGACTGCACATCAACTGTAGGGAAAATACTACTGTTTTCTTTCCAATGAACAGGAACTCTTAGGCATACAGAGATTAAGATTTTAGCCACATCCAAAGTCTGGTTTAAGTGGCTAGCCCACCATCAGAAATGTCTGTTTTAGAACTCTGGAAAGACTTTAACATCAAAATTTTCTTATTTGCCTCTTGCCCTCCCCTACACCTGCACATATCAAACGTCACTAATGCAAATACATGGCAGTATTTTGTTCTTTTCAGACATTTGAAACAGACATTTCAAACTATTTGAGCCACAGACATTCCCAGAGAGTTCTTAACAACTTACTAAATTTACTTTAAGAAGTAAACACACTCAACAAAATGCATCGTTCTGGTTTTAGCAACAAGTCACACAACACAGTGCTTGAGCTGCTACAAGCTTAGTAATCTCAAATCCATCATACCATATCGGCCTCAAACTTTTGCAGTGTGCAAAAGCACACTTGGCAACAGAAACGTGTTACAACAAGGTCTTGGCAACAGAAGGGCTTAACAAACCTGTAAGGTCCCCCCATTTTCCAGCAATCTCCTTCTAGGGAAAGCAAGAGAAAAACGGGAAATGCAAGGCCATGTACAATCTCTACATTGCACAAAACCGCAGCACAGATACTTGCCACTACTCACTTGCACTCTGGTATTCCGAGGTCTTATTTTCCTGGAATCTATGCTAGAGATAAATAAAGTCAGGAAAATTACTTTTTCCATCTGGTCTGACTACGTTAGTTTAATGTTCTTGATGAATTAAAGCATAAATATGGAAAAGATGTTTTTGCTGCCCTTTATGTTAGCGTGACAAGGAAAGGAAGACTCACCATCAGAACTAGTACTTCCTATCTGCTGCTACAACTAAGTCTACCACCAGACTCCATACTCGGAGTGCTCAACAATGAGTTAAGAATGCAAGGCTAAAACTGAGGGAGGCTTACAAAAGTTCATCTGTACTTGGGGTAAGTCAGGCAAAAGTATGTCTGCCATTAATCTCAGATGAAAACAGCAATTGCTATCTGGCAGTAAACACCCTTCATGTCAACTACTCTGTTGCCATTTTGACATTGGAAAGCAGGAAACCATATAAGGAGTATACGAGATTAAGAAACTCATAGATCACAGATGCGCAAGAGGTTGCTGAAGCCTTGGTATGACTGGGCTCCTCAAATCAGTAATGGTGAGTGGATAAATTCCCTTTCTCCCTTAACAGGCATACTGAAATTTGGTAGCAACCCAAGTACGGCCTTGCAATTGCCAGTATTCCACCATTCCCAGCAACGGATATATTGATAAATATCTGTAAAACATGCTGCTTGACAACTTGTTTGTTAACACAGGCTTGCTGTGATGGAGAACATTATTGACTCGTCTACCACATGTAAACAGGTTGACTGTCCCTCAAGGTTTTTTTTTTGTTGTTTTAACCTCACCTACCTTTTACTTTCACAGCTCCTATGACTGTATCTCTGATACCTGAATCAGCCCTCGGGCTGTATGACTGCCAATTCACGATCTACAAACAGCCACAGAGCCCCCATTTGACTGGATGAAATCAGGACTGACAAGTGCTTCATTTCCAAGATTTCTGCTGAATGTTTTAATTTACAACAATATCTGAACACGTCAGGAATATACAGTTGCAAACAACAAGCAGCAAGATATGCCTTGAGAGACAGATCCTGCATGACTGTGAGAGCTGATTGTGATAAAATAGAATGCTGAAGCTGCACACAACACCTGCTTGTTAGTCTAATTGTCTCAAGCTGTTTGGCACAGAAATCTGTATTTTGCTTTGAACCTTTTTCATGTGTGTACACAGATATGAAGTGAAAAAGGCAGACAAGAACCAGAGCTCTCCAGCAGGTTTGGCTTGTAAGGCATTCAACCTTCCTTCACCAACTTGTTGAGAATCCTTTACCAGTTTATCCTGTCTGTTTCAAGAATTACAGACAGTAACAAGATATGACATAAAAAACAAAACACTTTTAGAGAAGTAGGAGAGCAAGAAAATGTTTCTCCACAATCACTACAAAATCCATGGCACTAGAGATAGATGAAAGTAGCACACTGCAAAATACAGAAGTCTGCATAAAAAATTCAACGCAAATATGCACAAAAACCAGAGATTCTCTGTGTCCTCACTTGGCAAATCCGGAAGTGTGGAAGCCACCTTCCGCCCATATGAATTTAGGAGTAATTAGGATGTATTTAGGCAGGAATGCAGCTACAGTCCCTAAATACACAACAGCTATTTACCACTCCATCATCAGCTATCAGACAATTGAACATGTTATTTGCCACCTTACATCAACAGTAGCTTCAGGAGCCAACATATTTATGTTGATTAGATAAATCTTACGACCTAATTTTAGGAACTTAAACATACATTTAAAACTTCTCTTCTACTACGTAATGGCACTTACTTTTTTTACACCCTGAAGGGCATTAATAACTATTTCTGTTTTGATTAGGTCTACTTCAAAGAAAATGCTCTATGTAAGTCATATTTTTCTTCTCCAGAAAAAAAAAAGGGTAGTGGCAATAATAAAAAATTTGAAAACCGTGCCACTTCCATACGGGAAAATGCTTGCACAATCCACCTAACCTTCCTCAGCATTTCCAGCAAAACTGACAGGAACAAACACATTCATTAAAATTTATCTTATACAGCTGCCACAACTGCAAAGTTTTAATCTGTTCCAACTTTTGTATGAGCGCTCCTACTATTCCTGAAAATACTCAGAATTGACATATTAATATTTGCAGCTTTTGACAGTAGTTTACAAGTCAGTTCAAGCTGTCAGAAAACTTATTACAAAAATCAACTTATTTACTGTCCGTAACAGAACATTGTTAATATACTCTAAAGACACATTTTTATTATTGTCATATTCTGAGAATATTTTCATTCATGCTTTATTAAATACCCATAGATATTAAAAATATACCTGGCACTTTTCAGTCATACCAAGATGTCAGCATTTCAAACATAATCAAACTGCAACTATTCTGTGGAAATGCCAATACAAGTATCAATGAGGCAACAGTCTAACTCCATAGAGTCACTCTGATAAACAGCGTTTTGTATGTGTAATGTGAAGCATAATTATTATGTAAATCTCAAGGAACTTAATTTTATGTTATATCAATTAGGCAACTGAAAACAAAACCAAGACAATTTACAAAGGGATCAGGCAGTTTCTTGAAAATTTTTGCAAACAAACCAATGAGCATTTATGCACATATCTTATCATAAAATGTGGATTCCCCACTCTCTCATCTGGAGTTCTAAAACCAGCAGAGATAGCCATACATAGAGGAGCTGCCGAAAACCGGTCATGCATCTTACTTGCTCTGGAGAAATGTACTTTGATAATAATTGAGGTCCCAAACTATTTAAAATGTATTTAAAGCACACACAAACAACTGACTTAAATTATCAAAAGTTTTGGAAAACAAAGAACTGTTGAAACCACTACTTCTTAAATTATTTTTATAGATAAGCAATAAGTTAATCCAAGACTTGGTGGCCAAATTGAGGAATATCAGCCTGTGACAGACTGCCTCTAGCAGGTACACTCTACTCCTGTACTTGGTATAAGTCTTGCTCAGGCAAGTAGGCCTCGAGGTGACTGTTCCTTGGCTATGACCACAAACAAAGGAGGGTACTGCGTTAAAGCAGGTACCTACTGAAATCCCTCATGCAGAAATGATGGATCGCATCAGAGTCTAAGAACAGCATGGTAAGAAATCTGAGTTTGACTGCGAGTCAATCACTTTATCTTGTAAATATAGCGGCTGGAGGAAAATGTGGTGGAGTAGCTTTTCCCCAACTCAGTCATGGTTCAAGATTAACTAATGTCACACCAGTCCTCCACTGTCAATTGGCAACAGGCATAATGGGTGAGTACGAACAGGCACTCCACGACCGTATCTCAGACCCTGCAGCCTGGGCTCTGGGGAGTACCAGAATTGTACATTCTGGGAGGTACCAGAATGGCAGGGTTGGTGGAAAATACCAAAATTGCCTTATCTGAACCATAGCCAGGATGGAAAAGTATTAACTAACAGTCAATCGTCTCACAGTCCTATAAACAGTAGTCCCAAGTGAAGAGGCCCTTGAGGTCTCCAGGGACCACACCACGTGGCACCCTCCATCTCCCACACACAAGTTCATCTGCAGGCAAACACGAATGAGGAAGATGGGACACCCTTGAGGGGATGTGCACCTCGGGGCTGACCCTTTAAGGCACAAGCTCCTCCAAAGATGAACGCCAACAAGGAAGTGGGGTGAGTAATTCAATCTAGGGGGTAATTTGCAAGCGCATGACTGGATTTAGACACCCACCAGGACCCTGCAGTAAGTTTTGAGTGAACCTTGCCATTGTCAAACCTTTAACTAAGTTGCTGTTTCTGTTGTAGAAAATGCTGTTGAAATCATTGTGTTAAACTGACTAACGATCAAATGCTGATTAAGTGCTGTTAAAAATCACACAATCTAACCTTGTAAAGTACTATAAAGGTATAAAAAAATCATAAATTGCTACTACATTAAAGTTGTGTAAAATCAATTCCACAACACTGCCAAAGCCAGTAGTTTTGTCACTTTAAAATGATGTTTTAATTCAGTACCTGAGGCTCCACTACTGTCCTCACTTGTCTTGCCTACTTACCTCCACTTCCTGTATTTTTATTTTGGCTAAATCTAATACTCCTTCTGCTAATTTGATATCAATGTTTAATAATTAAAAGATATCACCATTTCCTTTCTGTTGCCCCTTTCCAACACAGCCTTTAATTCATCTTCTCTTAAAAATGTCACTCCAAGGTACATTTCCAGTTCGGATCAACTTAGACTGGGCTTGGATTACATAGGGAGAAGGCAAGCAGTATTTGGGAAGACAGGAAGAAGAATAATGCAAAACATGTCTGGACTTCCTTTCCTCTTGCTGAGACCCCAGAAAAGAACAAATATAACAAGAGAAGTTTTAATGCAGCAACTTTCTTCTGCAAATACTACAGCATCAAGAGGCATAGGTCTAATCTGAAGTATTCCTCATTCCCCAGGAAGGTAATGGCCCCCAGCCTTCTCTTTGCAAAGTTCTGAAGAATCAACTAGATGAGGAATAGCAGCTCTGACCTGGAGTAAGAACATGTGCTGCATGCCAGAGCAAAGATTTCTCAGGAGGAAAACTGTGAGGAGTTTGCTGGCAACCAAGTAGTTTAACTAACACTCAGACGTTTTAGGGTATCCTGGTACAAACAAGAATCAAAGCATAAAGCAATTTAAGCACAGGTAATAGGAAGATACCAGTTTAGCTGGTGGTTTAGCAACTTCAGTTTGTTTCAACAGTCAGTTGAAATACAAATACCTGAAATACACAGGTAGGGTAATACATACCTTAAAATGATTAACAGGACCAAACACTTCAGTAACACTTTTTTTTTTTTTGGGCTTTCGAGGCATACATTCGAACAATAACAAAATAATACCTTTTATATTTACACTAAACAACATGATTTGTTTCCTTATAGGACAGTGATGCAAAAATTGTTTCTCTAAAATAATGCTCAAACAGATCAATAACCTCAGTGTTCCAGAAATATAAACAGTAGAAATTGCATGTTCATTAACTCCAAAGAACAGATGAACAAAAGCTACATTGGTTGCATAAGCTGAAAAGCCTCTGCTATGCACATCGTTATTTTGTATGCTTGGTCTGTACACGATGACTTCTGCTCGTTTTTTTATTTTGTTTTGCTTTTAATGACATTCCATTTGATCTTTCATAATGCAGTTTCTGCATTAGCTCTTTGAAATAGCATTGTGTTATCAAAAGTGTGGCTTAACATGGACGCCTAGCTCAGAGTAGGTGCATTACGGAGCTAAAATGTTTTCTGGCTCCAGAACTACCAGCATGTATTCTCACCAAAAGAAGATCCACTTACATAAATTTTGTCACATGGTTAGATGTTGAGGCAAAACAAAAATATTAATTCAGTTGCTCTAAGCCATTCTGTATTTTAAACATTCTTATCTTACATATGATTAACATTTCCATTCTTTTCACTTTTTTCATTTTTAGTTTTCACACCTACCTCAAAATCCACTTTAGTTCCGCATCAATCTTCTTAATTAGCTGCACTAAAGAATTATAATCTAGATGTGTTTACACTACCAGAAAATACACCATTACACATACTGATGATTCTGTAACAGAAGACCAAAAGAAAGCTAAAGCACGTTAAACAGTTATACTGGCCTCTACAGCTTGTTGATCTATAGAAGTTGATAAAAAAAAAGTTTCTATTCAGAGGCATCCTATCACTGAGTGGTTTGGGCTGGAAGGGACCATTTGAAGACCATCTAGTTCCAACCCCCCTGCCATGGGCAGGGACACCTTCCACTGGACCAGGTTGCCCAAAGCCCTATCCAACCGGGCCTTGAACACTTCCAGTGGTGGGGCATCCACAATTTCTCTGGAAAACCCGTGCCAGTAGCTCACCACCCTCATTGTGAAGAATTTCTTCCTTGACATCCAATCTAAACCTACACTCTCTTAGTTTAAAACCATTACCCCTTGTCCTACCACTACATGCCTTTGTAAACAGTCCCTCTCCAGCTGCCTTGTAGGCCCCCTTTAGGTACTGGAGCCCTGGTGCCTCCTCTTCTCCAGGCTGAACGACCCCAACTCTCTCAGCCTGTTTTCAAAGGAGAGATGCTCTAGCCCTCTCATCATCTTTCCGGCACTCCTCTGGACTTACTCCAACAGGTCCATGTCCTTTACACGTTGGGGACCCCAGAACTGAAAATGGTGCTCCAAGTGGAGTCTCATGACAGGAGAGTAGAGGGGAAGAATTACATCTCTCGACCTGCTGGCCACACTTCTTTTGATGTAGCACAGGATACAGTTGGCTTTCTGGGCTACAAGCACACATTCCTGGCTCATGTTGAACTTCTCATCAACCAACACCCCCAAGTCCTTCTCCTCAGAGCCGTTCTCAATCCATTCTCCTCCCAGCCTGTATTTGTGATTGCCCAGACCCAAGTGCAGGACCTTGCACTCGGCCTTGTTGAACTTCATGAATGGATTATTTTATTTTCTAAATTATATGGGGATCAAGATCCATTTCCTGAAAGCTCATCCTGCAGCAAGGCATGATCCACCAAAGCAGGTGGATCACCTGCTCCACCTATAAAGTCACTCCTGCTAAGAATTAATTGTTTTACACTTAATCATGATTGATTTTATTTTTAGCAGCATTTTTCATTCTAGAAATACAATCCAGTCTCTCTTTCCCTTCTCTAACCACAAAGTTTACTTCTCTTACATAGATATGTAATTAACCAATCTCTGGCTGAGACTGAAGTCTTTACCTTCAATCAAGAATTAAGACTTACGACATGACTGAAACCAGTTACGTAACGATAAGGCGCGCCAAGCACCTGGTGCCTTGTCAGCCCTCCTTAAATATCAACGCTGATTAAGAGATAGCAAAGAAAAAGAACAATCCAGAAGAGGTAAAAATCAAAAGATTATCACCTTTTTCTTTCAGTTGAGAAAGTAAAAAGCACAAATCATTTTCAGCTTTCAACACATCTGTTGAATGAATACGTAAGATATAAACACACTTCAAATGGTTGCTGGTTTTCCTTTTTTATTTGAGATGTGTTCACACCTATTTAGCTAAACCAAGAGATCCCAAACTTTCTGATCTATCAGACCACTACCAATGCTAGGACTTCCTTGCTGGCTAGCAGCGCTCAATGAATCCAAGTAGTTTATAGATGCGATCCTTTCCTTTGCTGCTCTGCAAACTGTTCCTTGTGTCCCGATTACTGCACACAGAACACAGAGAGGTAAGCGCACACATACTTCCATATTTCGGCAGTACTGCAGCCCTCCAGCCAACCGGTCTCCCAGCAAAGAGCACGCTACCCACAGCGCCGCTATATAAGCCCATGGCTGGGTGCAGGGGGGAAGCAGCGAGTGCCGAGCAAGCAGCCGCCATCAGGAAGCATGAGGAAGGGAGCGGAGCGGGCCGAACTGGGGCATCGAAGCTCGGCAAGGACCGAGGCCGCACCGGAGCCCGACCCCCAGGCAAAGAG
>VXAL01003358.1:0-47985 GCA_013399475.1 Chauna torquata | reverse complement strand
TTTTTTTTTTTTTTTTTTTTTTTTTTTTTTTTTTTGTATAGAAGTTAAAACAAAAAAAGCAATTCTACTGAAAACTTCAGCATACACTTTACCAGCAGCCTGCAGTATCACCATGTACAATTTTGGCAGCACTACCAGCAGTCACTTAACTATGAAAAGTTATGTTTAGAATTTTGTATCTTTATAGAAACTAACACCCAAATTGCATAATAATTTGCTAAATTATGAATTGTTAAATTTCTCTAGAATCTGAGAAATTTATCTTCTCTTCTATAATAAATTAAATGAAGAAAATGGAAAACCATTTCTTAAGGTAATGGTTAGTGTGTTATTTAAGCATGGTGATTATCTAATATCACAGTTTTCACGAACTTACAAATCAGTGTGAAGTTATGACATACAACAATAAGATAACTTTACATGCAAACAATTTTCTGTGTTCACTCTTTTATCCTGTCTTTATACAATAAAAGCTGCAATTTTTGACATAGCTGGGAAATTGCATTAACTCTGGCAGTTCTTCTTTACGGCTATTGAGAGAAAAATGCTCAGATTTCAAATGTATTTGATGAAATACCTCATAAGTGAAGCACACACCCTGAGGGATTACGCCACTATTTCCATTTAATTAAATTGATTAAATTAAAGTAAATGGTGGTCTAATCCCAAAGGGAAAATATATTTCAATTATGAAAAATGACATTCAGTTTGCTATATTGCATGTACAACACATACTGTCTTAAATATGAGATTCCAGTTATTCTAAGAAGTTGTTTGTTGTACTAGATTTAAGATGATCTTGAACATTTGTAGAACTTCAGTATGTCTGAATATATTACTTTAAAAATACCAGAGGCTCATGCTCCTACCCTCTGGTAACAGCTATAGATAAGAGTCAAAGCTGGGATAGTAGGCATGTAAAGATATCTTTCAAAAATGCTGCAACAATTCTGTATACACGCTGTTTATGTGTTTAGCTATGGGAAAAACTGCTGACTTCTTTTGTTACCCCCACAACCAACAAGAATCTTGTCCGGAGAAGTAATACTGCATCCCTCAAGGGATATAATGCAAACCAACTCGATGTGATACATCTAAGCCACACACGTGAGTAAAGAAAAAAATATCTGAAGACAACTGGACTAGGTCCTATGGTCCATGAATCCTTTCCTCTGTTTTGGGAAGTCTTGCTCTCTGTGTATTTCATGCAATAATTGCTTTGAAGTAGCTACAAGCCCAGGAACCAACCCTCCTTCCTTCCTTCCTTCCTCCCTAAACGACATTGTGACTTTTACCCAAAGAAAAACATACCAGATTGATAGCAAAGTATGGACTGATAAGCTAGAAACAGAATCCAGAATCCTTGAGGCTGGAAGGGACCTCTTGAAATCATCCATTCCAACCCCTTATTCAAGCAGGGTCAGCCAGAGCGGGTTACCCAGGACAATCAGGACCAGGCAGTCTCTCTGAGCAACCTATGTTTCATCATTGGCACAGTAAAAAAAAGTATTTTCATGCATTCAGATGGAATTTCATAGGTTTTAGTTCGTACCAACTGCCTTTTGTTCTGTCAGTGGGCATCACTGTGAAGAGTCTGGCTCCCTCTTTTTCATCCCTTCCCATTTGATATTTATATACATGTACAAGATCACTCTGAATCTTCACTGTTCCAGGCTGGAGACCTATGTCTCTCAATCTCTTCTCCTATGAAAGATGCTGCAGTCACTTACTAACCCTAGTGACCCTGCGCTGGAGTCATTCCATATCCAGTAAGTCCATATCTTCCTTGCACTGAAAAGCCCAGAACTGGACATAACACTTCGGATGTGGCCTTGCCAGTGCTTAGCAGAGGTGAAGTATATCATCATCCCCTTTGATTACATATTTAGCAACTAGACAGGTAAAAGCTTCCTTTTTTTGTTTTGTTTTGTTCTTATTTTTGTATTCTCTCCTTCCCTTTGTCCATTAAGGATTACACTCTTTAAGTTTCTTTCTTGTTTCATAAGATTGCCAAACACGAACAAAAATCCAAAAAGACATACTCCAGAAATTTTGAAAAGAAAACATTATTAATGAATTTCTATGCTCTCACAGTTTGTAATACTGTGGGTCCCTTCAGCAGCCTATTGACACATCAAATTAAAAGGAAGTTAGTAGACTAGTGGGGAAGAATGCAGCCCTAATTCTTTATTAGCAGGCTTCAGCTATATATCCAAAAAAACCCTCAAGGTTACTTTTCTATCAGTTTGCCTTTGGTATATCAAGAATTAATCAATAATAATAACAATAAAAAGCATGTACTACATTCAAAAATTAATGTTCACATTTGTAAAGANAAAGAAAGAAAGAAAGAAAGAGAAAGAAAGAAAAAGAGGAGATTTTTAAAAGAACGTTATTAAACAGATCTTTTAAAATAAGATTACAGTTAGAATCTTTGAAAGAGTATCTGAAAACCAGTGTGAACAGTTTGAACAGTATTGAAAAATATATTCAGACTATAACTCGTAAATCCTAGTTGATGGAGTACCTTTCATACATTCTTTCAAGCAATATGTTACCAAATATTGATTTATAATTTTATTAAAGTGGAGGTAAATCAAATAATATTACTGCTTGTTAAAAATCTATGTTTATAAATTTGCTTATGCTGAGACTTTGATTTTTTTCATGTCCAAAATTGTATGCTAAAATATTGAGTTCTGCTTTCAGAAGTCAAAAGTGAAACTTTCACTGACTTCATTAGTTGTCTGGTTAAATTATAATGATTTTATTTCATAAACCAGATAGAAAGATTAAACAAACTCTCCTTTAGAAGTATTCAAAAAAATTTTTTTGTAAATCTATTCTATTTTAATTGGAAATAATAAGAAAAAATCATCTTTCATTGTATATCTTACATATAACAAGGAAAATATATAAAGAAAAACTAGAACTTAAAAGCGTGAAAAGAGGTGAAGAAAATAGTATTTATAAAGCATACTTCCCACATGAAACAAACTTCAATGTGGTTGAACATATGAGTTATAACTTCCTGAAAAAATGTCACAAATAAATCTAAAGAAATTCAAACAGTAAAGATAAGACATTAAACAACAGAATGATAATTGAGTAGTGCTAGAAATTTGTTTCTGTACTGCCTCTCTAACTGAATATATAAATCTTTAGAGCGGGGCAAACAAAGAAAAGCTGCTCTAGTTACTGAATTATGACATATGTAAGAAGGAAAGAAAAAGGTAGGGAAAGAAAGGAAAAAGGGTTTCTTTCTCTGTGTTTCACCTGTGCTTCAGGGGATTAAATCTCAGCAATCCTCTATGAACATGTATTTTAATATACTTCTGTTGATCTGAAATGACCTTTGGCTGCCATGCTTTCTACTCCTCTTAGAAGAGGAACAATTCTTTTTATTTTAATATGCCTCCTGGAGTAAGGCTGATTCCGAAGATGACTGATTGTGAACTATTTAAATGGAAAGGAAAAAAGTTCACAATTAAATAGTTATTGAACAATACATGCCAAAATGTTACCAAAGCTTCAGTTTAGCAATTTCTTTCCCATATTAATGCATAACCATTCAGGTGATAAGCTTGATTTCTAGCATGTATCTCAAGATGTGGACATCTGGAGTCCAATAATTCTTTGACTATATCTTTGAATGGCAATCTACATTTTGAAATCAAATTAACACTTTCAAACTTACTTGAAATAGGTCTAGAGATGTGAAGTTTTAACAGTAACAGCTGATCCTACGCTGACATCTAGAAGAATAAACAAGTTCAAGATAGGTAAGGTACATTCTCCACTCAGTATTTCTTTAAGGATCCCTCTTATTCAGTTAACTGTTAAAAAACTGTCAATGTTTTGTTTCTTGTTTGGCCATCTTTCAGAACACGTTCATTTTTTTCTCCATTAAACTAGTCAGAATGCCATAAAGGATATGATCTAAAAGGTATGTGATACAACACTGTATGAATGATCTCCAAGCCTATAATCTCCAAGTCTACAGCTCAGAATTATTTTTTTGTAATGATTCATTTGACCTGATTGTTCCAGGCTGAGGGAGCTGGACTTCTTCAGCCTTGAGAGAAGGCTAAGGGAGGCTTTATTGCTGTCTAGAACTGGCTGACCAGAGAAGATGGAGCCAGACTCCCTTCAGAGGTGCACAGCAATAGGATGAGAGACAACAGACACAAGTTGGAACATTGAAAATTATTATTAGAGATAAAGAGTAAACATTTTCTACCACGAAGTAAAAATATTTATAGAAAAGTGTTTCCTTCAAGCAAAAATATGGGGAGGAGTGGAGTATTTAAAATAAAAAAAAAATGCTTTTTGTTTAAATGGAAAAGTTTTACACAACTTACATTTTCATAGCAACAGTGTAATCATTTTTTTATCTACTACTATATGTAAGAGTGAGTAGTCTGATTTAAAATTCATTTAACATACCTTTTGCACTCCTGACAACTGGTGCAAATACAATATTAGATAACAATCTGGAAATGTTGCAGGCATGTACTCACATAATAAATTTTACCAGGCAGGCTGAGATAGAGATAGCTGGTAATCAAACCGATCAAAACAGCAAGTGTAGAGACTTGGACTGATAAAATTGCAGTTAGTAATGTGGTGCAAGATGTAGGGGAGAGGACTGGGACTCAAAGGCAGGCAGCTATGGAATACAGAGGAGAACAGATTTATTGGGTCAGAGATCCTGGGAGGTTATACTGCTCATGACATAATCAGAATAAACATTATCTCTGTCTCACAGGAATACTAGTAAATCTGTAAACTGCCCAAAGAGTGCAGGTAACCTTACTGGGTGATTACTATTTCCTGTAGTGGATGATCACTAAACAGAGAATGTTGTGTAAATATATAGCACACTTTCTGAATTTGACGGTTGCTCTCTTATGCATTTTTCTTCTCCACCTCCTGTGAGGCTGTTAATTACTTAAACTCATAAGCATGTTCAGGTTTATTTTGATTTTAGTGATTTTGTTTTAGTGATTTAGTAGAGCTGTTGGAAAATCTTTTGTGAAGATTACCTGAAACACTGTTAGATACTTCTTTTCTTAGAAAGCTTAAAATTTCAGTAAAGAGAAAACACAGTTGTTTACAATGTGCTTACATGTGTCTACATGTTTATTGCCATTAAGTGAACATCAGTTAACCTATGTTTTAAATTATAATTAAAATTATTAAAATCTCAGACAAGAAGATTTTCACCTTACACTTACAGCACAAAAGCTTAATATAAGAATCTCTGCCCCAAAAACCAAAACTATAAGCCCTTGAGCTGACCTTATATTTTCTAAGAGCATGATTTTGTGAATTTCAGCAGTAAATTAGTAATTTGTGTAAATAATGTAGACAGAGACACAAAACTTGGATCAGCTGTTTGTAGAGTTACGAAAGAGACCACTGAAAGTGCAGTTACAGAAAAAGTCAGAAAAAATTCATTGCCTGTATTTCAAAAGGTAATGACACTTTGTGTTGTGTTCTTGGTGCTTCACTATGTCTGGACTGCACTTTAAAGAGAATGACTTGTCTCATATCAAATGCTAGAAATGTTTTAAAAAAATATTATTCCATTTGCAGTATTTTAAAAATACAAACATAGATATATTTTGTTTTGTTCCTGATTGTGTCTGACTTTTGATATACTTAAGTTATTGGTAGTTTACGGATAGGAACAGAAAAGCTACATAAAATTACTCCTGTATATGTATACACAATATATGTATGTGCATATAGAATATATGCATATATATATCCATACATATAAAAAAGAGCAAAATATATAGTAATGAAATCATAAACATCTAGGGCTTTAATATTTACACTGGATTAAGCCAAGAAAACAGAGAAGAGGCCCACCTTTGCTCTACAAATATCAGAATCAAGACGTATGAAAGGCAAATATGTTTTGAAGTTAAAGCTCAGACCCTAAACAGTGATACAGGGAAGGACTGCAGCTTACATTGTTGGTTTCTTTACCATTAAAACTTTAAAAAAAGTCAAGCAGAATATTTGTAGCTATTTCCTCTCTCTACATTAAATTTTCTCTCTCCAAGACAAGAATAGACATACTGGCTCTTTTGTGTTTTGTGTTTTAAATTTGTGCCAGAAGTGCCAGTGGAATCAGCTTCTAACATTAAAGATAAAACAAATTCTCTGAAGAGCTGGTCCTGTCAAAATAGATGGAAAAAAAAATCTCTTGCTGTGTGTTCAAATAATAGATGTAGCATACGTAAATAACACTCAAGAACAGCCCCAATACTTCTTACATTTAAATTAAGTTTTCTAGTGATGGACTGAACCTCTGAAAAGTAATATGTCTTAGATTGGACAGAGGAAAAGAGTTAGGATCTACATATATTAGAACCCTTATTGATATGACAACAATTTTTTTTTGTGCTGAATAATAAGGTAAATACTGACAAGAAAAAGGTCAATGAATATACTGAACTATAGTTGCCATGGAAACCAGCAATGTCTTTTATGTATGATTAGATACTGAGAGAAATCAGGGGCATGTTTGTATGTGCTTGTTGAAGGGAGGTTATTTAGCTTGAAGAAATAAATTCATAACAGCCAGGCAAGAAAATGTAATTTCATATTCTATTTACAGACATGCTCTTATTCAGAATTGTCCACCCTCAAAACTGGGTCAGCAATCTAGCTGTTGCAGCAAAATAATTTTAGTGTGGGAAAATCAACCAGCTGTTTTTCCTCCAGGGTCAAATGACTCAGCAGAGAAGATTTCTTAGCATATAAACTAGCTTTAATAAATGAACTGGCGCTATTTATGAGCTGAATTGACAAGTGCTTACTGAGGATTACGTACACTCACCTAGCCTCAGACTTCTTCAGATCCTTTGCTATTGTAAGTCAACAGAGAGTCATCAAACCTGTCCTAGATCTTGGAACACATACTGTGTTGATAATATGACTGTACAATTAAAAGTTATCAGTATGCTCCTTTGGCACATTCTCAAAAGTGCTATACAAGCTCTGATAACTCATTATCTGATTAATTTGTCTGATAAAGTAAGCAATATTTTAGACCAACATAATCAAAAGCATCATCAGCACAAAGCATGAATCCCGTGACAAATATTCATATAGAAGAAGTATTTGACGGTAGACTGCATGGCATACAGCTTCTTTCTTGTTGCTGTGAAAACACAATTTTGCATAAAATCAGATAACCAAGCATATCTTTAAACTATGGTCAAATTATAAGTCAGCTGGGTGTGCAGTCTCTGACAAACCTTGTTCTCGCGAGCCAGCCTGCGGGGCTCTGCATCATGTTGCCGGCACAAGAGCGACCGTTACAGATACCATTAAAGGATTCACTATACTATTTTCCCATTGTTTTCAGCTACCAGCATGCTTTTCTTAGTGAAAGTGGAAAGGTAACCCAGATAGATTTTATTTCTTCAGTTCTGTGCAGCTGAAGAATTACACCCTGCCAGGGGAAATTTCTACAATGTAGCTAATACTGTAACCATGGTCAGCTGCAGAGAGCCACCTTTTAGGGACTTTGACAGAGTAACTTAAAATCTAAACTTGCAAATACTTCTGTTCTATTCCACAAGAGAATTATACTTTTTTTTCATTAAAAAAATGATGTTTTTTTCCTTTAAAAAAACATATCTATGTTTGTGTTTTACACTGGACACTGCAATGTTTTAGCATGTGTCCTCCCTACTGCTTACCTTTCAGTTCTGCAAGGATTTAAGAACTGCCCACTGAGAGAATATCGTAGTAAGTAATACCATAGTAAATTCTGCTATTGGCAATAATGTTCTTCAGTGGTAAATTTCCCAGCCCACAGAACAATTCTGTTTTGTATCCCAGCCTATAAGACTTGTTAAAAACTCCACTGATAGCCTGCAAGGCAGTTGACAGAGGTGTGGACTCTTCTGGAAGTTGTAATGTTGAAGTTGCAGAACAGATTAAAAAATACATTATTGTATCTTCCCTCTAACGGCCATATTATCGATTGCATTGTTGATTCTGTTCTGCTGTTTCACCTTAGCATGGTGATAAATCTTAGTTAGTAGTTTAATTTTATAGGAAACCTCAGAATCTTGAAATAGCTCTCAGTGCATGGCTAGTTCTATCAGAGTCAGAATGAGAATACTTCTTTCTTGGATTATGTGTTATAGATCACCAATTTTATAAATTAAAATAAAAATCTATACTAAAAGAAAGAAAAAAGGTACTTTTAAAATAATGTTACTTTCTGCGAGAGAACTTCTTTAGGCCTTTTCATTAAATATAGCTTATTCAAAACCAAGATTACTGTGCCTTTGAATGCATTAGAAATAATTGATAAACCCTCCTACTTCCATAGGTATACCAGGGAAAGCTGATCTGATATTAAGCCAATTTTAACATCCAGTTGTTGCTTTTTATCTTATTATTTCAAGGATAGTTTCATTACTTGTAACATCAGTCTAATGCCCATATTTGCAGGTGATAGAGAATTTCCATTACATTTGTAACTTATGAAACCATTTTCTTTTCTTCAAATTTTGGCAAAGGAAAATTGCAGTCATTCACATAAATCTATTACAAAACAGACGTCTATGGTAAGGAATAAGAATTTGAGATGAAAAGTAAGGCACAAAGACACATAAAGTAGTTACAAGTCTAAACGTTGCTTTCAGTATAACATTATCTATATATAAGAAGTAAAATGGAGATGTGATGAAGATAGCACTGAAAAAAAAAAAAAAAGAAAACCTGAACGGTAAAAACTAGAATTATCCAAAAATTCCATTTTTTTCAGCCAGCGATACCTTCCCTTTCCCCCTCTATCTAGGTAACATTATTATATGATCTCATAGGAGGACTCCAGTTATGGACAATCAGAACCACCCTTTCTGTTGTTGTTGCTTACTTGCTTCTGAGATTTCTCACAGTTCACCAGAGTTCACTATAGAAATTGTTAGGCTTTGCCTGACCAGTTTGAGAAATACCACAATGGTACCAGTCTATATGGAACCTGAAACAATTGTTCTTATGGCCTCAGACAGACTGATTTTCATTTTGCACATCCAGTCAGCCTGGCTACACATATTTATTTACACGATCACGGTTATTCAATGAAGTAAAATTCAAAATTTTGTATTCTAGGAGAATGAAAGCTGATGCACTGAAGGAAGAGAACATGTAAAAAATGTGGTTTATTTAAAAAATATGTTAACAATATAATCTTCTTAATTAAATAAATTAAATTTGTAATTATACATTATGTTTTAACCTGCAGTTTATCAAAATAGCAATATTTTTGTCATTTTCAAAAAACTAGAAAATTGTTTACTGAACCTGATTTAGATGTTTTAAATGTGCAAATGGAATGAGTGAATGATGAACTTCCAAGAAATATAAAAATCAGCGTTAAAAAATCTTGTTTATTTTAATTTACTTCAACAATTACTGCATGTATTTTAGTTTTAAAAACAAAGAGTTGTAAAATACAAAATAACTTTTTCAATCCAATCTCAGTTTTATTCAATCCTTTTTCAGTGTTTTACATCTTTTCATTATCTTTTGAATGGCTAGATATCAATTATTTTTTGTGTGCTGCATATTAAGTTTAGCAATTATTAAAAATTCTTTTTACTCAGCAAAATAATTCTACAAAAAAAGGGTTCACAGAATCCCAGAATGGTTAAAGGGACCTCTGGAGGTTATCTAGTCCAACTTCCATGCACAAGCAGGGACACCTAGAGCAGGTTGTCCAGTACCATATCCAGACAGCTTTTGAATATCTCCAAGGAGGGAGACTCCACAGCCTCTCTGGGCAACCTATTCCAGTGCTCCATCACCTGCACAGGAAAGAAGTGCTTCCTGATGTTTAGACGGAACCTCTTCTGTTCCAGTTTGTGCCCATTGCCTCATGTCCTGGCACTGGGCACCACTGCAAGGAGCCTGACTCTGTCTTCTTTGCCCCCTCCCTTCAGGTTTTTACAGACATTGATAAGATTCCCCTGAGCCTCCTCTTCTCCATGCTGAACAGTCCCGGCTCTCTCAGCCTTTCCTCATGAGGGATGCATCAACCCCTTGATCATCTTGGTAACCCTCTCCTGGAATCTTTCCGGCATGTCTAGGTCTCTCTTGTGCTGGGAAGCCCAGAAGTGGACACAATACTCCAGGTGTGGCCTCACCAATGCCAAGTAGAGCAGAAGAATCACCTCTCTTGACCTGCTGGCAATACTTTGTCTAATGCAGCCTTATTAGTGGATTAATTTTACTCAGTCCATGTAGAATTTGCAAAGGCTGGTATTAAGAGATGTGATAATTTGGATAAAACTGTACACTACTATATGATATTACAGTCCAGATGTTTTAGAAAATTCTAACCCATATCTCTTCAGATAATTTTTGCTTTTTACTGCAACAAAAGTGGGCTACCGATGAGAGTCTTTGATAGAACAGCAGCAGGAGACCTTTTCCTCCAGAGAGCTAACACAAGTCCACCATAAACAGTTTTACAGAAGTAGGATATATAAATCTTAGTTTCTTGTACAAGGGAAAAACAGCCAGTCTAGAACTCAGTAAACTGGGGACCTCAACAGAGCAAGGAGGTTAATCATTATTAGAAATAGGACATTATTAATAATCTTCATAATCATTCAAAGTGATTCAGGCCTGTATGAAAGAGACTATTTAGCTGTTCAAAGGCAGAATGAGACCTACCTATTTTGCCTTTGCAAACTCACTTCGTCCTGGCTTACTGCTCTTGTAGATCCCACAGATTCCTAAAAAAAGAATTAGCTATTGAAATTGAAGACAAAACTCGACTTGCTTGTGACAGAGATCATGCAGACCAATGAGGAAACTAAATGGCTAAGAACTATGTCCATTTGTGTTCCACAACTCTTTTAAAAATTGCTGCTTTATCACTCTCTGGCAATGAACAGCCTCTTCAGTGAAGTGATTAACAAGTAGACTGGCAAATTTACATCTTTTTAAAATACCCTGAAAAGTCTTCACAAATTGTGTAATACAACATTCCAAGAGAATTTTTAAACAGTTTATTCAAGTGTAGCTTAATTCGCTGTAAGTTGTCAGAGCTGAAGAAAAAGTGAATTGCAACATTCACTTTTGCTGTGTACAGTGTACACATGGTACTTGAAAGGCTGCTTTCAAGAAGGAAGGAAAAAAACTACAGAGCATATAATAGAAAATTTTCTGGTGATGGTATATTAAGCAAATAAAGAAAATAAGTAAATATATATTTACATTCTTGTCCTCTAGTCTATGTCCCTATAACACAAATTCTGTCCTGTATATATATGGACTAGTAAGCTGTATTTGCTTCATTTTTAAGGTGATAGGCCATTGTTTTACAGGACTTGACTTGGGAAAAACAGAAATTTCTTCTATATTTAACATACTAGGAGTCACTGAATAACATTCCATTTCTGTTGAAAATTAAGATTAGTTAAATTCAGCTAAAGAGACTAGATCAGCTTCATTATTTTACTTTACAGCACTTTACAGAATTTGTAACTAAATAGGCTTCTAGAACAATTCCTCTGGTTTTCAAAACTTTTTTTTTTTTTTTAAGGTTGGCTTAATAAAAACATAGAACATAAAATCAGCATTTGCTTAGAAAAATGAGACAGAATATTTAACACTTAGTTTGACTTCATATGTGTAAGCATTCAAATGATGACATTAATGATTGGCACGAACTAATTTTTGAATACTTTGGCTGTTGTAAAGACAATAGGAATGGTTACCAGTCCCAGTGTGTTCAGGACAGTTTTAAATCTCAGCAGTATTTTTGTGGAAAAATAATTACTGATACATTAATAGTATCACAAATACTGAAATTATAAAAATGAAACCTTACATATTTCCTACATCACAGAGAACGTTAGAGGAGGAATCCACAAGAAGAAATTTCAAAGCTATTCTTTCTGTTTCTATTCCACTATTTACCTCATGGCATTAGCAAAACAAATCTCTGTTACTGAAGTTCCACATGACAGATTCTAACAATGGGACACATACAGACTTCCATAACCTTTTCTATACTCTTTTACCCTGCAAAATATCTTGTCTTATGCTTTATTACAAGCTATTAGAAAACAAATACAGAGTTTCTGAACTTTCAGTGCCTGTTTTGGAAATGTAAAATCAAGCCCATAAGATGCTCTACTTCACCAGTCCTGAAATATTTTAATATAAATAGCCTGGTCCTCCATCTCCAAATTTAACTGGAGTTCTCATATCAAATGAAACTCATCTAACATATATGTTCCAGTACAGATCTGCTTATGCCTCTTATGATGATTTTTCGATATTTAAAGAAACAGTAAGATATTCAAGCTGTAAATGTCTGCTAATAGGTAACATCCTAGTAGCATACTAGCATTGTTAGCATACATGCTAACAAAGAAATACCATAATATAGCTAAATACAGCAAATGAAACTTACCAACAGGTAAAGACAACAGCCCGATAAAGTCTACATTGATCTACTCATCTTCTTTATCAAATCTAAAGGTTCAGGGTCTAGCCTTGCGCAACAATTATACTAAGAGCTAGAAACCTTAAAGATCCTCAGGAAGAAGTTCCTCTAATTTCCAGCAGGTGGTAGAAGTCTCTGCTGAGTGTATTTTGAAAATTTTTTTATAAAACCTATGTGACTTTCACACTAGAGGATGAAATACTAAGGTGAACTAAGCACCTCTGTGTAATGAAAAACAATTATTTAAGTGCATATTGTAGGAAAATTTTAAAATCCTATGCTAATACCATGAATGGATTTCTAGTATAATTTTATGCTGCATTCAAGTCCTCCAATACGCTATCACTACACAAATTGCTTTTTCCACTCTTATTTACTTAAAAGATGAGAATATAAACTGTTTGAAGTAGATCCTTTAAGTATGAAAGCCAAAAACAAACTAAAAAGCAAAGTGAGTTTTCGCAGCAGAATAATAAAACCATTCACAAATTAACATGGTTTTCCTCTTCCAAATGTTTAAAGAAAACACCATTCAGATCGCCACTAGTACTTAAATTCATGCATAGTTACTATAAGTTGTAATGACAACCACACCTTGAAGCATGCCTTTTTCATTCAGTCAACAGCATCTTGAAGTTTAGAAGAACTAAATGATTCTGTATTACATTTCTAGTTTCCTAAGTGCCTTTAAATTTCCTCTTATTTTCCCTCATTCTCAAGGCAGGAACTCTGAAGCCTAAGATGTATATTTAACTGTCAAGGTTTGGCTAACGTTAAGATTTTGACTTCTACATATCTTTTTAATTATTCCTAAAGCAAGCTCATCTAACAAAATTTTAAATTGATTTTATACCATGTTTGTTAAGCCCATTATATAGAATCTTATACATATTCCTTTATATTCCTTTTTTTTTTTTTTTTTTTTTTTGGTGTGTGTGTGTGTGTGTCATTTACCCATACCAAATGAAAACAATAGAAGAGACTTCATTTTCAAGATTGCAGGGCTGCTAATTTTTTTTTGTTTTATTCTCTTTCATATCTGTAATCCAAATATTGATCATTTTTCACAACAGCATAAAAAAATTAAACTTTATTTATTTTGTCTTATTTTTCTCCCTTTTCTTTATAAATCTGTTAGCTATAAAACTTCTGCTCATTCTGATGTATTCCATACTATATTGTTTTAAAAAACAATAAAAATATTAAGAATTGCTCAAATGGCATTCTATTGACTTCAGATACAAATAACATTTACACATGTGAAATGTATTACACTCACTCTGAAAACAGATGTATAATAATAGATCTGATGGAACTCCCAACGGAAAATTATAATAAAAGAAAAAATGCAAGAAATGAAAGCAGAGCAAATGAACATGCTAATTTTTAATATTATTTTGTTCCTTTCTCTGTTCCTCTGTAGTTAGAAATGCAAACTCAGAGAGGAAAAACAAGCATGAACATGCTTTAGCAATGTTTTCATTTTGCTGAATATAAATTTGTAAAGGTGATCCGGATGAAACTATTCATTAGTAGCTTAAAAAGAATGTTTCTAATCATCCGAAAATTAAAGTGTATTTATACAGCAAAGGTGTGACTTCAGTTGTGCAGAGTTATCTCCTTCCACAATGAATTTGTTGAAACGTATTTTTTAAACATTTGCTTGAGATAATGGCTGCTGTTACATGTCTTAATAAAGGAATGATTTACTGAAATCAACACATGTTAAGAAAGGGTTTCTCAGTCTCTTTATTTTTATTCCCTGCATTTCTGTGAAAATGTGATGTCTTTGTTAGTGACAATGTAAAGAGTGAATATATTAGTGATTTAACTCTGGCCAGGTTGGGCTAATATGATCACAAAGGTTTCAAGGATTATCTTCCAATTGTATTTTGGGTTCCAGCAGTATCTAATCAGCAGTAAGCAGAAAGATACTCTCTCACAAACTGAAAAGTACCTTCTAAAATACTGTATCTATTTCCATTTTAAATACTCCTTGCACAGTCATTACCATTGATATATGTTACAACAGAGCAGAAGCCAAGCTAGCTGAATAGATGGTATCTAATTTCTATTCCATTTCATACATATTTGGAAAGCTTCATTAACAGATATGGATGCAGGTGTTAGAACACGGAAAGCAAAAAGCAAAATATTTGAAAATTATTTCTTTTTTGGTTGCAAGGTTACCAATTTCACCATTTCTCATTTAGCTATTTGGATCAGAAATTTTGGCAAACATATTGAAAAAAATATGATTTTTTGTTCTCATTAAATGACAATAAAAGTTAATAAAAGTGTTTTGATTTTTTGGGTAGATGTCACCACTAGCCAAATATTTATGATGTAATATCACTAAAAGAACATATTATTTCACACACACTGTGAAATATTAAGCTTCTTCCTACAAAATACTGGCTAAATCAACAGGAACTTGTGTATAGGGTATAGCTTAGAGTATCTTAATAGAACTCATTTGGACACCAAAGTAATTCAAATTTCATTTCTTGTTACGGGTCAAAAATATTAACTCTTTGTTGTTTCTTTATATAGTGGCTATTCACTATGTGCCTAACATTTTCAAAACTGTTGGTTTTCTTTATTTTTTTTTTTTCCTGTAGAGATTAATTATTGAAATTTAACAGCTTTTTTTTGTTTGCTTGTTTTCTTTTTTAAATTTGTCTTATGGCACCACTGGTCTCAGTACTGTTCTCAGTATCCTACCATTTTTTTCAGCAATTATATTTAGTTACATAGTTCATAGTTTATTATTATATTATCTGCCCTAACTACACTATCTGTATCAGGCTCTGCACACAACCAATCTGCTTTGAAGAGCTCCAGCACAGCTCTGATTGCCAGCAAGACTGTTTGTAATGAGTTCTCTGGCACTCCTGGCAGCCATAGTCATGCTGAGTGACGGGTAGACTGCTTATTGCCCAAAGGGCACCTCTCTCAATCAGCCCTGTCAATTGCTCTGCACGGTCCTGACAGCACCACATTTCCTACTGACTGACTCTGAAGTAGGGTGTTCTCAAGTGGTTTCTAGTTAAGACTCCTGAGAAGAACAGAAGATCAAAAGCTGTAAAGTTTATAACTCATGAGCTATCAAGAACAAGCACAATGTTAAAAAGGAACCAAGGAAGAAATGACGGTTGGCCGTAGATTGCCAAATAGAAATGGCAGTCACACTTTCATGCTTGAATTCTTCTTCATTCACTTTCATTTTGCTATATATTCTCAAACAGCCCAGGACAGCAAGAAAAAGTGGCAAAAAAGGGGGGTAATATTTATATTTCTCTTAAAAATCTTTCCCTTTTAATACAACACACTGGGTAAAAGCAAAAACTAAGATGTAAAAGCAAGTAACTAGTTCTTCAAACAATGCAATTTGAAAATGTACATTTGGACAAACAACTCCATTGTCCATTGAAGGTTTTAGCAAATCTACCACTTCTCTGGTTCTTCCTTTTTGTGGAAAGATTTTAAATACATATATACATTGGCTGGCTATTCCTGCCAACCTTTATCAACATCTTCAGTCTACAAGCAGATTTCAGATTTATGCAGTTATGCTACTTCAGAAACTACAGGAACTGATATTTTATATTTACCTACTTGTAGGAAACAATATAGAAAATTTATACTTTGAGTGCATGAACATTCAGGATACATAAAAATGAATAAGTATTCTTTTTGCCTTGTATTTGTGTTTTAATTGAGAATCAAAGCCAAGCTGGGAAAATATATCATTGTTTATACAGCCACTCAGCTTGACAGTGCAGATGGAAAATTGGGCTAAAAATAGAAAGCACTGGAAAGCAGTTCTTGCTGGGTGAATTTCAAATATAGAGATGCTAGAGGTGTATGCCACCAGCATAACGCACAGAGCACCACTGGCTAACACAACTTGAACAGGAAAATTCAATGTCAACCTTCAAACAAGTAGAAGTGATAAAAAAGTAATGACAGCCTGCACTGCTTGATTTCTTGATGAGTGAATCTTCAAGATACATTAATAAAGCTGTAGCTTATATGAACCATCTCTTATATGTCTCATCTTTATGCATAAGTGGCACAGTAAACAGAAAGGGAGAGGATAAGTATTGAACATTTTGAATAGGAAAAATATCATTACTTATGGATTTTTTGTTCTAGTCATATGCCTCGTGAATGGTTTTCTTTTGTTCATTTAACGAGGCATCCTAGAGATTTCTGCATAGAAGAACTGACCTTGGGCACTCATCTGCAACAGGAGAGATATTCTTTACTGTCCAGAACTTTTTCAGGAAATTCACTCTGAAATAATATGAATTGAAATAATCAAAACCTGGAGTTTTCAAACATGTGACTCATTTTAATCTGAAAGCCATCCGTGAAGGGAACCACCTCGCAGCCAGGTAGCAGACATTTTTCATGGAACATCTACTCCACACCTAAATTCACCACATGCCACAAATTATTTTCCAACACTGTTTAACACAGTTTAAACTTACCTTAAAATTCACAAAAAAACAAACAACAACAACAACAACAACAAAACCAAACAACCAAACAAAAAAAAAACACACCACCATCTCCAGCATTCCTAAGGAAAGTGAAGGTCGTTCTAGTGCTGTAGATTCCTGAAATATCAGGAAACATCACTATCCAATAGCAAAGTATCTGTTGTTTTGGCTGTAAACCAAAGTGACAATCTGTGAAAAGAGAGAGATATAATACAGAGAATGGAAACTCTTTGTGATTTATAAATATTAGATACAGAGAGATGTACAGAAGTATACATATATACACAACTAAAGTCTCTTACATCTAGTTGTTCACTTTCCAGGTTTTGACATCATTCAACCACTCTGAAGTCTAAGATTACTTTGACAGAGCTGAAGGGTTTTTGCCCACATTTCAGTGTGTAGTTAAATGGATATTAAATAAGATTGGCAAAATATAGTCTAAGGAAGATAATGAAAATCCTGAAATAGCTGTTAACTCATGAGAAAAACATGGAAGAGCCTGCTGGTGGGAAGTCAGAGAAAGCCCTTACATTCTTACAGCAGTGGCTTTCTGTGCATTACAGCAGGTGTTATGAAGTCTGAAAGAGAAGGAATAAATCATCTGAAAGTTGACAAATAGAACAGAAAGGGTATTTGTTGTTGTTGTTTGTTTATTTGTTTTTGTTTTTCCCCTAATTTAGCTGCAAAGTAATGAATACATGCATTCATAAAATAAAATGCCAATTATCTGGTATCATCAATGATCTTTTGTATGTTTATAGGAAAGACATAACAATAAGAAGTTTCTTTATTTCCTTGACTTAAAAATTGCCTTTCTTATCAATCAACTTCAGCTTACTTCCTGTCTGTCAGGTAATGATTTAAAAAGGTCACCAGTCGTAACATGTCCAGTCACAAGCTCCCACCTCTGTAGCCAGAAGTGAAGATACAGTAGTTCTCACAACAAAACAGAACAAAATATGAAAGCAGCAGAAGCTCCTTCCTACTGAAAGTACTAAACATAGTTTGGGAGATTGAAAAGAATTAAGTAAACAATGCATGGACTATAAAATGTGCCACAATTTTTCCTGACCTTTCCCTTACAGAAGCTACACAGTTGGTTCTTTCCACTCCTTTGACTGTTGTTGCTCTGTTGTCTTTTCAAAAAGAAGCGAACATTTAAACACTATAAGCAAGCAGACAGGCATATCGTTACTGCCACATCAGTTCACTAATGCGAACAGAAACATTTCTTATTGGTAATTTTGGTAATAAGAATTATTAAATCAGTCTAGAAATAAAGTAAATTTTCCAAATTAGCAGGTACCCAGGCTACAACAATACTGATGCTTCAAAGCTGTTAAAGTATAGAGTACATTTCTTTTGAACAAATGATCTATAAATATTTTTCTTATAAATTGTCCATACATGTCAGCAGAATCTGATAAAAACAATACTTAAGAAAAATATATTACAAATTGATAATCAGTAACATTTTAAAAGTTAAAAAACATTTAACTAATAAAAGGATAATAGAAATGTTCTGGATTATAATGAGAAAGAAAAACAAAATGTTAGGTGTATTAGCTCTTATTGTTCTGGATAGACAACCCTTGGGAATACCTTGGACTCTGAAAATAATTTTCTTACTGTGAGCTTCTGGTTTCATAACCATGGCTTATGAGAACATTGTACCTGAATCACTTCAGACACAATCAGAACATAAGCACAGTTACAAAGCAAACTATATTTCTATTTAGTCCAAGAAGAAATCTGTTAAACCAGTAGCAAGAAAGAACAGTGACCCCTTCATTGGAATATTATTAGAAAATACTGAAGTAATATAATACAAGTATATCAAGTATCACTGGAGTTTAAAATTTGTTTCTGGTTCTTAATTCTTAAATGGTTCTTAAATTCATTTTTTATGCCTGCTGTGTAGATAATTAAGCCATGTTAATTAATTTTGAAGACAGAAACAAATTCTATTTTTACATTCTTAAAAAAGATAGCAAGTCCTTACTGACATTTCAAAGAATGTGAGTCTATATAACGTACTTGAACCAGTCATCATTGCTATTTCTTCCAACTAATTTCTTATTTAATAAGCTGTTGACACAGTGTGAAGTTTGCACAGTGTGAACTGTGCAGATGGGGGCAGCATTCCAAGGGTTAAATAGGGTGGGAAAGAGGAAGGTAATTCTCTTGGAAGGTCTGCCAGAGCACTGTTCTTCCCCAGAAAACTTTTACAAAGGAAAAAAAAAAACAAAAAAAAAAACAAACAAATTTCTGCTAGATGAACAGCTAAGATTGAACAAATGTTCAAACAAAGGATGTTTTCATTACAAAAAGTTCTACATTTCAGTAAACATCTAAAAATATTTTTATATTACTTGGTAATAAAGGACCCAGACTGCCACAAAATTGTAAACAGAGGTTGTAAACAAGCTTGTAAACAGACATCCTTAATAATATGCTTTAACTTTTGGTTAGCCCTGAAGCAGTCAGGCAGTTGGCCTCAATGATCTGTGAAGGTCCCGTCCAACAGAACTATTCTATCTTCTATCTTGTAAGAAGATGTTTAAGACTTAAACTTTCAGCAAATCTTTGTGTCCTGCTGTTTAAAGTTTAAAATATATATATATATTTCTGAGTCAAAACGAGCTAACAGAAAGCAGAAATCAATTTAGACTCTCTGAAGAATATGATATTCAGAAAATAGAGCACCATTTCCTTCCTTTTTCATTACAGCACAAAACAGAATATGCAACAAAGGATTACATTTGCATATAAATATGGTGAAAAAAAGAGCACAGAAAACCGAACAAAAGTATACTATGGGTTAATTCTAATTATGAAATGATTCGTGAATCTCAATTTAGCAGTCTGTATGAGCAACAGAGTGGAAAATAGATGTTAGTACACTTTCTGAAATAAGGACATCTATATGACATTTTCACTGTGTGTGACATTTCACTTTACACCATTGGAAACCTCCTCTCTTGCAAATGTTTCTGTTCTCCAGACTTAAATTTCACCTTCTGCTGCTATTCCTTTTTTCTTTCTCTGCACTGTAAAAGGCAGAGACAGAAAAGAGAAGGATATGCCTAAGATTTAGTGATCTTATAAAAGATGATGATAAACATCCTGGAAGAAGTGGAAAGAATGGGGGAATTAGAGAACTATGGGAGAGGGACGATGGGAGGAGAACAGGGTGACAAAGATAGAGAAATGAACTGAGTGGAACAATAAAGTGCTGGGTACTCTCCAAAAGCATGGGAAAGATGAGAAGGTGGGAAAGACAAGGGAGCCATAATTGAAATTAAGATTACTGAAGTGGGCAGAAGGTAGAATCTGTTTGAATGAGAAGAAAGATGTTTGGTTTAAATAGCAGAACAGCAGACAAGTGATAAAGAGAACTGTGTAGGATCAAAACTATCGACAAAGGGAAGAGAGAACGAGTAGGGTGGGGAGATGGTAAAAGAAAAAATGAGGGAGGATCACAGATTTACAAAGGTAGAAGAATATTGTAGCAAAAACATCAAGCAAGTGAAAAATGGGCAAGACTGAAACTGTGTGCATTCATTTTTATGTCCAAAACTTAGAGAACTGAAGGTATGCTACTGGAAATGGAACTGATTAATATCTCAGAGATTATTGGTGCTAAGAAAGTATGACTAAAAGGTCTGTTGTCTTCCAGGCTCAGACAGGAGCCCTTGCCACCTGGAAGTAGGCATGCAGCCTACGTGTAGCCATGAGAGCTACAACATGACAGACCAGCATAAACGTGATGCAAAGTTTATGGTTTATTCACATTCCCTTTGACATGTATTTTCAGGCAAATAATAGCCTGTTACATAGACCAGTTCTAGGAAGTTTATTTCTATAAAATAAATACATTGGCTTTATTGACCAGGCTATCTCAGCCATTTTACAAATGATGCAGGAACGTGAACCCATAAACCTGTGTTAAGCAGTTACATTGAAAACTTCTCTATTAGATGGGTAGCTCAGAACAGATGGTGTATAATGGAAATTTTCTTCTTTTATATATAACTTCTCTACCTTGATACCTTTTCAAGTGTCAGACAGAACATAAATGATCTCTGTATAAAATTCAAAGGCTGAAACTCTGTTTTTGTACCTAAAATTACCTACTTTACTTTAAAACTGACCTTGTGAGATGAACAGCATCATGAGGAAAACAGGGCTCATCTCATTCTGGGGTGAAGTATGGCTCAGACAAGTGAGACTTTGACTATGTCTACCAAGCTTTGATTTAGTAGGTGATACTGTCGTGCACTGAGAAAACAAACCAAACACAGATTATTGTTTAGGGGACAGTTTACCCATTAGCTCTGGCCTACTTCTGCTCTGCTCTAAGGGATTAGGTGCATATAGGAAAGAAGCACAGCTGAACTGTTAATAGGTTCTCATCCTTGTGACACATTTGGGGGATGAAGGAGGACCAGGTGATAGTACCCCAGTTAATAACCACTAATTGGCTTTAGATATGGAGAAAGCCAAAGAGATTGGCCTAGGGTGATGTGACCAGTGATGCCAACCATTTAAGTTAGAAAGCATAGTGAAGCTGATAGCACCGTGGGGGAAACATCCAATTCATGCCCAGAGGTCTGATACAGTACAGGAGTGGAGGCCTTTGGAGCACAGCAATGCACAGGGGCTGGGCCATCAGCCAGGGCCTGGTACAAAAAGGGGTGGCAGCAAGCACACCCTTCCCTTGGGTCAACAGCATCGGTCACAGTTGGACCCCAGGGGCCCACACTGGTGTGAGTGTATACTTGGTACAGGATGTGCAAGCATGCTGCAAAACAGAAATAATTTTCTACCTGGTGTAACCATCCCTCTTCATAACTATATCTAACACATTATGTCACTGAGCAGTACAGTTCTGTCCTTGTGGCTAACTTACCCTAAGCTCCCCCATGACACATCTATATTTGAAAGAATGCTTAAAGAACAGGTGATAAATGCAGAGAATCCCTGATGTCTCACTTTATTATGACAATTTTAAAACTCTCCAAAATGCATCAGATTGCTGTACTTTAAAGATATACTTGCAATAAAAATGTGTTTTACCACAGCAGTGTTCACAAGCCATTTCCTTTACATCAGGAAATATATAATTTGTTCTACCAAGATTAGTTATTTGATACTGAGCTCAACTAGTTTGATGTCAAGCCTCTTTGATCCATGCAGCTCCTATTTACAGAAGTGCCCAGAAGTAACAAAATCAGCTTCAGTAGTAATTTCAGAATAATTTTCCAAACAAAGTAAGAAGAAATAAGGTTGCAAAGGGCATACTTGGTCTGAAAGGTAATTATTCACCAAAGTCTCTTAGAGAGAGATAAGTTTCTCTTACATTAAGAGGCTGCATGCAGCAATGGGCAAAGGGTAGAAGGAGAGGTTTTATTGTTGTAATTTTTTAATGCATAAACTGTGAAACTTGACTTCAGAGAAATTCAAGATGACTCTTATTTCCAGTGACTGCTAGAAAAACCTTCAAAAACAGTGACGCAGTATTAATGATAACCCATTATTATCATCTTTCAGGAGGATGTAGTGTGACCACAACTGGCTAATGTGTCTCAGAGGTGGTTCTTTGTAGCTGCAAGTCAAGAAAGATGAACAAAACAGTTGACTAATAATATCCCCCAAATACTTTATTGCAATATCCCAGCGTTCCATTCTGCATCACAACCATCTGGCAGTAAAAAAAATGACCAGGTGTTACAGGAAATAGCTGGCATGCAATTACCTTGAATAATATGATCTTTACTGGGATTAACAAGAAGCAAATTGTAAAATTAGGAAGAAAACACCATGGAGATTTAAGGCAGTAGAACTTTCTTCTAGAAAGACTGGAGGAATTAAGGGAAAAAAAAAAAAGTCTTGCACAAAAGGTATGTTGCTATATTAGAAGGAAGAAACAGACTTTGGAAAAAAAAAAAAAAAAAGAAGCAAAAACTGGTGACATCTGATTTACCAAGACTTTAAGTGTTGTGTTTGGAAAACAACAACAAAAAAAAAAAGAAGCAAAAACTGGTGACATCTGATTTAACAAGACTTTAAGTGTTGTGGCTGTGGCCTCCTACATATGTCCTAGGCTACAACAAACTGCTTCTGAAGGAAGCCATTACCTTAATTTAGAGACACAGATGTGTAAAGATGTTTCTGAAGACTCTCAAACAATGAAAAGATTGAACTGGGTTAAAAAAAAAAAAAAAAAAAAGTGTCACATACTTTCCAGTTTGGGTATTTGTTAATTCCAACTGAAAAAGTGCATCTGAAACATTTTATGAACATGAGGTTTCTCATGTAAGTAAAGAAATAAATAATGCATAAATGCCATTGCTACTCATAAAATCATCCCATATGCACAAAGAGAGCATAAGCCAGTAGAACATGAGCAACACAATTTTTCAAACATATATAGTAATTATAGACAGGTCAAAGTGATATTCAGTATATTCAGTACAGCTAGAGCTTGCAATGCTTCAACTGAGAGTTATGTTAGTATTCAGCATAATTTCCACACAGTGTTGGTATTCAGCATAATTTCCACACAGTGACATATGCATTGTCTAATAATAGTCTAATAGTTACAATAAAGTGAATAGTAAATGTCTCTATGTATCTTGCAGCTAGAATATTTTCTCATTACCGAAAGCCTACCAAAAAATATAAATTTTAATATTGGTTATTGCAATAGTTTTCCAAATGCTTCACTGATACAATTTTTGCTAAAAAAAAAAAAAAAGGAATAATATTCACTTTTTGCTAAAAAAAATAAAAAAACAGTTAATAATATTGTTTACAGTCCTGTTCATTTTCTGCCAATATATTGAGGTCTGTGTCAAAGGGCAGTCTTGAGATATTCATTTTAATATGCAATCAATGAAACCAAAACATGTATTAGCACATAGTTCTTCATAAATGGAAAGACTTGGGAACACATCTGTTCTGATGATACCCACATAGGTCTGATGCTACCAGACCAGCATTTGACTTGAAGCTGGCAAGTATCCCAAGTTATTTTTATGGTAATCTGTGGTGAATGATTTACACATATCATTCTTTCAAAAAATGCAATAAAAGGTTAGTTAGCAACAAGAAATTAATGGATAAGAGTCTACATCATACAGAGGAAAGGGAAATTCTTGCCATTTTTTTTAATATATCCTGGTTAGCTTAGTGTGAAGACATACAAGTTTGGTCTTCTTTGCAAAGAAAGCCCACTATTTAGGGCAAAATGCTTCAAAAATTTAGTAAATCCAGAAAAAAAAAAAAAGAAAAAAAAAAGAAACTCTAAAAATGCCTGAAAGTTTTTAAGTCTGTGATTTAAAGCACAGCAACTACACAATCCTGCCATTAACAAGAATGATGTGGTTTCAGGAAACGGAAGTATGGCAAAATTTAAGGTGATACGCATTAATGACTGTTATTAATTAGGATTAGATCAGGAGTGAGTAGGGAAGTATACAAAATTAGTGATTTACAGTCTTTGTGTACAGAGAAAATACAAACAACCAATAATGAGGTCAAAGAGTATTGCCATATGATATAATATACAAATTGAATAGCCAATAAAAGATTAACATGGAAATTCCACAATCACTTTCTAAATAAAAGCTGTTACAGCTCAAGCTGTTGTATACAAAGATCTTGTGTCCTGGATCTACCATGTTTCAAATCTTTAGCTAGTGTCAAGTGTTTACGGATTACCTGGGATCATACTACAAGGAAAAAAAAGGGGTACTGAGAAGAAGGTGTGTAGCCAGGACTTCCAAAGGAGATCTGGTAAGCATGATCTCTGAGGAGATGTGCAGAGACACTCTGTCAAAGGAACGAACAGAAGGAAGATGTCTTCTATCTGCAGACTGAGGGCAGCTGCATAATTATGTTTTTGTTTAGAAATGATCTTTTTTTAAATTACTGATATTCTATTTTAGGTTTCTTGCTTATTTGTGATTACCACTCTTACTGCACTGGGAGAGACAGAATTGTAGGTTCTGAATACAGCTAGTAAAGAGAATCACAGTAGTATACTGCCAGGGCTGGAAAACCTGTTTATTACTATTCTCAGCTTTTGTAGAAGTAAGGGCAAGTAGACTCCTGTGTGTGTATTAGGGTTCAAGATTTATTAGAAGATAAAAGAAACTAATCAGGAAACAGTACATAATCATTTATCAGGAGCCAATAGGTGTCTGAACAGCCCTTCATCAAAGATTTCAGCCAGATTTACAGACACATACAGATTTAAGTGACAACAAAAATTATATGAAAAGGGGGAGTTCATTATTAGTTTTGTCTAGTTTTTCTCCAATTGAAATTGTTGATTGATGACTTGACCTCATGCTGTGGTTTAACCCTGGCAAGCAGCTGAGCCCCATGCAGCTACTTGTGCACTTCCCCCTGGTGGAATGGAGAATCGGAGAGGTAAAAGTGTGAGAACTCATGGGTTGAGATAAAAACAGTTTACTAGGCAAAGCAAAAGCTCTCTGTGTGCAAGCAAAAAAAAGTAAGAGATTCATTCACTACTTCCCATTGGCAAGCAGATGCTCAACCACTTCCAGGAAAGCAGGGTTCAGTAATGGTTACTTGGGAAGACAAACTCCATCATACCAAAGGTCCCCCCTCTTCCTCCCTCTTTCCCCCAGCTTTTATTGCTGAGTACAGACTCATGTGGTGCGGGATATCCCTTTGGTCAGTTTGGGCCAGCTGTGCTGGCTGTGTCCCCTCCCAGTTTCTGGTTCACCCCCAGCCTCCTTGCTGGCAGGGTGGTATGAGAAGCAGAAAAGACCTTGACTCTGTGTAAACACTGCTCTGCAACACCTGAAACATCAGTGTGTTATCAACACTATTCTCATCACAAATCAAAAACACAGCACCATACCAGCTACTGTGAAGAAAATGAACTCTATTCCAGCCTAAACCAGGACACCTCAACATTTTAATTTAATTCAGGATGAACCTCAAATATTACTGAGCAATGACGCCATATGCTAAAATAGTTTAATCTGCTTTCCATTCACATTTTGTATTAGACATTATATACAAATGCTGACATTAAATCATAATTTTAAAAAGGTCTTGTGGATGAAGGAAGTCACAAAAATGATGCATATCCTTCATCTGATTTCAGAAGTAAGCCATTATAAAAGATTAATGCCTTGATAAACAAAATACTTCAGCCTCCAGCACCACTGAAAACAGAACATATGGGTTCTTTATTAATTAATGAAGTAGAGCTTACCATCTCCAGCAACAGTCATACATACACAAAATAATGTTGTTTATTCTGAAATTCTAATTACTTTAGAACCATAATTCAATTAGTATTATTGGTTCTCCAGCACTATGCTTGACATTAAGACAAGCTTTAAAAACTGTAGTAAATTTGAGTCAATCATTTGGTGCAATTGCTACTAGTGTAATTATTCTCTGTGGCTGACCTTTGGATTATTGCATTTTAAAACAGTACTCTCATGAAATTAAAAAGCAGAATAGATCTATAATGTGCTATTTATTCTAATGTATGTATTCGTTGGGTGTTACCAAATATGAAACTGCATCTGTATCAAACATATATTTTTACACATTCACATTACAATATTACATATTTCTGTGCTGTAAATCCTCAGTTTATACCAAAACTAGTTTTTAACTAGTGAAAGAAAAGATTGAAAGGCATTGAAAATTAAAAAGATTTCTTCAGTGAATATTCTGGCCTACACTACTCAGTAATGAATTTTAACTGTTCAGCAAGTAGCTGAAAAGGAAAGATTCTACTTGAATCAGGAAAGTATCCCATCCTACTATATTTGATCATACTATATACAACTCTGCAGAGCTTCACTGAATCCAGAACTATCATGATATTGGGCTTTTCTAGGACACTCACAATATAAAAACGTTTAAGTGGAGCTAAAGCCCTGTTTTGAAAAACATTTTGAAGGCAAGATACAGAAGAGTATTTGAGCATGTTGAGACCTGACTTCTAAAGCACCTTGGTCTTTGAGAGAAATCCCTGCCATTAGCTTGTGGCACAATGTACAGGTGTAATTAAGTATTTCAAAGTCAGGTTCACAAGGGTCAGTATAGTAAGCAGAGAAGTCACCTATGGGAGCAAACAAGAACTCCTAAATGACAGGCATGATTACACAGTTTGGCTCCGGTGGAAATGCAAGTGCCTGCATCCATTCAGCAAGAAGAACAATCCCTACTAATGCTTTCCTTGACAAGGGCACCCAAGAACACCTCAGTGCTGGAGGTATATAGTCCTTTTCCAGATGCATGCTTTCTCCCTTCCATAGACCACCAATTGTTAGACAGTTTTCTGACCTTTTCTCAAGCTCAACATTGTGCATTTTTTCTATCCTAAATATTTCCCTCCCCCCTTTTTTTTCATTCAAATCTCTTATTATAATGACTTTCCTGGAAATTTTTCAAGAAGAATCCGTCAGTGCAGAAACACTGAAATTAAAAAAGAAAACAACAACAACAAAGATTTGCACGTTGTTGGCAGGGATAGTTTTTATAGAAGGATCAAAATATTAGTTAATGAACAGACAAGGATAGACATAATATTAGTTTTTGAAAACCTCATTACTACATTTGCTATGTATTACAATGATAATTTAAGGTTTAATTTTTTGTTATGCAAGAATTGGGCATGCAGTTTTTGATATCTGCTTTATTTATTCCTGTGATGAAATTTGGTCCTGCATTTGTCTGAATTTGTTGTCTTCTTAAAAAAGGCCGTAGGCTTAGTATAAAAGTAAATAACCCCTATTAAAAAGTGTTTGTTTAAATAAATGCAAATACTCTTGCACAGTACAGGCTACTAATTCTATCTTAATATATTTTTAAATAGTTTTAAAACTCTGGTATATCCAGCTATTATATCAAGATCATATCAGAGAAAGAAATCATATCAAAAAAGCAAGTTCTGTGAAGTTGAGATTCATCATTATTTAAGCATGTCTGTACTCTTGACGTAGAGGTACTTGAGGAGTATTTGGATTAGCATACAGAAGTTTAGCAACTTAGGCAAACTAAAGATATTGCTTATTATAAGGACCTGTTGAACTGACTTCAAGTAGATCTGGTAAGAATTTTTTCAGTAAAACAAAAAAATTCAGCTCAGAGACGAGAATTTTGAGTTTTGATTATTGCCAGTTCAGCAAATTTTTACCAAGTCCAGAGCAAGTTGCAGATGATCTAGAGTGGCCAACTTACAGTACTGGAAATTAGATGTCCCCACAGAGTATCTCTCTCTCAGCAATGTCTCAGAGCATTGACATGGTGCTTCATCTCACTATTTCCATTGAACTGTCTATTTAACACCTACGAATCAAGACTGATCATTTATCAAACCAACTGAGGATGTGATACCACCGGGGCAACTACAGGAAATAAAACATAGTATTTTTCCAGCCTTAAAATGCTAGAAATCACAGGGATTACTCTTCTTTTTTTTTTTTTAATTGAAATATCATTTACTTAATTGAAATATCATTAACAGTAAAAATTTTAAAGCCAACAGTTAACAAAAATACTTTATACTCTCCATGATAGTTCTCATAGAAAAATGGGTGAGAGCTGTGCTCCTCCCTTCCAAAATTTGCTTTCTTTCTTCAGCCTCTGTAAAGACTGCAATAGTAACAGCAACTGGAGCCATCTTTTAAGCCCTTTTTCCAACTCCAAAAACATTATAAAACCTACACTTCTAACAAAACCATTCATTCAGTGTTACAGCAACTGTTGTGGGCTGAGTTTCACAACTGAGTGGGTGGCTTCTATCCTAGCAGATGGGATTTCTGATGCATTGCCATTTCTCCAGCCACTTGCTCCTGTTCACACACTCTCAGATGCTATTCTGATCTACTAGTACCGCTGCCTGAGGTAACTATAGGACCATATCAATGGACTGATCCAAAGGGAAAATAAAACTGAAAAGGCAGTCTAAAAGTTCTCATCATAACTGTTCGTGTTGCTCATGGTAATACCCAACTACCCAATCAAAAAAAGGTCCCAGATTTCAGAAAATAATATATTTTTCTCATGAAGCAGTAGTCTATGTTTTTGTGTATTTTTGTTGTTTTGTAGATAGTTGAAAATCTTTAAGCAGAAAGCGATAAAAATTTCACAAGAACAATCTTGACAGCCATAAAAAAAAAAAATGCAACAGTGATTGCCAAAGGTCCTTTAGAGTACCAGTAAAGTACAAATAGATTGAAAGTATCAATGGTTAGCCATTCACCTCTACTCTGCCTCTCAGTAAAGAAGTTGCACTTATACTTTATCTAGCAAATTAAAATATTAGAGCTCTTGCTTTTTCATAAGCCTTAATTCCATACTTTATAATCTAAGGCTATTCTGAGATACAGCCTGTAGCATTATACCTCATTTATTCTTTTAATTTCCCATCTTTTTTCTTCCGGAAACTTTCCAAACCTGCAGTGCCTGAGTAAATGCCTCTCTCTTTTTAAACCTCACTTAGAAATAGGTACTCATATATGCCTTTTATATAGTTGTAAAAGGTATTTTTTTAATTCTATTACCAACTAAAATTCTCAGTTCCAACTCATGATGCAGAAAGATGGGAGGTCAGATTGCCAGTTACATCAATTCTAAGAAAATAATGAGCCCAGCATTTTAGAGAGTCACTGCTTTTTACTTCAGATTACAGGATGAAACTTTTGCTTTATGAAAAGATAATCTAATGTAATCCCTATAGTTATTTTCATCTTCTATTTATATAAAGTCTTCTTTGGATACATGAGTGTGAACTTTATCATTACACCAAAGTGCTGTAAATATTAAGTCTTAATAGCTTCCCCACCTTCAAAATAATTATTTTTAAGTGCTTCCTTTTTAAGGTTCTGCTGAAAGATCAAAAGAATATCTCCAAAACCCGTCGTTTTACACAGATAATTTTGCTTGTGATAAACTATATCTGGGTTTTATTAAAGCATTTCAATCAGGTCTAGGAATCCTTTTGCTCATCTACTCATTTGTCATCAAAAGAATAAAGTTAGGAATATACAGATACATATGCTCCAAATTTATCAATAGGCTTCAGGATTTACCTCATCAATGCTGTTTGATTTTGCAACTATCAAAAAGGAAAAAGAAAGCATAAAAGGCATTACCCAAGTTATTTTATAATGCATTTTCAGATGAATTCCAGGAAGTCCAGAGCTTGCTTTAGTTCTTACTTTATTAGAACACAATAAATTAGATAAACTCAATACAAATTTCACAGGAGATGCTCTCTTTATTAACGTCTACTAAAAATATGGTGTGGATTAATAAAGCACATGTTCCACGGAACTAAAACTGCATTCCATAGCATATTTACGTACTTCAAAGACGATGTCAGACAAAGAAGTCTGTTTCAAGGTAGCATTAAACATTTTTGAGTTTACCAAAATTGTTGATTGAATGCTTCATAAGTTGTATACCCTAACTCTTTAAAATGATCATATGTGCAAATGTATGACTAGTATACATATAAATACATACGTGCACAAATTAAAGAGACTCTTTCAACTCCAAAAGTTGTATTCCACCACTTCATTGAGGCTGCTCTAGCTCAGTACAATAATAGCCTAACGAGTCTCCTGGCAGGGTGGGTTTATACAGAGATCTTCTGTGACAATCAGTACAGCAAAAACATATCTGAAACATTTTTCTTACCTTTACTACTATCAGCTTCCAAAGGTGTTTTGTAAGAGAGGATTTACTCATTAATAATCAATATGTATTTTCTTATATATCTTAGAAGTTGTTTTAAGTTAGAAAACATATTGATGCAATTACTGATTTACAGCTCAAATGTTATCCACAGTTTCAGCCCCCAGGGACCAGAGAGGGACCAGAATAGTACAGCAGGGTATGTACTGTCTTGGTAGCATGCAGTAACTAATAACTACTTCCTTAGGAGCAACACAAATATCTTATCCAAACTACCCTTCTTTGAATCTGACTACTACCAGTCTCTTCATATAATCTTTCTTCACAACAACAAAACCACTGTGGTTGGCTGCTTCCATTTATCACACTGTCACTAACCACTTTCGTGGTAAGAGGCATTTTGTGACCTAGTTCTGAGCCTTTCTGTACTTCACTTCTCTGAATACACTGAAAGATATGGAAATTTGTGTTGACTGTATGCTGGTTAATTCAATACCCAAAGGTGGGACAATATGTTCATATCATGTTATAACACAACCCACAGCTGTTGTAATCAGCATATAGCAGAATTCACTGTTTCACTGAAGTTAGCTTTTGCTTCATTAGATAATAATGGATATAAATTCTCAAAACTAAACTATGGCTTACCATACCAAAAGTGTAGCTTCATAATATCATAATGAATAACATTGAAAATACATGCATTTTTAAGTCATTCATGTACTGTCTGATGGTTCTGTTGCTTTGAAAAGGCTCAAGTTGTAGAGTCTTTCTTCTCTTCTGTTACTGTAGTGAGTTACAACATCATACTACATTACTTTTCAGTGCATGAAAACTTGATCCAAACCTGTGATTTCTTCTTCCCTAGTGAATTCCTCTCAGTTCTTTTAGGGCTTACTAAAAGTGAGCTTCACCACTGCAGCAGTACCAGTGGTCCTAACCAGAGATTATAAATCTGTCACAGCAAACAAAGAAATTACAACTAGAGTCATGTTTGCAATATCAACCTCCTAAATTATTGCTAACAACTGTTCATCTGTTAAGGGACAAAAATAATTTCCCCCTCTCTGTGGCAACATCAAAAGTAAAGCTGTACTACTATTTTCCTCTTATTTTTCAATACTACACTTTAAATTTTAAGAAAGGTTACATCAAATGTAACCTATAAGCAAGTAAACTGTTTACTCCAATTGTTTTTAATAAACTACAAATATGAGAAATGATACAAAGATTTTGGGAACTGCAGACACCATTATTTTGTGTATTCATATTCACTTCAATGCCAATCCCAATGTCAATTTTCCAGTGTACTTTTCACCTTGGCAAAGCAACATCAAGTTTTTTTTTAACACTATAAAACAACACAAACCAAACAAACAAAAAAGAAAAGACAGCTTTTCATATAAATACTTTAGAAGACAAATTAGGAAACTAAGTATTGGAAATTAAGTATTTTCTTTATCCTTTTTATGCACAAAGTCTTTTCACCATTATTATTTTATACGTCTAATCACTGCAGTGATCCATACTAAACATTCCGTTTGGCTTTGGTGCACTACCTTCAGTTTTCACAAAAATGAATTTACAACATTGTACCTGATAAACACATTCTGGTCAATCTAAAATACAGTGCAAGTTCCACACACACAGAGGAAGAAAAAATAACTGGTACTTCCTGTACACTGTTTTTGTTGGCTCAAAGCATGAACCTGAACCCTTACTTACTAATCTTTGATACTGCCAAATTCAACACCTATGCAGAACTTTTTATTTCAAGGAGAGGATTGCTGTAATTAAAATATCATGAGCACAGGTTGTTCCCACCAGTTGCAAGGTCTTTGCTTGATAAGGATTCTCCTTATCATTACTACTTGGCATCTACTGCATCAGATACAAAATCATCATAATTTTTAACACCTAATTAAGCACTGTTTAATAAGGTGGCATTAGTCATAGTGGTACCCATTAGAAATAAAAAGGGATCAAGGGATTTATGATAACAGTGTTCCAATTAACCCTCAGCCACTGCTATTCTCTGGACTAAATCAGCAGATATCCCTGGGAGACATCCCAGTAAAGCAGCTAGTGTAATTAGATGGAATATGGTATATATTGAATTATAGGATAATGAGAAGATTAAATATTGGCTATCTGCATAGTAGCTTTTCTGATGGATAGTGATTCACTGAGGTCATGTTCCCTGAGGTCACGTCAAGACCAGTCATTTTTTCAGTCTCATTGCATTGGAAAGTAGTACTGATGTTTTTCTCCCATGTGGTTTCTGACATTTTTACCTAATAATAGGCATAACCCCATGATGCATGAATGACATGGAACCAAAGTCTGACAGATTTGGCAGAAGTTAGACTAGGTATAAACAACAATGTGGTAAAAAAAAAAAAAAAAGAAGAAGAAGAAGAAAAAAAAATGTATATCCAAAGATTCAAGCCATGCAGAGAATGATAAAGAGCCATGAAACCACAGACCAGAATTTACTTTCAAACACCTAGTGAGAGGGTTTCAGTGAAAGAAAAATCATTTGAAGAAACACTGGGAATTTGGAAACAAAGACAGATGACGTACAATGAAAAGAATTTATAAAAACCAGGTAAATATTTTAGAGCTGATATATGGAAGCTAAGAGTTAAGTGACTGATGATGAGAGTGCATGAATCCCTATAGTGTCAGATGTTAACTGTCTTAACTAAGTTAAGACATTGCAATGATCTTAATGCATATCTTGATAGATTTTATTTTTTCTTTAATAAAAGATATCATTACTAAAACAACTATTCAGTAGTTATTGATGATAGTGATAAAAATGTATAGAGGCAGAATAAGCCCTTCACCTACAGAAAAAGTTATTAGTTCAAGTCATTCTTATGCATTCTTAAAAGTATAATTCTTGATGCAGAACTGCAAACCAAAGAGCTAGTATGTTTCATTGTTACTACTAGCAGAAGTGCAGTTCTTAGATATCATTGTGCTTATTGTTTACAAGATCAGAAATAAAATACTGGCAAANTTGAAAGTCAGTGGTTTAAAGTGGAAGAAAATACAGTTTCAATTAAAAGCTTTTCTGAGTGAAAAAGACTTTTAATTTTCTAAAATAAATTGTCTATATACCAACAATAAATGTATTCAAAAATAAAATTTTCCCTGATAGTAGAGATCTGATAAATTAAAAGAGCATCACTGTGCAGCTTTAGTAATGTTTTACAGGAAAAAGGTGTCAGTCCTTTCCTTTCCTTTCCTTTCCTTTCCTTTCCTTTCCTTTCCTCTCCTTTCCTTTCCTATCCNCTTTCCTTTCCTTTCCTTTCCTTTCCTTTCCTTTCCTTTCCTTTCCTTTCCTTTCCTTTCCTTTCCTTTCCTTTCCTTTCCTTTCCTTTCCTTTCCTTTCCTTTCCTTTTCCAAGGCTTAATATTTTTCCAAAAATAATCTTTTATTATTTGAGCAAAATTTGAGCAAAAAGGTCTCACTTAAAAAAATACTATCTATCTTGACTGAAAAACCATATATACCAGCACTACGAAGAAGAAAACTGTATTGAAACTGATACAATTTTCCTTCTTTAAGCAAGCAAATTAATGATGTGCTGGTATTGTTATTCATTCAAGGTAAAGGTCAATTTTTCTTTTGTATTCTTAAACAAGGAGGCTATAGCAAGATGGGGATCAGTCTCTTCTCCCAAGTGCCAACTGAGAAGAGAAGAGGAAACGGCCTCAAGTTGCACCAGGGGAGGTTTAGGTAGGATATTAGGAAAAATTTCTTCACTGAAAGGGTTTTGAAGTATTGGAACAGGCTGCCCAGGGAGTGGTTGAATCACCATCTCTGGAGGTCTTCAAAAGATTCAGAGCTTAGTGACATGGTTTAATGGTGGACTTGGCAGTGCTAGGTTAAAGGTTGGACTGGATGATCTTGGAGGTCTTTCCCAGCCTAAATGATTCTATGATACTTCCAATCTTGTTTTATTTAATTACAATTTCCTCAGCAGACAGAAAAAAAAAAAAAAAAAACCACAATTTTTCACAGCCCTGCTCTCGTTATGGAATCATGGAGTTGTTCATGTCAGAAGGGACCTCAGGAAGTCCCTAGTCCATCCTCCAGCTCAAAGCAGAGTCGGCTGTGGGATCAGACGAGGCTGCTTAGGGTCCAGTTAGGTTTTAAAAGTCTCCAAAGACAGAGACTGCACAGGTACTCTGAGCAACCTGCTCCATTGCTTTGTTATCCTCAGAGCAAAAAATGCTTTCCTTATATCCTTTTGGAACTCCTTGATTTCAGTCCACAACTACTCTCCTTCATTCTCCCAAATGTACACCTCAGCGAAGAGGTCAGCTCTGCCTGATCCATAGGGCAGGTGGCTGTTAAGTCCCTCCCCCCACCCCCAACTCCTCTGCAGGCTGAACAAACTCAGCTCTCTTCACAGCGTAAGTGCTCCAGCCTCAACCAGCTTGGTGACCCTCCACGACCTTGCTCCAGTTGGTCAGTGCCTTTCTTGTAACTGGGGGGTAAGGTTGTCTAATCAGTTTTGAGTAAAGGGGAACAATCTCTTCCCTCAGACTATGTGCCTGTTCATGCAACACAAGATGCTATCAGCCTTCATCACTGCACTACTGATTCCTGCTCAGCTGACCATTCACTGGGATCCTCAGAGATTTTGCCAAAGAGCTGGTCCCCACCAAGTCAAGAACCAGCCTGATACCACCTCCAAAGGTTCCTCTTTCTCTTGGGCGGGACATTATATCTGTCCTTGCTGAATTTCAGAGGGTCCCTGTTGGCCTATTCCTCCAGCCTATGCAGGTCCCTCTTAATGGAAAGGAGCCCAGCACTGCCCTTCCAAGTGTATGAACTGCTTCCCCAATTTGCTGTCATTCACAAAACCGGGGAGGTTGACTTCTATCTGCTTTTCCATGTCAACATAAGATATTAAATTGGACAGGTCCCAGGACACGCACTACTCCATTTGTAACCATTCTCCAGGTAGATGAAAAATCATTAACCTCCTGATTCAGCCAGTTTTTCCTCTCATCTTGACTCTGTTGTCCCATCTTGGATCCAAGGATACTGTAGGATACAGCGTCAGAAGCCTTGCTAAAGTCAAGGTAGACAACATCTACTGGCCTAACGTCACCCACAGCTTTAGTCATTTCCATAGGGAAGGAAATCAACAAAGCACACTAACAAAGCATACTTGCTTTGAGATTTCTCAGGAAATCCATGGCAGAATATTCTTCCACTACTGGAAGTTAGTTCCTCTTGCCTTTGAACTCCGCTTCCAAGGTATAATGGCCTGGGATGTCTAGTCAGTGAAGACTAATGCAAAGACATCACCAAAAAATCTTTATGTGGATCTCTAATTCCTTCTTTTTTTCCCAGGATGTGGGTACTTGTGCACATGTCTGAGGTGTCATGTGACAGGAAAAAAACAAAATCTCAGCAAAGGTTCAGTGATACTCAAAGCCATTTTTACCCGAAGATATATCATTGTATTGAAGAGTTTTCAAATTGAGGCTTGCAATTAACCAGAGAATACTGCACGGTGTTTAAAAGCAGATACTGACCCACAACACATTCTATTGATTCTTGCTTATTCTTGGAAAATCAAGGGAGTTCCTCAAACTTTGAGGAAGCTAGTTTCAACCTTAAAAGCTCATGATGTACCACATACCTCTTCACACTCCAGAATTAACCTGACACAAATAAACCCTGCATGCTTAAACTCTCTATAAAGCATTCAATGTAGACTTGCTGAAATCCAGAGAGTCATATTTACTGGCTCTCTTTTAAATATTTGGATAGCATTCAGAAAACTGGGAAATATTTTCTGATCATGATGCTTCATTAACAGCAAAAGTAGGTAGACTTACAACGAAATCCATACCAATTAAACTGATTTAGATTATAAACTCAATATATTATGGAATTAGTCAATGCACTTCACGTAAATGTGATTCTATATATTTTAAATGCTTAACTTTTTAAATATAAAATTATTCATATAACTCATCTGGGTTTATTAATTTTAGTCATAACACTTTTTCACCAAATAAATTATTTAAAATATGAATGTATAATTTTTAAACTAAAGAATTACAGAAAAACTCATATGTTAGAGCTGAAGGAAGTAATAATCATGAAGATTTTCTAGATTTTTCATTGCAAGTCTGGTGTTTTTATATTGACATCTATACCTGAACATGTATCTTACCAAATCCAATCATTTTTAGAGTAAAATTTGTATTTGGAATGTGTGCAGTGCTGTAAAATGAGATTTTTTTCATGGCTAGGATTCCAACAGTGATCACTTCCTAGCTGAGAACTGCGTAGTTGACATTTTTGGTCAAAGTCATAAGTCAAATGAAAAACTTATTTTCTATTTTAGGGATAACAGCGAATTCACATCTGGTGCCAAGTATTTTCCCAATTTGCTTATCCTTAAGCAAGAAGATGAAGCTCACAAAGTCACTTCAAGGCATATCTGGGTAGGTAACCACTGTATTATTTATAGAGAATAACAACCAACACTTGCGAATACACCTTGTCATCATAATAGAAGTTGTGTTTCCAGAGGGGAAAAAAAAATGTCAATAGTGTTAAAAACTTCCTAAATCTAAAATAAGGAAGAAACTCTACAATATACCTTATGGAAGACTACAAGGTTTTTCTAAGCAACTCTTTATGTGTTCAATAAAGACTGACATCTTATGCAACCTTACTTCAACTTTATTACGTGGGTTTTGTTTGTTTGTTTGTTTGTTTGTTTGTTTTAAGGGTAGAGATGTTAAATGCTTCCTGAGGGCAAGTTTAGCTACTGTTAAATTCTGAATTGAAGATCAAACCCAGGTTATTATAAAAGCAACAGGTACAAAATACAAGAAAGAAGTTAATTTAATAGTATAGAAATTATACTGTAAGTTATATATAAAAGTATATAAAACTGTCCATTCTTCCTAACTTGAAAATTAAAAGCTGAGGTAAATTTCAGATATCATTACCATAGAATATCAAATTTCATTATCATATTCAAATACCATGTCATCACAGAACCACAGAATCAGCCAGGTTGGAGAAGACCTCTGAGATCATTGAGTCCAACCTATGAACTAACACCACCCTGTCAACTAGACTATGGCATGAAGTGCCACATCCAGTCTTTTCTTAAACTCCTCCAGGGATGGTGACTCAACCACCTCCCTGGGCAGCTCATTCCAGTGCCTAATCACCCCTTCTGTGAAGAACTTCTTCCTAATGTCCAACCTAAACCTCCTCTGGCGCAGCTTAAGACTGTGTCCTCTTGTCCTATTGCTAGTTGCCTGGGAGAAGAGACCAACCCCCAGCTGGCCACAACCTCCTTTCAGGAAGTTGTATAGAGTGATAAGGTCTCCCCTGAGCCTCCTCTTCTCCAGGCTAAACAATCCCAGCTCCCTTAGCCGCTCCTCACAGGACTTGTGCTCCAGCCCTTAACCAGCCTTGCTGCCCTTCTCTGGACATGCTCCAGCACCTCAACTTCCTTCCTAAATTCAGGGGCCCAGAACTGGGCACAGTACTCGAGGGGTGGCCTAACCAGTGCCGAGTACAGGGTAATAATCACCTCCCTAGTCCTGCTGGCCACACTATTCCTGTACAGGCCAGGATGCCATTGGCCTTCTTGGCCACCTGGGCACACTGCTGGCTCATGTTCAGCCTGCTGTCAATCAGTACCCCCAGGTCCCTTTTGCCTGGCCACTGTCCAGCCACTCTGTCCCCAGCCTGTAGTGCTGCATGGGGTTGTTGTGGCCAAAGTGCAGGACCCGGCACTTGGTCTTCTTGAACCACAGTTATCATAGAAAATCAGTACTGGACCTGTTTAGTTTTTTCTTTATTGCTCTCATATAAGTAAACAGTCTTTCAGGATGATTAAGGCATAGCTAATGACTTATGCATACTATGGAACGACCTTAATATTTTACAGCAAATGCTACACATTAAATCACAATATCTCAAGGACAAGATGTATACTACATAAAAGAAGAAAAGGGGCAGATATCTTAACAGTTGAAAAACATAAATCATACAGTGAAGAACTCATCTGGAACAAGCTGCTTTGGAACAGGTCTAAATGATTTCTTATGAATTTTTTTCATGATAACATATCCAAGATTAATCTCTGCATGCTTTGAAAGCCTGAGGTATGTCACTATGAATACACTTGGTTAGTTGATTATATCTGTCCTCTGGAATACACATTTTTGTGTATTCAGTTCCGAAACACTATATTTAATTGAACTGTGAGGCTGACAGAGCACTGGAACAGGTTGCCCAGAGAGGTTTGGAATCTCCTTCTCTGGAGATATTCAAAGCCCGCCTGGATGCCATTCTGCGCAACGTGCTCTAGGTGATTCTGCTCAGCAGGGGGGGTTGGACTAGATGATCTTCAGAGGTCCCTTCCAACCCTGCCCATTCTGTGATTCTGTGAATAAAAAAGACCACCTGGAATAATGTTCCAGATGTAATTCAATGTATCTTCTTAAGAAGTGTTGAAACTGATATGCTACCTGAAGAGGAAAAGGTGATTTTCTAAAAAGGTCTGTATGTATTAGTTTATAATCAATGAAGGATTAAAGATAAGAATATGTATTCCAAGTCTAAGGCATAGTCATTACTCATTAAGTCACCTGAGACAACATTGTATTAATATGAGTGTAATTTTCACAGTAAATTTACCAAATTTTAAGCACCTAATATACATGTAAATGAATCAGCAAAATAAGTTATCAGTTATTGTTGGCTCCTAAACCTACATATTGACATATAAATTAAATATATCTGTTATTTAGAATTTAGCTATTTTCATCTGACAGGATTTAGAATAGAGCTATATATACCTATTTGTGTAATAAAGTGAGCTTGCTGTACAAATATGAATTTGAATGAGCATGGAGGGAAAGGATGTTTAGCATACACAAAAAGACAGATGATCTCTTTTTTATTAAAAGTGAAACAGAATATTTCATTTTTATACAGAACAAGTAGAAATCTCCATTTGTAAAATCACTGCAGAAAGTTTTGTCTTTCACAAAAGTATTCTTTGTGGAACTTACATTGTTGCTGGTAGCTGCATCACGAGTTGGCCAGAACTTGCAGCTTTAGAAAGATTAATCATTTGAAAGAAACCTGATTTTTCTAATAATTTCTTTATTTCCTCCCCCAACAAGCTAGTACACTCCTTAACTCTCTAGATATCTTGAAGAAAGGCAATTACAACTTGAATTATTAAATAAACACTGATTTATGACAAAACCTCTACTGAAGTTTCATTGATCTCCAATTTATAATAGCAATGTATCAGCTAGTCTTTCCTGGCCCAACAAGAGTTTGGCCCCATAAAACAGAAATACTGATAAGCCTAAATATATAATTTCAGGAAAAATAAATGGCAAAGACACTTTAACTTATTAAGGCTGATTCATGCCATACACTGAAGATTCAAAGTCACTTTCAGAATGGAGCACATAGTCTAATTACTACACACCTGAGTTGTCAAAATGCGATATCTGAGTCCTTGAATAGTTCAGCATCAGCTTCCACTTCTAGAAAACATCAAACATGACTATCCAGGCAAAGGCTTTGGGGGGAGAAAGAAAAGAAAAGCATTGAAGAAGCATGAGGAACAATCATTCTTAGCTGATGGTATTTTTGGCTTTTGTTTTATAGTAAATAATGTAAACAAATAATAATAAAGTTTAAGGTATATGAAAGCTCAAAAAAAGAGAAGGAATTGTTATAGTCAAAAGATTTATTTGAGTGTCGGTGGTGGTCGCTTAGATTCCTAAAAACATTCTTAATATATTTTAATATTTTTTAAATATATATATACCAAACGGTCTGACACTTACCATGATATTTTCGTACAGTAGAACTAGCATATATTTTATTTAGAGATGGATTTGCAGCAAACATAAACAAGCTGGTTGTTTTTTTTTTTCTCCCTCCCCAGCCATATGCATTCAGAGAGAGCTCTAATTCGAGCTCCAGTTCCATGTCTAATATAAGCCAACAAATAAAGTAGCTACACACAACTTCATATACTAAACACAGTACTAAAATTATAGTACTCATTGGCAAATCTTAGAATTTTATACACAAAAGTGGGCAGATTTTAATATTTGCTTTCTACATACTGACTTTACAGCTTCAAAACTTTATCTGTAATCCTACAGATAAACAAAATCTGCAGGGTTTCATTTTGACATTTTGCCAGCTACTTACTGAAGTACTGAGATAAATGATCTATTTGGCACTATCTATACTTCTGCAGGTCCACTGAGAAAATTCTTCTAGAACTTTAGAAAGAACAGTGAAGTCTTGTCAATTCCAGGCTTAGCTCCCCGGTCTTATATCTCCTCAAAATCTAACTATGACATATGTTTAAAATGAGTCAGTGTTTCCATGAAGGACTCATTACAACCTTTCTTGACAATAATATGGTATTTTAAAATGTAGAAGTGATATTAAAGTGCACAAAAAAAAGTCCTTGTAGTAGCCACTGTATCAAGACTGAAAAATGCTGTTTGTGCAGTCTGGACGAGCAGACTGTCTGGCTAAGGAAGATAACTTCTTACAATAGCTGATGCAAGGGGTTTCTGCTTAACCAAGATGCTTGAGAGTTTTCTGAAATAGCAAAAGGCTGAGTGAATACGTCTAACTGCAAATAAGGTAGGCACACATCATGCAGGTTTCCTCTGACTGACTTTAATTTTGTTATCCCTTCAGTTCGTAAGAAAATCAGAGGTGACAATCTCAACTACTTATATTCAAGAAAGTCTTAGGAGAACATAATGAAAAGCATGGCCAAGGAAATAATGTTTAGATTTGGATCTGAACTGAATTTATGGCATATTTCAGATTCAAGTGTGAATCAGAATGGGGCCACATGTATTCCTGTGCAGTCATCGAAGTCCTGAGTACTATTTCATGAATGCGTCAATACTTCTGACAGTAAAAGTTCCACTGTTTTCTGAATAGCTGTTCCCCTCCATTTCCTGAGGAATAAAAAGCATGTCAAGAATATCAAAGAATTAAACTGCTGTAGGTCAGGTTTTCTCAGATTGAGCCGTTTGAAAAATTTACACTTCTCTAAAGAAGGACAGTCAACTTGTATTAAAAAAGCATTTCAAATTAGTGCTTCAAAGTACAGAAAATAAAGTGAACCACTAATTTTATGGATCTGAAAGTCGAAACCGTAGTAGAATTACCCTATGTATTACTATGCAACCACATTTACTGACACTAAAATAATGAACAAACACTTTTTCCTAGTTCTTCAATTATTGATACATTGCCAAGGGTTTAAGAGTATTTGTTTTGGCTACAATTGATAATGCATGGTGGTATCTTTATCACACTTATTATTTCATGTGGTTTAGCAAGAAAATAAACTCACATGTACAGCTGGGATCTCTCTGATTCTAACACAAGTGCTGGTTTTGGGTATGGGGAGAAGAAAGTGATGTTAATGTAATAGTACTCCATGATTGTTATTAGTGTTTACAAACCAAAATCTTTTATTCTGAGAGATGATAAAATCCATAGTTAGAATGAAAACTTCTATTTGCTTTTTGAAACAATCCATTTCCTTGTAAGGGCTGAGCTCTTTATTTATATGAGCAAGTTTATTTTGGAAATAAAAATTTTGTGGGTATAATGACATCTTTTACAGCAGTTCAGTATCAATCTTTGAGATGTCCTTATCTGGAATTCAATACGACATACTCAAGAACAAGGTATCTTCAACACACAGAAATAACCTGCTTTAAGTCAGTGGCTCAGTAATATGGTTTGTAATGCTTATCTTATCATATATAGTAATTCTGCAGAATTTGCAACAAAAAGAAATCTGATCATCTATCTACTTTAGTACTAATCTCTAAATATGCAAACGTATCAGTCTTCTTTGAAATTTTGGATTCAAGCTGTAACTATATTTTAGAACTACCATCAGAAAGTAACATTAGCAAAGTGATTTGGGTACCAAGACAACGGATTTGATACTAACATGTCTCTTTTGGAAAGGTGTAGCCTGCTTCACTACCATGTTAAATGAGCATGGTGTAAGCTACAAAATTAAGGCTGCCACAACTACCTTGCTTTATGCATTTGATGGGAGGCTATGAGAGTTCTCCTGAGTTTGTAGGTTTTGCCATCTAAACCACAGAGATGCATTGTGGATCCTGTGGGAAAACCTCAGCTAGCAGCAGCCATGGGCACTACCCAGGAGCATGTGCAATTCATTTGCTGGTACGAGTACACAGAGAAATATCCTTTCAGTGAAGGAGACTAAATCGGGTTGTGACATCTGGATAAAGAGAAGTGGTCTTAATGAATTCTGACCTTTCACTTCATAATAAAAACAATATAAAAATGGACAAAAACTATGGCTAATACTGTATTAGCAAGATCAATAACAAAAACATACTGATCATGAGGCATTTTCACAGAATTGTAAGTATATGCTTGTATTTGACAAGTACAATCGCATATCTTCCATATTGTTACTTTCATTTCTTCTAGTAATGATTTTCGAATTCTATGATCTACTGTTACTTAATAGAGATGGAACTAAAACAAAAGCTATAGTGTTTTTTAAAGAGATTGATCCAGTTGTATTACTACACATCTCATTCCCAAGGTATTTACATTCCCAAAGTATCATAAATAAAAATATTTTGCTATCCTGAACCATTATTCAGATATGTTATAAACACACTTGATACTGTACATATGTCATGGTTTTGGCTGGGATAGAGTTAATTTTCTTCACAGAGGCTCACACAATGTTTGCTTTTTGTTTACATTTAATACATTCAAAGACAGTTGAGCTGCAGAGTTAGAAGTATTAATTACACAGTCCAGTTTAGAAAGTGATAAAGTAAATTTAGTTAAATTTATTATGACTGCTCTTAAGATTCCAAAGTGATTATTAATTTTGAAAAGTAACCAAAGACATTTTAAGGGGACCTAATTATCAAAAAGCAAGCATCTAGAGATAGTCATTTTACCACAGCTTAACTGGTCTCGTCGAATCTATATTTGCAACAGGAGACAGATTGAGGAAGTGGATCTTACATGCAGTTATGGAAAAAGTTTACAATAGGATTTAGAGTAACCTGTGAAGCGTAAGTGCCTGATAGAATAAAACCTAGGTCTTAAGCTCAAATTTGAATGCAATTATACACATGCAATATTTTATGAACTGCTGAAAAATATTTATGAAAAATACTGGAAAACTGTTCAGAACAGCTTAATGGTTTAAAACTTTAAAAGCAAAGAAAATTTCTGAATGATTGCAAGATCATACTCAAAAATAAATTCTCCCATCTTGTTTCAGGGGAAAGCAAGAGTTAGTTTCTAGAAGCTCAATGACAGTAATCCTATTACATATTTTAAACATTTGAATTGGGCTGTAATTAGTTTGAGATTACAAAACAGATTGTCAGAAATAGACCTCTTTTACAACATTTTTCCAGGCAACACAATACCTGCAATCAGAGTGACTTCTTTAGGTATACTTCTTATTTAACTATTTTTTCTGAACTTCTGTGTTATAAAGATTTGGTCAGTAGGATTATAGTAACAATTTAAGAATCCAGACATAAGCTGTTTAAGAGCCTGAGTATAAATTAATGAGGTTAATAGTCTATTCATTACACAGTAACTGACTGAAAAAAGATATAAGACATATTTATTTACCAGTCAGCCTGCCTTTGGAAAAATTGCTTTTTATCAGGAACATTGATAGTTCAATTTTTACAGAAGAAACACTGCTCATCTGGATTCAATTTGCACTGAAAACAATATTTTTTTTCTCTGCCTTAATTTAAGAGTTGAATTCTTGTCCTGGTTTTGGCTGAGATAGAGTTATTTTTTTTCACAGTGTCTGGTATGTTGCTGTGTTTTGGATTTAGGATGAGAATAATGCTGATAACACAATGATATTTCAGTTGCTGCAAAGCAGTGCTTATGCAGAGCCAAGGACTGTTCTACTTCTCATGCTGCCCTGCCAGCAAGGAGGCTGGGTGTGCACAAGGAGCTGGGAGGGGACACAGCCAGGACAGGTGACCCAGGCTGGCCAAAGGGACGTCCCATACCATGTGGCATCACGCTCAGCAATAAAACTGGGGGGAGTTGGCTGAGTGGTGAGTGATAGCCGCTGCTTGGGGACAGGCTGGGCATTTGTGAGCAGGTGGTGAGCAACTGCATTGTGTATCACTTGTTTTGTATATTATTATTATTATTATTATTTTGCCTTTCTTTTCTGTCCTATTAAACTGTCTTTATCTCAACCCATGAGGTTTACCTTTTTTCCAGTTCTCTCCGCCATCCCACTGAGGGGGGAGTGTGGCACTTAGCTGCCTGCCGGGGTTAAACCACAACAATTCTGCATACAAAAAACAGAGTAAAGTTATTTATGAACACAAATCTATTATCCCTATATACTAATTAAGGATATCTTAACAGACAAACAATGTAGGAAAAGTTAATTAGCTTACCTGTTATTTGTGTACCTCAAAAAACAATTTTTACAAAGCTGGATATATTCCATCAAAATGTTACCTAATATCTTCTGAATGCATGAACTACCTGCCTTTTCTTTGAGTAAGTGGTTGGTTTTTGTTTTTGTTTTTTTTTCCTTTTTTCTTTTGTAATGTGAACACAACAAAGAAAGCAATAAGCTCCTTGGATGTTGAGATAGTTAGGGTATGCTGTAAAATTAGACTCAGATTTTCTGCAGAATTACGTAACCAGATTTTCAACTGAAATCAATTCCATTGGATATAGAATAGTTAATCATTGTTTTTATATTTCTTTTTCTTTTAATTCTCTATTGCAGTTTTCCTTTTTCTTGAGTTCTCTATCAATATTATGCTATTACATAGAGGAACTTAGTGAACTCTCTTTGAGGCCAGCAGTGAAATTCATTCACCAATAACAAAATGAGTTTTCTAAGATCTTTTGCTTCCTCAGTAGAAAATGAGGTTACGTGACAAACGAGTTTATTGTCATATTCTTACGATATCTCAGAGGCTGTAGAGTGTCTGGTGTGTGTAGAAAGCATTTGAGAAACTGCTCATTATGGAGGTACAGCCCTAGGTTACAAAAAAGAAAGTGATCCTGTCAAGCACATGATGCCCCGTTGCATCATCATGGCAGGCTGGCACTGGGATGTCAGCTTCACCTCCAGCGATAACTGGCAGGTTCTTCAGACCTGCCTGCAATGGACACCACTCATTACTACCACCATTCTTTGATTTCAGTTTTTTCATCTGACTATTACTTCTCCTCCAGATCCATATTCCATTGTGAAATCTCTTGCTCTTCCAATTGATGCTTTGCTATTGTGCCTATCTATAACCTGCACAGCTCAAGGCCAACTTCTGCTGACACATTCTAAATGTTCAATCCCTCCTATCTTACATTTTATTGCTCTTAAAGGTGCTAAAGTGCTGAGCTACCCCTGAGCCAGAAAACATTCAATACATCATTTCATTCATGACAGCTATATGCCTGATTTATTTATTTTTTAATTTATTTATTTCTGTTTTTATCTACAAGATGTTTGCTGAGGATTTGTACATAAAAACCCCTGATACAGATGTAGGGATGACCTGTATGTTAAGTCCAGGAATTTGGAAGCTGCATACATGCATACCAGTTTCTGATGATGGAACTGCAGAACAGACTGTGTCTGCATTTTATTGTTGTACATGCTGTTGGAATTGTGAGTAGCAAAATAACAATCATCATCATCATCAGCAGCAGCAGCATCTACAGATGCAATAGGAAAGGATCTACTGAACGCAGACCTTGAATAAAGATTTTGATTTACACCATCATGAAACTTCATTGGCTCATAAAAGAATTTCCAACACAAAGTATCCCTTCTGATATAGTTTAATACAATTTAAAACATCATGTTTAAAGATTAGTTTGCTATGGAAAGTGCAGTTATTGAGAGCAGTATATGCTGTTTTAATGGACAAATAGCTTCAAACAAAGTCTCTGCTTGTACTGTGTTATGGATGTAGAAAGCAAAATTCATAAATAAAATAAATTCATAAATAAAACCATAAAAATATTATATGCATTTAAAGTTTGTTTATACATCTTCTCTCCTAAAAAATTAAATATATATATATATATTTTCAGTGACAATTTCATGGTAGACAGGAATGCTTCAAAAAAATAATCTACTCATGAAGTTTTATCCGTGTGGAGGCTGCAAATGTCAGGAGTAAGGAAAGTCACAGACTCCAGTTATTGAAAACATAGTATGTAAATTCAAAAGCGATATTCTGTTTTTATTTGTTTTTTTTGTTTGTTTTCGTTTGCTTGTTTTTTGTTATTTGTTTTTGTTTTTTAATGTTACCTATAAATTTGGAGAGAGACATACTATAACATTGGCTATGATTATCTTGAAACACAGAGCTAACAATGTTACCTGATAGCATTAGAAGAAAATGGACTGTCCCCTAATTAAATTATTTATTAAGTTAGGTTCTTTATCAACCCTCCTCAGAATTTGCAGAGCTATGAAAGAACAGAGCTATTAGAAATTTGCAGAGCTATAACAGAACAAGTTTTTGTTTGTTTGTTTGTTTGTTTCTAGGACCACAATAATGGGTCTAGTTTACTTCCACCTTGGTTTCCTCTTCTTATTCCCATTTGTTTAAAAATAAATGTCATTAACTACATGAAAACCACACAATTCCATGTGCTCTGGGGTTTATAAGACAAAACACAATCTCTGTGAAGACTTATAGCAGTATAAGCATAGACAGAAAACCATCAGGAACAGAGCACAGACAGTCATGACATCTTTGTTTCCAGAGATGTCAGTCCTGGGATGGTCCAGCATCCGTAAGGCAGATGGCCAGATACTCAGCTGCTGTGATTCAAAACTGATTTTTGTCAGAAGCAGCTACACAAATTTCCTCAGCTGACATTGCTCAGCCATAGTGTCCAGTAATTAAAATAGTTCCCTGGTGTTATTTCGCATGGAAGTTTTTATTGATCAAAGAAACCATGCTGAATGTGGATTAACACCATGAAAGCATTAAGTGCTGCAAAACAAATAATCTGTAAGATCATCAAGATCTATATATGCTGAGATATTAAAATTACAACAGTGTTGTAGTTTAGCCCCAGCAGGCAGCTAAGTACCACCCAGCCACTCACTCACTCTCCCCAGGTGGGATGGGGGAAGAGAATGAGAAAGGTGAAAGCGTGAGAACTCATGGG
>VXAL01003352.1:23618-39796 GCA_013399475.1 Chauna torquata | reverse complement strand
TTAAAAAAAAAAAAACAAATTCTTACAAGGACAACTGATTAGCAACTGACAATAATCTGGTAATCAAAGCTTTCTAGCAATGCAAAAAAAAGACCTAGTATAAACTTCCACTATAGGTGGCGGATGTGAACTTGCGTTACAAAACCAACATTTCGTGAGTGGAATATATGGTACCCTGCAACTGCCCTAGGGTCGAGCTGACTCCCTGCCCCAGACTTTTGGAAGCAAAACAACAGAAACTGGTTCTGATCTCAGCAGGCATGGCACAGCTCACCTACAGACAGTGAAACTATCCTGCCTTCTCCCAAAAACACCTATGTGCAGGTGGCCTACTCAGACTTACCCTGCATCTGTGCTAACGTCCAAATCATATCCAGGCATTTTCTGGCAGCATTACTTTCCCTAGGCCAAAACTGTGCCAGCCCCATGCTTGCAATTTAGTGTCTTGGATGGTCAAGTGACAGTGCCCAGGACCAAGCTTTGATTACATTCAGTACGCTAACACAGAAATAATAAGCAGAGACTGAAGGTTTGTAGCCAGCAATGCAATACATACAGAAGCTGCTACTCCACTAGTGACTTTCTGAATGGAGGGAGTGTAAGACATCACTGAGTGTCTGTTAGAAAGCTTATTAAACCTTTTCAGTTAAACAAGAAACTTCCAGGCACTACGATTATAGCAAAACAAGTCAAAAAAAAAAAAAAAAAAAAACATTNAAAAAAAAAAAAGCACATTTGCACATATAAAACACCAAAATTATGGATCTATAAAATAAATTGATTGGTAAAAAAATAATAATAATAAAAAAGACAAGTAAATGCAGAACTTTTTTTATCATCATTTTTCCTGAAATTTTCTCATATAGCATTTAGTAACAGGACCACATCTACTTTCTAGATGTTACATACACTTAGAGACTGTGGAATTCAAAAATTACTAGCTACCCAAGTGACCAATATTGCAAAAGTATTCCAGGTTGTCTACATCATTTGAAAAACTCCTTCTGAATGCAATAATCCGCATATATTATAAATGCTTAAAATACATGCAGATATGTATTTGCCTGTGTTTGTGTAATCCCTATGCACACTGAATACAAACAGATCTTAGACATAAAATTCTCATAGATTTAATCAAAGGATTAAGCATTACCTTTCTCTACAGTCCTTCATCCCTTTTAAAAAATACTGCAGTAGGCCACACAGACATCATTTATTTATACATCTGTCTAGCAGAGAAAATACTTCTCTGTTGCATTGCTTCCAAACAACATATGTGATCTGTTGCCATTACAATAACAGTAAATCCACACCATGGTTACCTAGTGTTATGTCACTGCAGGTTTCCTGAATGCATTACATAAACATTTGACCTATGCTTTTCAGATGCAATTACTTGAAGTTTAGCGCTTCTGGAGTTTCTTTGGTTAGTTAAAATAATGTGAAGCACACACTTCCAGATTCGGTTATGGAAATTTACTGTGATTGTCCCTATTTCCACTATCTCTTTGGCATAGAAAGTAGTGCTTCAAAATTGCTTCTGTAGAATTTTTGGAGTGGTGTTGGGGAAAATACTTCTATGCATACAGATAATTTACATCAGCAAAAGCTTCCAGACTGAAAAAAAGGTCTGGCTTTTTCAGTCAGTGATAAATTAAGTACAGTAATTGCTATTCTGCAAAATAAGAGTGCATCTTTATTTTCGTTCATGGAATAAAATATTATTAATAATAAGAGTATTATCTGTGGTAGAAAAAGTAATATTATTAAGCTGACTTTCATAAATATAAATGCTAATTATAGCTGTTAATCCAATGAGACAAATTTCAGAGGTGTGGATAATCACCACAAATTTCACCTTTCTGTGAATACATAATGAAGCATCAGAGACTTATTTCTAAGCATATCAACTTCTGTCAAGAGATTTTCATTACATCAAACATTGATTATACTAAATTTAAGTTTACCATGAAATTGATGGTTTTGAAGTGCTGATAGGCATCATTTAAAATGTATCTTCTCAGAGTGTACAAAGATATTACAGCATTTGCGAAAAGAAGTGAATATTGCCAACTTGCATACTTGCAGAAAGTTTTTGTGCTCTTTGTTAATCTAAATCTGGAGACTGGGAAGGAGTAAAGCATAAGGACATATGGAGATAATTATAGTTAACACTTTTGATGCTTGTGTTCCTTACTAATAAAGAACTTCTGTTAACAACTGGGAAAAACTTGTCATGCTATTGAGATCTCTGAGAACACTGTGGCGGGGGGGAAAGAGCTGATATGTACACATACATACATTGATACTAGAGAATGCTTCCCTTTAAAGAAAAATTCTTCATTAGTTCATGGAAGTTTTATCTATTGTAGACATAGACAAATGATATTCTAGTATCATCTCCATGGCTGGAGCTGTCCCTGAAGCACACATATATATATTGTATATTTATGTATTTATATATGTATACATATATATTTATATATGTGTGTGTTTTCAAAAGAATTTTTTACATTCATTTCCATGACTCTTCAGAAGCATGAAAAAGAATCATTATTCTGCTCCAGGAGCAGTCTGGTGAATTATTCTTTCAACCATCATTTATGTAAAGTGAATGCATCTGTTTTAACCTCTATGCCACAGCCTGTGCCACAGCATGTACATTTCTGTCATGGCAATTTCTGCTTATTCATTTAGTGAATAAAATATATAAAAATATACATTCCAACATTGTGTTTTATCTTTATCCAGTTCTTGCTGAAATCAGTAAGAATGGAAGCAAATTCTCAGCACATTCCTATGCTATATATGTGAATATATATATCTTTTTATTTTTACATTACTCAGTTTATTGTAGTCTTCACTGCTATATTTAGTATAAATGAGAAGCCCTAAGCACACAAAAATCTTATTCAATATTTCATTAACACCCAGAAAACCTTCGTTCTTCAAATGCAACAAATATTTTAGAAGAAAATAGCAGAAATATTCTTCAATTTGTAGGAGGTTCCTGTGATAAGTTAAGCTCATTTCTCACTTGACTGAGACCCTCTTCTTTCACCAACTCCAGCAGCAGTTCAGAGCATTACATTTTGCAAGAGTCAGTGGCTTTGCTGCGATGTTTATTAAAAGCCTTTTCAACACGATACTGTGCTCTGAGTAGCCTTACAACACTCAGTACTGTTAAGGAAAAAATGAGGTGTTCAATATAATGTCTTTAATGCATTTATCCTCAGGTTGTGTCCATGTACTGTTTACATGGAATAAGATTATTATTTTCTACCCCTGTCCTGTCACTATCCTGATGAACAGCCACATCATCACTTTATAGCTATATAGTGTTACAGTTACAAAAGTACAGAACTAGTATTACACTTTGTAGTACTTGGTACTCTTGCGATCCAGCTCATCTGTCAAGGATAAATGCTGAGGTAACTCAGAAGAATGGGATCTTTAGCCCAACTGAAGTGCATCCACATCAATGCACATAGCATGGGCAACAAACAGGAGCTAGAAGCCATTGTGCAGCAGGAAAACTATGATATAGTTGCCATCACAGAAACATGATGGGATGACTCACACAGAGTGCTGCAATGGATGGCTATAAACTCTTCAGAAGGGATCAGCTAGGAAGGAGAGGTAGTGGGGTAGCCCTGCGTGTTAGGGAGTGTTTTCGTTGTCTTGAACTTACTAATGGTGATGATAGGGTTGAGTGATTATGGGTAAGAATCAGGTGGAAGGCCAATGAGGCAGATGTCATGGTGCAAGTCTGTTATAGATGGCCTAACCAGGATGAAGAGGCAGATGAAATATTCTATAAGCAGCTCAGAGAAGTCTCACAGTCACTAGATCTTGTTCTCATGGGGGACTTCAACTTACTAGATGTCTGCTGGAAACACAGTACAGCACAGAGGAAACAGTCTAGCAGGTTTCTGGAGTGTGTGGATGATAAATTCCTGACACAGCTGGTGAGTGAGCCAGAAAGGGAAGGTGCCCTGCTGGACCTTTTGCTTGTGAACAGAGAAGGACTTGTGGGTGAAGTGAAGGTTGGAGGCAATCTTGGGCATATCTATCATGAATCAGTAGAGCTTTTGATTCTTAGAAAAGTAAGGAGGGGGGTTAGCAGAACTGCCACCTTGGACTTCCGGAGGGCAGATTTGGCCTGTTGAGGAGACTGGTTGGCGGAGTCCCTTGGGAGGCAGTCCAGAAGGGCAAAGGAGTCCAGGAAGGCTGGACTCTCTTCAAGAAGGAAATCCTAAAGGCAGAGGAGTAGACCATCCCCATGTGCTGAAAGACAAGCCGGTAGGGAAGACCTGCCCAGCTAAACAGAGAACTGTGGCTAGAGCTCAGAAAGAAAAAGAGGGTGTATGACCTTTGGAAGAAGGGGCAGGCCCCTCAGGAGGACTACAAAGATGTAGTGAGGCTGTGCAGGGAGAAAAATTAGAAGGGTAAAAGCCCAACCGGAGCTTAATCTGGCTACTGTCATTAAAGATAATTAAAAATGCTNCCATGTGCTGAAAGACAAGCCGGTAGGGAAGACCTGCCCAGCTAAACAGAGAACTGTGGCTAGAGCTCAGAAAGAAAAAGAGGGTGTATGACCTTTGGAAGAAGGGGCAGGCCCCTCAGGAGGACTACAAAGATGTAGTGAGGCTGTGCAGGGAGAAAAATTAGAAGGGTAAAAGCCCAACCAGAGCTTAATCTGGCTACTGTCATTAAAGATAATTAAAAATGCTCTTATAAATATATTAGCAAGAAAAGGAGGACTAAGGAGAATCTCCATTCTTTGTTGGATGTGACAAAGGATCAGGAAAAGTCTGAAGTACTTAATGACTTCTTTGCCTCAGTCTTTAGTAGTAAGACCAGTTGGTCTCTAGGTACCCAGCCCCCTGAGCTGGAAGATAGGGATGGGGAGAAGAACGAAGCCCCCATAATCCAAGAGGAAATGGTTAGCTAACTGCTACACCACTTAGATGTACACAAGCCTATGGGGCCAGATGGGATCCACCTGAGGGTACTGAGGGAGCTGACAGAAGTGCTTACCAAGCCATTTTTCCATCATTTATCAGCAGTCTTGGTTATCCAGGGAGGTCCCAGCTGACTGGAGGCTAGCAAATGTGACACCCATCTACAAGAAAGGCCAGAAGGAGGACCTGGGAAACTACACGCCTGCCAGTCTGACCTCAGTGCTGGAGAAGGTTATGGAGCAGATCATTTGAATGCCGTCAGGCAGCAGGTACAGCACAACCAGGTGATCAGACCCAGTCAGCACGGGTTTATGAAAGGCAGGTCCTGTTTGACTAACCTGATCTCCTTCCACGGCAAGGTGACCAGCTCAGTGGATGAAGGAAACGTTGTGGATGTTGTCTACCTGGGTTTTAGTAAAGCTTTTGACACTGTTTCCCACAGCATCCTCCTGGAGAAACCTGTTGCTTATGGTTTGGATGGCTGTATGCTTTGCTGGGTGAAAAACTGGCTGGGCAGCCAGGCCCAAAGAGTTGTGGTGAATGGAGTTAAATCCAGTTGGCATCTGGTCACAAGTGGTGTACCCCAGGGCTCACTACTGGGGCCAGTTCTCTTCAATAACTTTATCAATGATCAGGATGAGGGGATCGAGTGCACCCTCAGTGTGTTTGCAGATGACAACGAGTTGGATGGGAGTGTTGATCTGCTTGAGGGTAGGAAGGCTCTACAGAGGGATCTGGATAGGCTGGATCAATGGGCCAAGGCCAATGGCATGAGGTTCAATGAGACCAAGTGCTGGGTCCTGCACTTGGGGCACAACAACCCCATGCAATGCTACAGGCTGGGGGAAGAGTGGCTGGAAAGCTGCCCGGTGGAAAAGAACCTTGGGGTACTGGTCGATAGTCGGCTGAATATGAGCCAGCAGTGTGCCCAGGTGGCCGAGAAGGCCAACAGCATCCTGGCTTTTATCAGCAATAGCATGGCCAGCAGGACTAGGGAAGTGATTGTCCCCCTGCACTCGGCTCTGGTGAGGCCGCACCTTGAATACTGTGTTCAGTTTTGGGCCCCTCACTACAAGAAGGACATTGAGGTGCTGGAGCGTGTCCAAAGAAGGGCAACAAAGCTGATGAAGGGTCTGGAGAAGAAGTCTTATGAGGAACGGCTGAGGGAGCTGGGGTTGTTTATCCTGGAGAAAAGGAGGCTTAGGGGAGACCTTATTGCTCTCTACAACTACCTCAGAGGATGTTGTAGTGATGTGGGAGTCAGTCTCTTCTCCCAAGCAACAAGCAATACAACAAGAGGAAATGGCTTCAAGTTGCACCAGGGAAAGTTTAGGTTGGATATTAGGAAAAATTTCTTCACTGAAAGTGTTGTGGGCATTGGAACAGGCTGCCCAGGGAAGCGGTTGAGTCACCATCCCTGGAAGTATTCAAAAGACATGTAGATGTGCTGCTTAGTGACATGGTTTAGTGGTAGACTTGGCAGTGCTAGGTTAACGGTTGGACTTGATGATCTTGGAGGTCTTTTCCAACCTCAGTGATCCAATGATTCTATGATTCTATGAATACAAGAACTATAACTGCAAAGTTGCATATCCCAGGTTAACACCAAGTCCTACAATGGTAAGGAGGGCTGTTCTGCAACTTCCAGGGAGGATTCAACTGATCAAATGTACATCCAAGCTAACTCCGCAGGCTCCTTTTACAGAAAATGGAGAGAAATAGGCTCATCTAGGAGATGATTCACCTCAGTCCCAGGGACTCACTTAAATTGACTAAACATGTCTAGTGACATTTGAGGTGATCTAAGATATCCCACCTGGCCTTCTGCTGCTGCTCCAGAAGGGAAAGATATATCACAGATCCTACAATATCTTCAATATCTTTTTTTTTTTTTTTTTCTTTAAATGTGAGGAAAGCATTTTCAAACATCTGCCAGTTCCCAAGTTTTGAATATCTTAGAGCATTTCAAATGGCATTTAGGCAACTGCTTTTAGCACTAATGTCTATATTAGAATGAGATGTGTCCTAGGAATGCCTACTTCTTTCTGAAGCAAAGTTATTCGAGGATAATTAGATCAGATACAGATGTCTACAGTTAAGTAAGATGAACCACTCTCCGTGGTAGTCAGATACTGCTTTGAAAAATATTGACCACAAAGCAATAGGAACACTTCTAATAATACTCTCTCACCCTGGCTGCACCTACACCATAGATACTGAAACTACAGAACTTCCAGGTCTTTATATCAGAGAAATCATGGAGTGTCTGAATAAACTCTTTTGTGGACAATTTGCCTCTGATATGAATAATCTTACTGTAAGATGTGTAATTACTGCAAATTGTTCTGTCTTAAGGAAAGGTTTTATTAAGCAAATTTGTAGATATGCAAGAGCGGAGTAGACAATTTACTAGCAATAGCAAAGCTATAAATATTTCAGTCAGAACATGCCTTTTTCTTTTTCACTTCTTCCTTATCTTTCTTTTAATTTAACTGTGAATCAGCAGCAAATATAATGCTTCTCACCATTGCTTGGAATCAGTACAGTATTTTGACGAAATTCTGTTGATCTAATATTATTCTGACTGGCCAAAAACAAACAACACAGACTGGAATTAAAAAAAAAAAAAGGAAATTACTCAAACAGCCCCACTTGAATGGGGCTAATTATGGCCCTTGTATATAATGGTTGAATTTTTGGTTTTCTATTATTTTTAAGACTATATTAAAATATATAAAGAGTCTTTGGTGTCTAGAAAAATATTAGAAGGTGACCTTGAGTTTTATGCTTATCAGGTCTGCTTGTGCAACTCTACAATACAGAAATCTATAACAAATGCACTTCAGAAACTGAAGCATGTCAATTAAGCACTGTAATCATAAAATCATAGACTGGCTTGAGTTGGAAGGGACCTTAAAGACCATCTAGTTCCAAACCTCTGCCATGGGCAGAGGCATTTTCCACTAGATCACTTTGCCCAAAGCTCCATCCAACATGGCCTTGAACACTTCCAGGGATGGGGCATTCACAGCTTCCCTGGGCAACCTGTTCCAGTGCCTCACCACCCCCACCGTGAAGAATTTCTTCCTTATATCTAATCTAAACCTATCTTTTTTTTAGTTTAAAACTGTTACCCCTTGTCCTATCACTACACTCCTTGATAAAGAGTCTTTCCCCATCTTTCTTGTTGGCCCCATTAAGTACTGGAAGGCTGTGATAAGGTCTCTCCAGAGCCTTTTCTTCTCCAGGTTGAACAACCCCAACTCTCTCAGCCTGTTTTCAAAGGAGAGGTGTTTCAGCCCTCTGATTCCCCTCATGGCCCTTCTCTGGACCCTCTCTAGTAGATCCATGTCTTTCTTATGTTGGGGACCCCAGATCTGGATTCAGTCCTCCACATATGGTCTTACAAGGGTAAAGTAGAGGGGGAGAATCACTTCCCTTGACTTGTTGGCCACGCTTCTGTTTATGCAGCCTAGGGTACAGTTGGCTTTCTGGGCTGCAAGTGCATGTTGCTGGCTCTTGTCAACCTTGTCATCCACCAGTACCCCCTAGTCCTTCTCTGCAGCAGTGCTCTCAATCCATTCTCCACCCAGCCTGTATTTATGTTTGAGATTGCCCTGAACCATGCACAGGATCTTGCACTTGGCCTTGTTGAATCACACATTGCTCACACAGGCTCACCTCTTAAACCAGTCAAGGTTTCTCTGGATGGCATCACTTCCCTTCACTGTGTTGACCACACCCCACAGCTTGGTGTCATTTGTGAACTTGCTGAGGGTGCACTCAATCTCATTGCCCATGTCACTGATAAAGATGTTAAACAGTTCAGGTCCCAATATAGACCCCTGAGGAACACCACTGATCACTGGTTTTCACTTGGACATTCTTACATTCTTAAATGTTAACCTTGGATCAAGTTTTGCTGATGAACTGCTTCTTTCTTACTATATTCAATCCTGCCAGTCACAGTCTGGAATGAGCAAGTTTTTATTTTTATTTAAGTCTAAACACACGATATATAAGTAAAATTCATTAAGATTGAGATCCATTTCATCATAAATTCATTAAATAAATTAATTAATGAATCAATAATACACTATTTTACTAGGATTCACACTACAATTAAACTGCTGAAATGGCTTCTGAACCAGTACCTTGGAGTATATCCCCACTAACACAAAAAGGAGAGATAATTAAAATCTTTACAAAACATCTGTCAGCCAACTATACTGACTAGGGATTATGAAGACCATAGATTACAAAAATAAATAAAAAAATAATAATCAGAAGTTCATAGACAAAAATAAAACACAAACTTTAGAGAAAAAAAATAGACAATGCTTTAACCGTCACAGAAATGCACAGATGTATTAAATGGGAAAAAAAAAAAAAAACCACCTTTCAGTACAATTTTGATGTGTTAAAAAACAATCACCATGTAGCATTTGCTGAGAAAAATCAGAATGATGAGATACAGTGTGGATCACAGATTATTGCACTTTAATTTATAAATGAGTTTAGACATCTGTGAAATTAAAACCCCAGGGCCGACAATTTATGTGACACGATGTTGAGAAAGGAACAAAGCTTTGAGATGCAAATTCCAGCTTTACATTGTGTCAGAGCAGGTAACCTTGCAAACAACCTTCACAGAGACCAGTTCTCTCCACTCTGACTGATGTTTCCCATATGTATCTATTTCTCCTCTCTGTTTTCCAATCAAGTTGACAGCAATTCCCAGTTCATTTTCTAAAGAGGCTGATAAAAGTCAGGCTGGACCTGTACCTATCATTAACCTCTGTTGTACCATTATTACTTATTCTTCTCCTTTGAGATAAGCAGTTACATTGCACTTGCTGATCTTTGCATGTGATGTGTTATTACATAAAAAAGGTACTGCAAATGTCAGCCTGTTACTGGGTCATTAAAGTCAGGTCATGATATTTGAAAATTTGATGTTCTTAACCTTTTCAGGAGTTAACCAAAATATATTATGGGTTTATTTGTCTTTGTTGTTTTTATCATTGTTTTTGTTGTTGCATCTGTTGCTTACATTAATTATTCATAAATATAAAGCAATATAGTACACTAAAAAAAGAAGGTATGAAATTTAATTGATTTATACTTGTTATTGAATAAACTATGATTTAATCATTAACCATATTTACATAATTACTTTCACTGTCTAGTTTGAGACTCCATTATTTTGAAGGAATAAATTTGAACTCTATATATGCACAAATAATTAAACAAATCTCTTCAATAAATACTACACACATACAAATGTCTTTTTTTTTTTTTTCTATAAGTAAACAGAGCTTTCCTGCCTAACAGTAGCATAAATGCATCTTCTTTTTGGTTATGTACACCTTTTTATGTGTCACAAAACAGTGCTAAGGAAGGTTAAGTTAAGCAGAAAATAGATATTTCTCATTTTCAATTACAATTGCAAATATTCAATAAAATGTATATATGGAAATAGACTGACATGATATTTTGCAGATACAAATTAAACGCAAATATCAGCTTATATCTGAAACCTATCATATCAGAGAGGCATTATAAGATGCCAAAAATTGTGATGTTTTATTATAAAACCACAGTCCCAAAAGATAGATATCTCAAAAGTTCTTTATTTTTGCAAGACTAGCAATACTTCGTGTCAGAAGCTGGGGGAAAAAAAAAAAATTAGGGTTGAAATACTTGCCATGCTTGACTTGAAATTGTATCAGAAATCTTCTGGGAAGCCATTCAGAACAGAATTTAAGAACCCAGACTCCATCTTCCACTCAGTTAGATTATCTAAATAAATCATTCGAAGAATATATATATTTTTTTAATTTCTTGACTTTCCTACATATCACAGGAGCCTATGGTTTCTTCAGACAACCTATTAATATGAGTTATCAGGTGCCTTCTTCGAGGTATCAATGTGAAATTATTATGTAAACTACATACAGAGAATGTTTTCTAAATGTATACCTAAAATCATTCTTTATATATTTTTTAAAAGTATGTTAAGCTTTATTCATTTGTTCAATATGCTTGATGAAAAGAGGTCATTTAGAAAATCTTCTATGAGAACCTTCTTCAGTTCCTACTAAAATAATTTTTGGAAGTTACTGAAGAACCCTGTGTATATACTTATACTAGATTTTTATAGATTGTTCTATAGATGAAGGCCAATGGCATGCTGGCCATCTGCTGACCAGCTTTAAGAAGTGAATTGTCATTCTTTAACTCTGAGAAGATATTTTTTTCCCAGACATACCCTTATTCATGGACAAATGCTCTTGAAAATTTGAAACAACTCCCAAAGAGGAGGTACATTTTTTTTCCATTACAACACTCAAACTCACTTAAAATATGCAGCTGACAATACCATGCTAGAGAGAATGGTTTGTGTATCTTTTTCACACTACTGAAACAATCTCCATAGATTGAACAATATAAAAGGATAGTTTTACAAACTAATGGTTAAAAAAAAAAAAAAATCAAGTGTTTCTCAAACTCAAAATATGAATGCACAAGATTGCAGTATTATTGCAGTAATCACTTTAATTTATGAGAAAAATGACATGGAACAATTGTAACTCGTAGGCAAGATCAGCTGTAAAAATATCATATAGTAATGTCTCTAGCAGTCAGGAATATCTAAGCTCCAGAACTGATTTATTACCTTCTTGGAAAAGTGGATGAGCACCATGTGATAAACCAATTCTGAGTATGAATATTTTTATGGGAAGCTTTCCTTTCATGTTATCACAATAAGCTCTTGCCTCAGTCTCTGGATGTGACACAGCCAGCCAGATCTACATCAGAGGGTCATTCACCTGGTGAAATATATTATTCTTCCTGGTAGTACTGACATGGAGAAGTTGTCTCCAAAATGCAAGCAGTATGGCTTTTCACAGAAGGCTGACTATGCTTTAGCTTGTTTTTCTTGAGTAGTTCTTACTACTGTCTGTAGTAAGCTTCTTTTGCCTTTTATTATTGTGTTATTTCTGCCACTGGTAGTAATCCAGTGGCAGTGGAATGCCACTGACAGACTCTGATATTTGAACTGTTTTCTTTCTTTAAGAAATCCTCATCTTTTTTTTGTGTTGGTCTTAGACCTTTGAATTTTTTTTAAAGATGGTCTGAGTCTTTAGTTGACATTTACTAGGACAAGGCTGCACAATCTGCTTTGCTTTTGAAGTAAATATTTCTCCAGAGTTTTGACCCTTCCCTCACGGAAATATTCCCCTGCCACACTTGAGAGAGAAATTGTTTAAGTGAACTTTCTAATAACTTTTTACACAGTATCTAATTGTGGACTAGCCTAGCAGGCAGCCTCAGCAGGTGCATTTCTTTCAAACATAATTTCACTGCATCTTCTATATAATTGAATTGACTAAGTTCTGCTGCATCATGATGTTCTCTCTCATTATAATGACAGCTGTGATATATTGCAAGTTAGTTGCTCAAGCAGGAAAAAAAATGGAAAAAAAAAGTGAAAGGAAAAACTATACAATTCAACCATAATTCTTCAAACTAAGCATCTGGGGGAAAAAAAAAAATCAATACCAAGATAAGTGACCAATAATCTGGAATATTAACTATTTTTGTGCAAGAAGTACCTAGACTACTTGCCCTTAAAATATTATTCCTTGTAAGAAGAGAAGAAATACTAATGCCTTAAAAAAACTCACAGCCTTCTTCAATTTCTCAGCAGTGGAACGAGCTCTGAAGTTCTGTCTCGTAGTGTAAATCTGGTTTTTTTTTTTTCGTTTTTCTCACTAGGAACACCTATTTCAAAACATTCAGTTAATATAAGCAGAAAATATCATATGAATCATCTGAGTCACACTGTAAATGCAATTTGCAGCCTTTCAGAAAGTGCCCTAAGAATAATTTGCTCTTTAAAAAAGAGAGCTTATTCACAAATAAATAAATAATGAAAAACTGTGCCTCTACATCTATTTTCAAAAAAGTACAAGTGATTTATTGTGATTGAGAACAGTGTTGAATTAAAGCAGCTTGATATAGTACCAACATCACAAGATCACAAGCAGCTTTTATACTCAGCTGTATCTCAGTGTGTTCAATTTTCTAATAAGCAGAAATAACCTTCCTCAAATAGGACTCATACTATCATAATTGTAAATTCTTAGACTGACTACTATTTTTTCTTTCTATTTGTAAGCATATGTAGCACAAGATACATATAGCTAACAAAATTGTTGGACTACTGCATAACTAATTCATTTGTCATTACCAATTCTCAAAGATTTCACCTGAACTGACAAATTGTTATTGTTCCAAACATCTTTTAAATGCTTATCAGAACAAGTATTTGTATGATTGTTTTACCTTCCCAAATCATGTTGCCTTTGTCAAAACCTTTTAGATACATTGAGCTACTATTTTTCACCACCTCGTGCAATACTTTTCAGAAGTAGAAAGAGTAATGACTTTAGACACTTAAGGAAAGATTTCAGTCTTTGCAGAATGGTGGGCCCAAAGAAGAAAAATGTAAATTAGTAGTGTGCATCTGATGTGAGGCCCTTCACATATGCATGGGGGAGGTTGTGGGGGATCTTCTGCATATGAACAACAGTTCCTCATGTGAATGACATACAGACCATATGAACTACTCGGTTGTCAACATACTGCTCCCAGCTGCCAAGTGCTCCTCTTTCCCTGTAATGCCAACTAAAGATTCAGGCATGTGATGGTAGGAGGCCTGAGAAATGCCTCAGGAAAAAAAAAAAAAATGCCTGTAAGGAGATTGCTGCCCCCAAGGACAATTCAGCAGATTTACTCTTTTTTTTTTTTTTCTTTCCACTGTTTTGTTGTTGTTGTTGTTTGTTTTAGAAAAGTTGACAAACAGGAATGAGCTTCAATATTTAGGCTACAATCTTGGTTTAAGTGGCAAAGTCCACTCCAAGCTGGAGAGTGGACTAAGGCCTTGATCTCTTTTGACTTTAACCAAAATTTACAAACCTAATTCATATGTAGATGCAAGTACAATGTGTCTTTTGAGAAGCCTTCACCTCACCTCTCAGACAGCGAAGATGTGGTTCGTTGGATCAGACACTAATGCCTATTACAAAGATGCCTATTTCTGCTTTTATGTGCTGCATTGGGGACCTTTTGGGTGAACAAGACAAAGTCATCCTGGCAACAGGAACAAAACTCTCACTTTTCTTTCTCTCATGGGAACACCTACTTTATTCAGAAGAACTGTCAGGACTTGTTTCTTGATTTCAGTTTCAGCAGTCCCTTCTGCTTAACACTGCTGGTTTTGCAATGGCATGACTTGAACAGAAAGATTCCATATGCCAGAGTAGTCTGTAGCTTGAGAACTGTCAGATTCTCATGAGGATCCAAGATTAAACCCCATGGGAATAGCAAGGAAAAAGGTTCAGACATCCCATTCCTGAAGGTCTATTCCACCACTCAACTAGCAAGTTTGTTGAGAAAATTTTGGCATGTCAGCACACATTATTATACCTTCTAAAATGCAGATTATGTCATAAAACATGAGACACTGATGAAACTCTCCAAGTAGAGATAGGAAAAAGCTGATCTACGTGACCCTATCAACCTATCTGAAAAGCTGATGTGCCATTTGTTTTCACATTTTGCCACAGACCAGATGTGCTTTGATACACAACATGTTTGAACAGCTAATTAATATTTAAAAGTGTCATTCTGGTGTATTCTGTATAAACACACATTTGGAAAATGCAACGTCCTGTCAAATACAATTTAAAAAATAAGTGTAGCTAACCAGCTCGTGTTCAGTAAAATGGCTATAAAAGCCTATATGATGCAAATACTTCTGTCTTTATTGAAGATAACACAAAAAAACTGTCATTTTTGCTGTTTCTTCCCTCAGAAAATTAAATATCCATAGATTCACCTTCATGCTTTTAAATACAGTGAAAATATATTTTCAATTAACAGCCATTTAAAAAATATCAATTACGTTTGTCTTTAAAATAAATTTTACCATTCAAAATAAAAAAAAATGCATAAATACTTTCTTTTAAAAGTTTCAATGTTTTAATTTATAAATAATTTTAAACATTAAACAAACTGTCTCCCACAGAGGAAAAGGAATGTAGTAGTAATTTAGTTATGTAGAAAGAAAACCAAAATTATATTTTTAATTCTGAAATACTACTCTGTTTGAATAAACGTTTAATATCTATTGAATTATATTACAAGTAATCTATAATTAAATGAGTATTTTATAAATTTATAAACTCCATGGCACTATTTTCTTCAAAGGTGAAGAAGTGTTCCATATACCAATTTTATTAATACTTATTCAGAAATTAAATTAAATTCACTTTATTTTGGTGTCACCATAAAAATTGGGCCATCCGCAATGATGTGTTTCAGGTTGTTCAGTTACAGACAAAATTTAAAAAAGAAAGATATTCACCTGCCATACTGCAGTTACAATTAACAAAGCACAGAACATCGACGAACTAGACGTTATCTTCTCTGAAGCTGAATCTGATCATTTTTATCTGAAATTGCAAAATGGTAAGAAATGCCATAATGCCCAGCACCTAACTTCCATTCTATCTACACCAGTTCTTTGAGTTTTACCAGTTCATTAAGTGGAAGACTATGGATGTCCACTGAAATGTTAACTTTGATAGCCATCATCTTCAGGAGCTTTTCTGCAATACTCGGTATAGTACAGCTACAATATCAACCATAATATTTCCTTTTTAAATATTACCTCCTTGAATATGATAGGCAACTTCCTCTTTTGTAACTTTTCTCAGACAGCTATATTCAAAATTTCAGAATACTTAATAAATATTTATATACCTATCTGTGTAAGTATAATTGCAAATAACTTTGAGAGCAGTAACTAAGTTGAGAAAACATTTTAATCCAAAAGCAACAATCGATAATAATAGTAAATTACAAAATCTGAAAGGTAAAGTACCTAATATCTTCTAATTCATTTAGGACAGTTTGTGGAGTTGCACATGTGGAAAACCTACTTTGTAATGAATGAATTAATGGTGTGGGAAATAGGGGGTGGTCTATTTATTTTAATCATAAATTGATCTATCTTATTCAGGTCATGAACCCTAGCATTATAGCTGAATGGAGGCATAGCTGAATAGTTTTGTAAGCTAAATGTTTTCTACAAAAGACCATACAAAAGACGTTGATAAAGTAGGGTGATCAGAAAAAAAAATA
>VXAL01003352.1:0-16810 GCA_013399475.1 Chauna torquata | reverse complement strand
TTTTGTTAAATTAAAAAAAAAAAAAAAAAAAGGATTGCTGTATATCTTTGTAAACAGAACCAGTCACAGTTTTATTTGTTTTTATTAGTTTGCTGCATCAACACAGAGCAGATTATTTTTTGAAAGGCACAGTTTCATACAGCCAAAGAAGCTCCAGGGAAGAATATATCATTTGAAAACAAATCCATTTCATGAGAAGCTGTTCTTTGAATGAAGTTTGATTATACAGAATCAACTACAAAAGCTAGAAAATGTTGGGGTTCTTTTATTACCTTTTTAATATATATATTTTTAAATAGTATAACCAGAAAAAAGATGTAAGCATTATAATAATAAGCATTTTGAAAACTGTAGTAGCAAATATACTGAACTACCTTCCCTGTACCAATTTCCTTCTCTGTGGCTTTACTGAGCTCAAGTTCTCTGTGTGCTGGAAGTTACAGAAAGTTTCTCAATACAGTATCGTATAATCGATAAAAGTATATGCATATGTAATAGATATTTCTAACACCTAGATTAGATTTTCAGTGATTTTCATGTGCATATAACTTTTCAGAATGCAACAATTCATAAAATGAAACACTGCTTCAGTGTGTTGGGTTGATAAATATTCCAAACTGTTTCTTGTAAATAGTGATAAATATAAACTGTTAAGGCCATTTAATATGCTGAACTGGTAATTTCAATTTATTTTCCAGTACATACAGTAATATTTTCTTTATTATTTTTGCTTCTTTGCACAACGCAATTTTGGTTAATACCAGTGAAGCAATTCAAACTTGAATGAGGAAGATATGATGCACCTTATTATTATTCCTCATAATACCTTATTGTTTATGTGAATGTCTAAGATGCTGAAAACTATCATTGAAGAGTTATGCTTTTTTTATTTTATTTATTTATTTTAAGTAATCATAAAATTAGAGTACAGAAGTGACAATGTTTAAAGCTCAGTGATAATTATATTTGTTATGCTGGCTGCATTGATGTAGGAGTACCACGAGAAATCACAAAGTAATACAGTTTTAAACATTCTCAATACATATGAATAAAACTGAGGTAAGATAATTTAACAGACTATTCAGTTAAACCTCCTTACAAAAAAGTGGAATATTCATATCATACCATTATCACAGAGAATAAACTGTACATCACTTTGAAAATGTTACTGTTGACAGCTAATGAAAAGATAAGAATTAGTGTACCAAATCTTCTACAATTAAGATTAATTAATTTAAAAATCAGTGATAAAAACTAATATAATAAACTTGAAATGTAGTGGAAAATAGCTTTTTCTATGTAGTGGTTTTATAAATTAGCACTTTCTGAGCAATTAACAAATGACTGTTTAGGGAGTTTAAAGATGTGTATGTAGCACTCAACAAATTGTTGATCTTAGTTTAGTGAAGACAAATTACCATTTTTTTTTAATTTCTGAAAGGAAGATTTATGCATTATGCCATATTGGGAGCTAGTGAAAGTAAAAATAATTCAAAATTTCTGTGGGTGTAAAAAAATAGTACTAATGTTTTTTACTGTGCCTGTAGAAGTGATATGAAAAAGAACAATTAAGTATATAGTAAGACTGTGGTAATAACAGACAGTTATGAGGATATTGGTACATTTTAATTTTGCAAATCTAGGAATTTGGAAGTCTCTAGGAATATAATAGCAGCTCCAAAGAGGCAGGTTTCTACTCAGTGCTAGATTCAGCACTTCTGCCTCTCTGCCTCTAGTCTCATTTACTTGCCCATGTGAAGTGCCCTGAGTTCATCTGAAAACGCTGTTTGCACATCTGTGTCGAAAAACTTTTTTTTTTTTTCATGATTTCATTTCAGATAGGTCAGTTTCCCAGTCTAGACCTTTTCATATCTGCAAAAATGCCCAAGGCATAGGAACAGGCAGCTGGGGTATAACAGGGAATCACAGAATGAAATAGACACATTAACAGCAAGTCACACCTGAAATCACCTGAAAGTTCATAAACACTGCAAGAAATTAGGGATGTCAATTAAGGTACCTAAGTTACATACCTACAGACTCTTAGTCTCAGCTTTCCTACATTTTCCTGCCCAAAGTATAAATTTAATATATGTAACTAGGGTAAATAAATAATCTAAAAGTCTCACTATTTGTATGAACTAAAGAATTCTACTTCTAAGAAGCACTCCAGGGAAGTCAAAGGCATGTATTCAGGTGTATCTACCAGCAGGAGTAAGAATAAAAGACTTTTCTTCTCTTCTTATTTAAAACCATACAAGAGGTTGTGCTTTTTTTCCCTCTCTTTTTCACCTTAATGATGGAGCTCATTTTGCTGTTTCTTTCTAGAAAGAAGTAGAAAAGGGCACAGTAACATCTTTCTCAGTTTACTGCAATGTTGCTTGGGGAACTAGCCATTAGCTTTCTATGTAGACCAATTCACATTTCACTTCTCAACTGTGAAAATCTTCCATTCTGCATCAAAATCCTTTCCTGTTACAAAAATGTTTTTTCTTCCATGATGGTATGCTGACCTTATATTAAGACATAATCAGTTACAAAAAATACATCATGATTTGGGGGTTCGGTTTGCATTTCCAGTGAAACAACAGTAGCAATGCCTAATGCAGTAGAAACTGAGTGAGAGGATAGCAAAATGCAAAAGAAACACTAGATCTTTCCAAATTCCAGACATCATAGGCCCCAGCCAGTTTATGTCTGGATTCTGGGAAGCTGGGACTTCTCTAAATCTTAGGTCAAAAAAAAAAAAAAAAAAAAACACCACTAGGCGAGACTGAAATTTTCTTCTGCACATCTTGCTTCTATTGCTAAGATAGTCATTTGGTTCAGATACTTAAATGATAGATGGCATATCACTATTATATATGTGAAAAGTAATGTGGGGTGGAGGGCAAGAGGATTCCTAAATCACACATAGGAAATGTTTACTTTTTTCCTGAAAGAATAAAGGTTTACAAATTGCCCTAAAAGTCTAGTGCATTAAAAGAAGTATGCAGCACAGGGTAGTAGGTTCCCACTCTATGAGCATTTCCACGGGATCCCAGCACATTCAAGTTCATTCAAGCACATAGGGCAAAAATTAAGGTTCACCTCTATTATTTCCTGACTTCCAGGTACTTGACTTTGCAAATCTACATTTAATTCTTTTAATGTATTTTTTATATAACATATATGATAGAGGAAGTAACTGGATCAGAAAGCAGTATTTAATAACTACATCACTGTAACCTGTTTGCTCCTGGGCACTCTTCGCATGTAAAAGTGGCAGTAGTTATATTTAACTTTTTTTTTTTTTTTAATTATAGCAGCAGGGACATTTTAACCTATTACTGAATGAAGTCCACAATTAATGGACAATTTAATTGATCAAATTGTCATGCAAGCACTCAAAAATCTTGAAATTTGAATTAAATTGTTCCCTTTTTGTCTTCTATTTTTAATACTTAAAGGATAATTTTTTTAGCTTTTCCTGATAACTGTTAGAAGACTCATTCCCCCCACACACAGTCCAAATGAAAATGGATTTTCTCATGTATCCTTCTTTTTTGGAACTAATAAAGCCCCAAAACTCAGTGAGAGCTGAAATAAAATAAACAGCAATTACTGTTTTTTTTACTGGTGGTATACCAGCAAGATTTGTAGAAACATTTTGGGCAATTAGCTGTTTCTCTGACAGAAAATACAATAATCACATGACTTCTGGATAGACACTGATCCAGCAAGAGTGAACCAGTAAGAAAAAATAAGGTCTTCACCAGAATCTGATGTTCAGCATGTTGGTCTCACTTTGGTGGTTTTACCCAGCTGAGCAGCTGAACTCCACCACAACCACTCACTCACTCCCCCTCCTCAAAGGAAGAGGGGGAGAAAATACGATGGACAAGAGCTCAAGGGCTGAGATAAGGACAAGAAGGTTGCTCACTAGTTACCGTCACGGGCAAAACATACTCAACACAGGGAGGTTAATATAATTTATTAGTATCACTAATGGACTAGAGTAGTGAGAAATTAAAAGCAACTAAAAACACCTTCCCCCCCATGCACCCTCTTCTACCTCCTCACCCCGAGCGGCGCAGGGGAACGGGGAATGGGGGCTGTGGTCAGCCCATATTGCTGCGTCTCTGCCGCTCCTTCATGGTCACTCTCTGCCCCTGCTCCAGCGTGGGGTCCCTCCCACGGGATGCCGTCCTTTCCGAATGGATCCTGTGTGGGCTTCCCACAGGCTGTAGCTCTTCAAGAGCTGCTCCAGTATGGGTCTGTACCACGGGGTCCATCCTTCAGGAGCAAACTGCTCCAGCATGGGTCCCCCACGGGTGGCAGCTCCCACCGGATCACCTGCTCCTGCGTGGGCTCCTCTCCATGGGCTGCAGCTCCTGCCCAGAGCCTGCTCCTGCAGGGGCTCTCCATGGGCTGCAGCCTCCTTCAGGCCACATCCACCTGCTCTACCGTGGGCTCCTCCACGGGCTGCAGTGTGGAGATCTGCTCCATGTGGTACCCCACGGGCTGCAGGGAGACAGCCTGCTCCACCATGGTCCTCTCCATGGGCTGCAGGGGAACTTTTGCTCCGGTGCCTGGAGCACCTCCTGCCCTCCTTCTTCACTGACCTTGGTGTCTGCAGGGCTTTTCCTCACTCCTCTCTCTCCCAGCTGCTGTTGCGCAGCAGTTTTTTCCCTTCCTTGAATCTGCTTTCACAGAGGCACAAACAACATCGCTCACCGGCTCAGGTCTGGCCAGCAGCGGGTCCCTTTTGGAGCTGGCTGGAGCTGGTTCTTATCAAACTTGGGCAGCTTCTGGAATCTTCTCACAGAAGCCACCCCTGTGGCCCCCCTGCTACCAAACCCTTACCATGTAAACCCAATACAGTCACTCAGTTATCTGAATGCAAGAGAGGCACTCATTTTCCAGAGCAAAAAAATCCACAGCTAGTAGTAAGACAGACCCCCATGTTACCATGGATATGTAAAGAAGGACCCTTTCTGTCCTCACCAAGTGAGTTAGTACCACGGTCTGGCTACATATTAGCCTTAATAAATCTGAAACTACTACTCTCTAGAAATACAGTAGTTCACAAGGTGAGTCCTTGCTTTTATGTATGACAGACACTATATCTATGCCCAAAATATTTTTTTCTTATGCCTATAAATCATTGCAGGTGTAACAAAACTGTACATTTCCACTCATTGAAGTCTGGATGACGGCACTTAATATTATCCTCTGGACCCAATATATTCTGGAGACAAAAAATAACCTAAAGAGTTATTCAGCAACTAGTTTTGTTTTTTTTTTTTTTTTTGTTTGGGTTGGGTTTTTTTTTTTTTTTTTTTTGTTTGTTTTGTTTTTCTTTTTTTTTTTTTTTTTTCCCACTAATATGATTGATTATTAGCTGGGTTAATTTTATTCCTCCTTAAATTTGGAGAAAGGTTGCACAATCTGCCTGAAGTCTGGATGCCTTCGGAGAGAAAGTAATAGTAAGCGTTGACCATACAAAGTCAATGCCACTTCTTTCTCTAAAACATGCGGTACAAGTGACCTATATAAAGAACTTGCATAATGTAAAGATGCTATAAAGAACATCTGATTTAATTTGAATTATGTAATTTAATGAAACCCTATTTTGAAGGCAGTATGACTGAAAATGACAAAATGAGAAAACATAGTTCATAGCAAGGAGAAAGCAAACAGGTAAAAGTGTCATTTTAGAACTGCAGACTCAGGACTGCCTTAGACTTACCTCTTTCAGTTCTGTAGCCAAAAATTTGTACCAAGCTCTCTGAATTTTAGGGAAGGAGAAGGCCAGATTCTGAGTTCAATTCTAATATTTTTTCTTTAGTTATGTTGTTTTCTCTCTCTCTTTTTTTTTTTTTTAACTTTCTAATTTGTTGCTCTTCTGGCCTTTTCACTCTGCTGCTTTCTCTTCCATTAATGACTTCAGTTGTTACTTGTGTGAGGAAATAATGTAGGATTTGGTTCATGGATATTAAGGCTGAGGCTTCTACAAGAGAACCTCTGAAATTAAAAATAAAATTGTGATGGTCTAGAACCTCAAGCACCAAAACTGAGAATAGCTGTTGTTTCTAATCAGGCTTCATATTTAAGAAAAGGCCATGATCTCTGGTATGTACTTAAAACTGGTAGAGATATAAGTTCTATGGGGTATCTGGGGCAACTTCTCACACTGGAGTAGTGCAGTACAGGAGTGAATATATAGGTGAAGTTTAATTCTGCACGTTTCTGCAGAGACAGATAAATATGATGTACAGTCCACAAGACATTTTTGAGTCAAGTCACTGTAGTCATTTAAAAGTAGACACTATCATGAGGAAAACAAGAAGCAAGGAGCCAGGACTAAAAGAAGAAAGTGTGCTATGAGGCTTCTGGAACCGAAATGTCAGTTGCATTAAATGGACCTTTAACATGTTTCCTTCAGGAACCCCAGAAGACTTCAAAACATCAGAAAAAGAAAGAAAAATCTTCAAAGTTGCTCTTGCTTTTTTGTCTCTTTTCCTTTTTTAATGTCTCCTCCATTCACCTGAGTCCAGTGTTTATGAGACAGAAGTGACAATGTGTTCCGTAATTTAACTTGTTATACAGGGTCATTATCTGAGGATACCTTCCTCTCTATACATCATATGTAAATTTTATTGATGTTCTAAAACTAGAAGCTTTGCTAGAAAGCAGAATTTTGTAAAAAAGTGTCATGGTTTCGGCTGGGATGAGGTTAATTTTCTTCATAGAAGCTCATATGATGCTGTGTTTTGGATTTTGGTGAAAATACTGGTGATAACGCACTGATGTCTTTAGTTGTTGCAGAGCAGTGCTTACACAGAGTCAAGGACTTTCCTGCTTCTTATGTTGCCCTGTCAGTGAGGAGGCTGGGGGTGCACAAGGGAAGGAACACAGCTGGGAAAGGTGTCCCAAACTGATCAAAAAGATATCCCATACCATAAGACATATTGCTCAGCCATAAAAGCTGGAGTGAAGAAGGAGGAAGGGGGGGACATTGGGAGTGATGGCGTTTGTCTTCCCAAGAAACCATTATGCATAGTGAGCCCTGCTCTCCTGGCAGTGGCTGAACACCTGCCTGCCCATGGGAAGTAGCGAATGAATTCCTTGTTTTGCTTTGCTTGCGCGTGTGGTTTTTCATTTACGTAGTAAACTGTCTTTGTCTCAACCCATGAGTTCTTGCACTTTTACCTTTCTGATTGTCTCCCCCATCTCACCTGGAGAGAGTGAGCAAGTGGCTGTGTGGCACTTAGCTGCCTGCCGGGGCTAAACCACAGCAGTACTTTTTGGCGCCCAACATGAGGCAAAAAGAGTTCGAGATGATGACAGATTTGATTGCAATATGGAGCATCTGAGACCAAATTTATAGATGTTATACCTGTTTAGCTGCTAATTGGTGGGCTCCCATGCTTGTCACAGGGCTTGCTTGCCTTACTGTATGTTGGAGTCCAGTGCTTGTTAGTGGCTGCTTTTGCTTCTGCCGTTTGCTCTGCTCCTTATCATCTTGCTTTGTTGTGCCTGGGAACATTCTGATAACAGCTATGGCCATCCACCTGGGCTGGCCAATGGCCAGGGCATCGCTGCTGTGCCTGTGTTGTTGTACTGGAGAGGCTGGAACTCCAGACTGAACTCAAGTCAGAGGGACTGCGGCCTGAGGATGAATCCACGTGGAAGCAAGCACACCCCAAAGCATCTGGCCACGCATAAGTCCACTCCAGAGCAATTACACCTTGAAGCATCCTTGGCCACAGAGAAGTCCATGCCGCAGCAGGCACGCCTTGCAGTGTCCATGTTAGTGGATAAGGCCATCCCAGAATACCTCAAAGTGTCTGTGGCCGTGGTAAGACCATGACACAGCAGGTGTCTGAAGGGACCTTTGAAGTGACTGTGGCCAATGGAAAAGGCCGTGCCAGAGCAGGTACACCTCAAAGTGACTGTGGTTGTGGATAACTCCATGATGCAGCAGGTATACCTCTGAAGAGGCTGTGGCCTGATAATAAGTCTGTACCAGAGCAGGTAGACCTCAAAGCATCTGTGGCTGTGGATAAGTCCATGACACAGCAGGTAAACCTCTGAAGGGACTGTGGCTCATGAATAAGACCATGCTGGAGCAGGTACACCTCTAAGGGACTGTGGCCAATGGACAAGCCCTGGCTAGAACAGGGGCAAGGTGAGGAGTTCATTGCAATGTTAACTACGGCCTAGTCCAAACTCTCGTTGTAGAATCAGCTTCATGCCTACATATACATTAACAGCACACCACTAGGAAACTCTTGCTGTTGAAATATGCTTGTTAGGGACTCAATAGGTTTTAAGGCTTTAAGGTTTTAAATAAGTCTGATTTAGACAAACAGAATCTGCTGATAATCAGCTTTTGAGCTGCTTCAAATTGTGGGGAGTCTTAAAAGATACCTTTAAGGAATAAACGAGGGAAACAAAAATTCTATATTTTTTTCACTCTCTTGGAAATATCTGAGATGTTTCTTTTTCCTTCACTGTTCCACACAATGAAAAAAAATGTGCCTTAATCAGAGAATTAAAATTTTTGGCAAAGTTATAAAAAAGTAAGAAAAATGATTTATAACAGAAATTACTACATAACCTTGATTGCTTTCACTTTGCCCAAGTAAAGATTATGCAGGATTTACAAATAAATGAGGTTAATAAACTCTCTTTCTTGTCTTCCCCTAACATGTTCTGAATTATGAGTATACACTAGAAACAATAGTTTAACAGTTAAAAACAGCAATCATAACTTGTTTGCATGAGACAGATTTTTCATTTTGCGTAACATCTTCTTCAAATCCTTAAAAAGATTTCCATGGGATTATGATGTATTGGATGACTGTTCAGAGTAAGACTGGCAGAATTAGGTCCTAGGAGATTTCCTGTGCTTTGCTCTGTTTCCTGAAGAGGAGTAGAAATTACAGTACTAAAATTATTTAAGCTGAACAAGATTTACCATTTAGTATATAGTTTAAGAAACATTCCAACACTGGCATGGGGACAGATGAGGACTTAAAACTACATATTTTTCTCATGTCTAATTCATTTGATACTTTTAACTTGATCCTTGTCAAAGGTATTACTCTTTAATTTTACTTTTAAATCCAACGAACTATAATTCTTTCCTCTACTAGAATATATTAAGATTATTGTCTCAGATCATGAACCCGTTTACAGCAGGGGTTTCTCTCCCTTTTTCTTTTTTTCTTTTTTTTTTGCCTTTGTGGGGAAGGAAGGGGAAGGGGATAAAACCATGGAATATGTGATGGGAGCAAGTAGGATCAGGAAAATTACACTGTGATTTATTTCAGGAAAAGGAAATATAAAACCTCATTGTACACTGAGAATGAGATAGCTGAGACACTGAACAAAGTGAATTTCCCTAATATACCACATCAGTAAAGAAATACCAAATGAAATAACTTGATATGTCATCTACTGTGAATATTTTCAGTGCTCAGTAACTTTAATTTCTTTTTATCTTATAGGCTTCTACAGTATTCATAGTATCTTACTGAAATATTACAGTATTCAAAAGTTATTTGAAATGCTTTCTGTCAGACTTTTTAGAATAAGTAAAGCATTGTAAGTGTGCATGAAGAGCATTGTAGGGACCTTTGAAACTATAAATACTCTACCAAATGGTCTGTAGTCCTGATTTCACTCATATTTCTTCATGATTATGGTTAAAAGACAGAACAAAAATGCACCTTGCAACCTGACATATCCACAAACAGGAAGTCTATAAACCTAGGTGACCTAAAATTCCCTTATTCTTGCCTTTTCTTTTGTCTTCTCTTACTTAATTTTCCTTCATGTTACTTTTTTTTTTTCCCTTTTGTTTGGGGGTTTTGTTGTCATTTTTGGGACTTTATTTTGTCTTTTTGTCTCTGATTACCTCTGATATAACCTATAAAAACATGCATATTATATAACAACATGCTCAAACCACAGTTACATGTGAGATGGTGTTGAAGGGAAACATTTCTGGAACTGCTGTGAACTGAAGTGCATTCCTTACTGAACTCAGTGGTATGGCTGAAGAAGTGGAATCTGTGCCTCTGAGGAGCAAGAAGGACTGTATGTTTCATGACAGATGCTTCTTGAATAAATGACAATGAAGAAGAACACAGATGCCTAAGTGGGAAAAGCTAACCTCAAATGATTTTTGCTTTTACTTTAATTTCCTTTATTCACCTTGGTCCGGCTCTTTTTTCCAAATGATTGCAGTAATTATATCAAACTGAAGGAGATTTGTATAATGTATATATAAAATATGATGTATTAAATCATTTCCTCTTGCAAAAAAATGAAGTGTTCAAAAAACACCAAAAACAGTTAGCACATCATCCAGATAGTAATATAGTTAAAATATTGCTTATAATCACAAGAGTATACCACCTGGTATGTGTTCAGAATCATTCTTACTGCATGCAGCTCATTTGTTACCATATAAATGCACTCTTGAGTATGCAGTTTTCTCATCTGCATGGACAAACTTGGGTCTCAAACATACAATTTCATTTTTCTTTTTTTCAAAATGCAAGTTGTATTTGCACACCTGCTTGAATCTCTGACCTTCTTTAGAGACCTATTCCTTTCTTTTATAGCCTTGGCATTTATTGATTTTATTCTCACTGCTCTTTATTTATATTCTTGTTCTAGGTCTCTGTTTCTGGTTTTCATTTTTCTCTGTTTGTTTCTCTTGCTTGTTCATTTTTGGAGTTCCTTTCTAAGAGCTCTGCCATCCCCTTCAGCTTCTGCTGATTGTGCTTCCTACTTTCCTTTAAGTATTGCTTGAGGCAAGTGGGATATGATGGAGCTGTGAGACATTACAGAGGTACTGCAGATGCACTCTTTCTCTCTCAACCTGTCCTCCACAAATACCCGAATTAGCCAGTTCCCAGGCTATTGAAGCTGGGATCCTTTCCCCCGGCTGCCCTGCTTACACCTGCACCTGCATATCTCAGGTGCATGATTCTCTCACCTTCTCCCAAGATTTGCTCCCTCCCTAAAGCCTCTTCTCCAAAGTCTGTCCTCTTTCTCCACCCAACAGATGTTACTGATGTTCTTCAGTTCAGTTTTCCAGTACAGAGGTGCTCAAATAGGGTAGATGCAGAGGCAGGATCTTGGTTCAAGCTGTTCCACTCAAGAAAATGAGAAGGAAGAATAGGCTGGATCAAAGACCTGGTGGAAGGATCTGTGAAACCCATACAGGGCTGAGAAACTGTGATCAACCCGTGTCACTAATACTTCCATGTGCTTAACTGCTTATGCAGAAAGTGTAGATCTTATTTTTGGACAGTGAACGCTTTGTCTTCATCCCCTTGGACAAAGTCAACAAAATAGAGGATCATTGCTACCTTAGCCTAGATCCATCTTGTCTCTATAAGCATAAGCACATTGTTACTGTATTAGGTGTCCCTGCCCATGGCAGGGGGGTTGGATCTACATGATCTTTAAAGGTCCTTTCTGACCCAAACCTTTCTGTGATCCTACGATTATGCCTATATATGCAGTAGCGCTGACTGCAGCAGTAGAGGTTTGCCACAATTTTAGCAGGGCTTTTGTTTGTTTGTTTGTTTGTTTTGGGGTGTGTGGTTTTTTGTTTGTTTGTTTGTTTGTTTTGGGGGGTGGTGGTGGTAAGGTTAATTAATCTATTTGTGAGGCAGCAATACAAAGTATACAAAGTAGTGCTGATAGTTATATTACTGTAGATGATATTCAAAATTTAGTTTTGGGGGTTATCGTTGCATTAAAATTTGACTACATGAATTTCCAGAAAGTAAGACTATGCTCTTTCAAATCCATTTTTAAGGCAAGAAGCTTCTAAGATTGTTAAATAAACTTGATCTTGCAGCAAACTTAATAGAAATATTCAGTTATAACCAAATCCCTAAATTTCATGTTGACATTTATGACTGACTGTGCTCCTAATAGGCATGGAGCATTTAATTTTGTTGCTGAAATAGTAATATGATATAGTACAACTTAAGCCACTTTGCACTTGTCCATAATTCATTAACCTATGCAAAAGTATTTTAGGTACATTTTATTTAACTTAATTTCGAAAGAAAAGAAGCCTAGTAATAGATTGCAGAAAGAATAACAAGCCTTTTTTTTTTTTTTTTAAATGAGTACATGAAAAGGAAAAGAAAATAAGCAATTACGTAGGAAAGAGAATTTCAGTCACAGTGACTGGCATAGGTAGCAGTGAATCAGAATGAAAAAAAAATTTTGTTTGCTTGTTTTTATGGTAGTTAAGGTGCTTGATTTTAATTTATTGTTCAAAATATTTGTATCCAGACTTGGAGCACATCAGTCTTCCAAACTGAAGTCTGCAAGACAGACAAAGCATAGAATCACTTTGATTCTTGATTGTATATCCAGTATTAGATATTCCACATAAATTATTTCTATATTTTGTATTTTAGAGCAGTTGGAGCATTCCCACCATTTATTTCCCTTCCTTTGCAACCTACAGATATGGGAAATCCACAGTGTTTAGTACTTTATTTAAAGGTAAGTAGAAAGTTTTGAAGACAGCATGGATGTTAAGAGTTGGGAAGGTGAGTGTGACCTGTACCCCCTGCTCCTGACCCCTGATAATATGGTTAGCATAACTAAGACTGCTTTATAAGGCATTATTTCTCTGTATAAGGCCATTCTCTGCAAGTGAGCTGGTCACATATCAGCTCCCTTTCGCCTCCTCATCAGGCATTGAAGGTCCCTGGGTGCCAGGATGAGTTCTTCCCTCCATACCAGCCTTGAAAGTCCCAGGCACCTGGCCAACCACGTTGTGATGACCCATCACAGAACAGGGAAATGTAACAGCACTCGGAGCACTGACTATAAAATCAACCAGCTGCAAGTCCTAAGTCGGTCTCAGACTGGAACCACTACTGGATGGCAAAACCAGTGGTACCCCAGTGGTCAGGGATGCCTCCACTGTCTTCTTCCTCCGAGGATTGAGTGACTTGTACTCCTTTATGTGTTTCAAGCCTATTTTATGTTTGTTATGTTGCACGCCAAGTACTAAGATTTGACAAAGCTCTCTATCCCCATAGTGTCATGTGACAGGGAGCCAGCCAAGTAACCTCATGGGGGTTACATGGGGAAAGCAGAAAAGGGAAGGGAAAGTAACAACAGGGGCCCAGTAGAACATAAGGCTGAGAAACAGGTATGAGGATTTAGGAACAAAAAAGAAAGAGCTTCCATTATGGTAAGGGGAAAGATGAGTAAAAGACACAAATTATCTTTGGAGAAATTATGCAGAAATGATGGAGAAAAGTCAAATTTAAAAACTGTAAGGAGAGTCACTAAACAGATGTAAATTGCCTATATCTTATACATACCTTTTTCTACATACTTATGCCTTTAGTCTCTCTGATCATCAGTGTCCCTTGGATTGCACTTTGAAATACGTAGGCAGAAATAGTGCTGAAGTATTGACAGGAATGTTTTGTACCAGTCCTGTGATTAATCATATACATAACAACAAGCTCGGATCATCTACCAGCAATGAGGTTTCGCAGGTCAAGTGCTTTCAAGAATAGGAATAGAGATATGGAAAAAATTACAGGAAAGCAGTTCTGTTTTTACTTCCAAAACTTCTTAACAGGATAACCAAAATCTCCAACCTGGCATCAAACAGATTTTCATCTTTATGACTAATTTCCTCTCATCTTCTTTTCTTTCTCTTACTCAGACACATTAACAATCACATAGTTCCCTCCAGAACAATTCTGGCACTGTTCTCATTTTTCTTTTCTTTCTAATTTTAGCTTTATTCACCTTTAGAGCACCTATTTTGAATCAGTACAGATTGATTCATATAATAATGAGCCTTACAGAAACAGGAAGAGAAAGAAAAACAGCAAAATATGTGGGAGAGAAAAGCAGTCAGAGTAGTTAGGACAAAACTAGGGTTGGAAACATCTGGCAATGTATAATTGGCATGCACTATGTTCTAGAATCCAAACAGATTATTAACTCTGTAACTTAATAAAGTAATTCATATAATTCTGAAGTACTTAGCATGGTCAGTGATGGCATAAGACAGCCTTTTGCATTTAGGTACTGAGAATACATTATCACCACTTCCTTTTAGTTTCACTCTTGTCCAAAGTAAAAGGTCAGTCAAGTTTTGATAAAATATCATCCAGGATGATATAAATGCATGCCTCATGTTAAAAAAGTCTCTTCTACCATGACAGCATGCCTCATGTTACACAAGTTACTAGCTATAAAAAGCTTTTTCTTGCACCCCATAGAGGCAAGAACTACAGACACGCATGTGTGGTGTTCTGACCAAGCAAGCAGACTTAAAGACTTCTAATAAATCACATTATACAGGATAACAATTTACTTATGGTCAAAACTTACAAGAAAGTTAATGATTAGGAAAAGTAATTATCAGAATATTATATAAGGAAGGTCATCACTTAAGCAGAGGTGTTACTGCTGTTTGCAAGAGTATATATTTCATAGCCTTGGCCCAGTCCTTTGTCTGATATCTTTACAAATGTCTTAGGAATTCCTTTAAAGGTTTTTAATCATGAATAATGGTGCTCAGGGTGCTCAGAGAGCTGGCTGATGTCATCACGGGACCTCTCTCAATTATTTTTCAACGGTCTTGGGAATCTGGAGAGGTCCCAGTTGACCGGAAGCTGTCAAATGTTGTGCCAATTTTCAAAAAGGGCAAGAAGGAAGACCCTGGTAACTACAGGCCTGTCAGTCTCACTTCAGTGCCTGGTAAAATTATGGAGAAGATTATCCTGGGAGTTATTGAAACGCACCTAGGGGACTATGCAGTCATAGGTCATAACCAATATGGGTTCAGGAGGGGCAGGTCCTGTTTAACAAATTTGATTTCCTTTTATGATAAGATCACCCATCTACTCGATCAGGGGAAGCCAGCTGATGTAATCTTTTTGGATTTTAGTAAAGCTTTCGATACGGTTTCTCATAGGATCCTTCTGGACAAATTGTCCAGCATACAGCTAGATAAAAGCATAATACAATGGGTGAACAATTGGCTGACGGGTAGGGCTCAAAGGGTAAATGGGGTTACATCGGGCTGGCGGCCAGTCACCAGTGGGGTCCCCCAGGGCTCCATTTTAGGGCCAGTTCTTTTCAATGTTTTCATAAACAATTTGGATGTAGGACTAGAAGGTGTTTTGAGTAAGTTTGCTGATGATACTAAACAGGGAGGATCTGTTGACTCTGTCGAGGGTGGAAAGGCCTTGCAGAGAGATCTGGACAAACTGGGGAGCTGGGTAATCACCACCCACATGCAGCTCAACAAGAGCAAGTGCCGGGTCCTACACCTGGGAAGGGGCAACCCTAGCTATACGTACAGACTGGGGGACAAGATGCTGGAGAGCAGCCCCATATAAAGGGATCTGGGGGTGTTGGTAGATAGCAAGTTGAATATGAGCCAGCAGTGTGCCCTCGCAGCCAGGAGGGCCAACCATATCCNTCCAGAGAAGGGCTACAAAGATGGTGAAGGGCCTAGAGGGGAAGACATATGAGGAGCGGCTGAGGTCACTTGGTTTGTTCAGCCTGGAAAAGAGGAGGCTGAGGGGAGACCTCATCGTGGTCTACAGCTTCCTCACAAGGGGGAATGGAGGGGCAGGTGTCGACCCCTTCTCCCTGGTGACCAGCAATAGGATCCAAGGTAATGGAGTCAAGCTGCAACAGGGGAGCTTCAGGTTGGGTATTAGGAAAAGGTTCTTCACCGAGAGGGTGGTTGCACACTGGAAGAGGCTCCCCAGGGAAGTAGTCACGGCACCAAGCCTGTCAGAGTTTAAGAAGCATTTGGACTATGCTCTCAGTTACATGGTCTGAATTTTTGGGTAGACCTGTGTGGAGCCAGGAGTTGGACTCGATGATCCTTGTGGGTCCCTTCCAACTCGGAATATTCTATGATTCTATGATTCTATGAATAACATTGTAGAGAAATTGTTCACACTAGTATAGTTAATAATGCATAAGCAATTTCACTGTAATCCTTGGTTACAAGGGCTCATAACTCTATGGTAAAAGTGCTCCAGAATGAAGCTCGACATACCAAAGTTCAATCATGTAAGCACTAATTCAAATACGAAGAAAAATGTGTTTGTTCAGTTTCAAGTTCTGACAGGAAAGGAGTTGAAGTAAGTAAGGTAGTCTAAAAGTTATTTTACTATTTTAAAACTAAGAAATATGTCAAGCTTCAGCATGCCTTTTTCTGTGTTTAGTCCTGTATTTTAATGAAAACAGGTTCATCATGAATACAGACTGACTGTATTAAAAAATTTTCAGATGTATTTCAAGTTGTCCTCAGTCGTCTACATGTGTCCACTACAGTGTCAGCAAGTATTCTGCAGTGATTTTTAGCCTGCTAATCATAGAATCATAGAATCATAGAATGGCTTGGGTTGGAAGGGACTTCAAAGATCATACAGTTCCACTTCCCTGCCATGGGCAGGGACAACTTCTACTAGCTCAGGTTGCTCAAAGACCCATCCAATCTGGCCTTGAACACCTCCAGGGATGGGGCATCCACAGCTTCTCTGGGCAACCTGTTCCTGTGCCTCACCACCCTCTGAGTAAAAAATTTCTTCCTTGTATCTAATCTATATCTACTCTCTTCCAGTTTAAAACCATTCCCCCTTTTCCTATCACTACACTCCCTGACAAAGATTCCCTCTCCAGCTTTCTTGTAGGCCCCCTTTAGGTACTGGAAGGCTGCTATAAGGTCTCCCCAGAGCCTTCTTTTCTCCAGGTTGAACACCCTGAGCTCTCTCAGCCTTTCCTC
>VXAL01003351.1:43461-110937 GCA_013399475.1 Chauna torquata | reverse complement strand
GCCTGGAGCACCTCCTGCCCTCCTTCTTCACTGACCTTGGTGTCTGCAGGGCTGTTCGTCACTCCTCTCACTCCCGGCTGCTGTTGCGCAGCAGTTTTTTCCCCTTCTTAAATAGGCTCTCACAGAGGCGCAAACAACATCGCTCATTGGTTCAGGTCTGGCCAGCGGTGCGTCCCTTTTGGAGCCGGCTAGAGCTGGCTCTTATCTGACATGGGGCAGCTTCTGGAATCTTTTCACAGAAGCCACCCCTGTGGCCCCCCTGCTACCAAACCTTTACCACATAAACCCAATACAGCTGGCTCAGCAATCAGCAGGTTCAGTACCCCTACCTATTTCAGCATTCACAGGCTAGTTAACCCTTCCTTGATGCCACAATTGCTTGATCACCTTAAACCAGGAATTAGCCAGGGCTGCTGTCAGGAAACGGGATGCTCTCCAGTCCCAGCTGTGAGATTTTTGCCTGGTGCCACCTCTTTCCTTAGGCACAAGCATTTGTGCAATGAACTGGAGCAGGGCGCTGGGCAGATGTAAAATTAAGTGTCTGCATGGGTTGCTTTTGACATGGTCGCTTCGCCAAACTGTTTTGGTGCAAGTGTTTGTGTCAGCTCAAGCAAAATGAGAGTGTGGAGGAGAGAGAGGTGCTAGGGGATGGTGGGACTGCTTCATTAGTGGCAGTGCTGGACTGGGCAGGCAGAAGGCATTGGGTGAAATCATGATCTGAGTAAGGACTTCTCACTTCAGTCCCAATGCTGTACAAGCACAGTGCTGTATACACGTCTGTACACTTTTCAAGACCTGATCCTGGCATGTTCTTGTAGATGTGCATTACATCTCTCTCAGAGAAAGTTCTGTGGAGCAGGTCACTTAAAGCCCTGTTACCACCTTAAAAGTGTTAGTTACTCTTGTGTCTGGTCTCAGGTAAAGCTGAGTTATGAGCTCACACCCATGGATCTCTTTACATGTTTACATAAAGAAGGGTTGTCAATGCACATGTTCTTATACAATGTAAGGATTGCATTAAAACAAGGTTTTGCTCAAAGTTCAGATACCGCTTTCCAAGTACAGAGAGCATCTGCATCATCACAGAGTATAGCCAAGGATGAGATATCACATTTTTATAATTATAATTTATTATATATATATTATTGTTATTTATTATCTGAACCAATAAAAACTGCATCAGACCATCGCCAAGAAATACTTGTATTGTTAAGATGGAGAGGTCAAACACGGGTCTGATAAAAGGAAGACCTACATTTTCTCCCTAATTAAAGATAAAGGAATCCTTCTGTACAAAGGAAAAATCAGAATAAATTTCCAAAGGTGGATCTCAACTATGCAGGGAAAACAGAGTCCCCAAGACCTAGACTTCCTGTAGTGCAGATGGGATGAAAACCTGACAGTATTCATAAGAAGTCTTCAGCTAGAAAGACCAGGAAAGAAAGGCCTCTAAGACTGATGCCGGACATAGAACTGTACCTGTGCATTTCAGTGGCTTTGTGTGGTGGGTCTGCCTGAGCTTTGATACTTTTCTTTATCACTTTATAAATACTTCATCAGCATTGCATTGCTCCAACATATCCAAAGACAGTGAGTCTTGCCTCCTTTAAGCAGAGTGCTTGCCCTCTCACAGGAAGAAGTGTCTCCCACTGACCACTCTGCCAGAAAATTTGTCTGGCATACAGCAAAGGTGTGGGCAGGATCCCAGGATCCATGGGTCCCAGAGGATCTGGAAAGGTTGAATGGAGTGGCCTGGCTTGATGCATAGCTGGGGATCTCACTTGTGGTCTCCAGCCTGCCCAGCGGTCATGTCCTGACCAGTTGTGTGCTGGTACTGGCTGAGCCGCAGAACCACAGCACAAGAAATGCCCTTCCCATCAGGTATCACCAAAGCAAGGAGCTTAGCAATCGGAGAGTTGTGAAAAGACAGTCTCTTTGGAAATGTGAACCTGACCCAAGTCACTCCACACGTTGGATGGCCAGGCTTAAGGATCTTCTATTTATTTATTCTGGTTAATTCTCTCTAGGAGGCTGTAGACTAAAGTGTGCAGCAGCAGCAACAGGTGCTTAGATACCATGGTGATGGGTGCTATAGAAAACCTTGCATAGCTATGGAAACCACAGTTGCATTTATCCATCAGAACTGAGTATCTGGCAGCCTATGTCTATCCTGCATGTTCTGGAAGATCATGAAAAAAATACTTGTACACGGCATTATATTTCATAGCTTTCTTTTTACTTGGCAACGCACACTTATCTCTATTTGATAATAATAATGGTACATGTATTTTTAGACTAACATTATGTGATGGTAATTCTACTGTTATCCAATGTAATACGGGCTGGAAAAAAAACCTTTACAAAGAACTGAGGAAATCAAATCAGATTTAACCTGGTGGTAGATAGACAGGATTTATCTCAGAGTTTAAATAAACACTTTTTTCATTAAAAAATAAAGAAAACAGCAGAAAGTATGTCTGGATTATTCAGCCCTCACTTTTCATGTTCAAAGAGTCTTCCTAATTGTCTGATTTTGCTATGCAGAGTGTAAGAACAGAATATTCACTGTATCTGTCACGTCTCTGTAACCCAGAGGAATGAGAACAAGACTAAGAGCAAAGCACTTCAGAACCCCCCTCATGGGCCTGACAATGGTTGTGTCATCAGGGACAAGTGACATTCCTTCTCTGTTCTTTCTCATTGCCAAAGTTAAGGCAATAACACAAAGCTGTAGATATCTGCATTAGAAGAAGAAAAAGTTGAATGGAGGTGATAAAAAGTTACTTTTCACCAGCAGTAATTGGCTGCATTCAAAGCTGTGGGTAAATGTGAAATAAATTGTTAGCATCACAGTACCTTTTGCTTTAACCTGTCCTATTTTCACATGGGAGAGCAGCTCAGCCTGCGTTTCCAGGCAGTCTCCATGGCTGAGTTGGTGGCAGCATATTCCTGACTAGGCAAAACATGGGCAAACATGCTCCAAAAACACCGAGTCCACAAGCAGAGGAAAGCTTGATGGACCGTGGGTAAAATCGTGGCTCCAAGTGAAATCTTTGGAAAACTTTCTGTAGATATGGGCAGACTCCTTACTGCCCTGCAGGCTTTTTGGGTTAGCAGGGGGTCACCAGGAAATACTTCTTCCTCTCTTGTTCTTGCACTATCAGCTCTGAAGCTCACTTGGGAAGCAGAGGCATATGAAGTGGAGACTTTGGGCACTACAGAGGTGTGGGCTGTTTGTATCAGCACTCCAGAAACACAGTGAGAAGAATTTCTACATGAAATGCCTTTGCTAGCTATTTATCTGGAAATTAGCTCTGATCTGAAGTTCAGTAAGGGTATTTATTTGGAAAAAAAAAAAAAAAACTGGAATATGTAACAAGAATTGCAAAGGTGTACAAAGATATGGGTGGACAGACAAATAAAAGCAAGTTACTCTTTGTTTTGTTTCAAGGAGATCAAACTCTTAGGGCCTTTCTGGCAAAGCATGCTAACTTTTATTTGCACTGTGTTCCTTTGGTGCCTCCTACAGTTTTCTTTCAAATTTAAATCTTCTTACCCCCTCCCCAAAGGATGTTGATCCCTGATGTTATTTAAGAGGTGGTTTCAATGCACTCCCTCCCACTTCCCACAGATTATTGATAGCTCTCTTTTCTCCATAAATGGCAATAGCTCTTCAGTTCACTCAGAGTCCTCTGATGGACTTGGCTGGGCAATTAGCAAATCATTGGTGTAGCAAGGAGCAGAGCTTCTCCTTTCCCCATCTCATCTACTTCTGACAAACCAGCAAGTCTCAGCAGGAAGCTGCTCGGTACTTAAACTTCATTACCTCTCAACACAAAAACGGACACAGCTCTTGCTACAGATATCCAAGAGAGATCACAGGATTCTTGTTTCTGGCCCCTGACTGAGACCATGTGCAGCAATAAGGGGGTTGATCCCGCTGCACCTCAGCCCCTGGTTTCAAGGGATACTGAGACAATGTGAAAGGCAGAGAAGGAGCCAGAATTCTTTGTACTTTTCTCTAAAAGTGATCATAGTCCAAGTCAGTTCCCAAGGATGAGGAATAATAGATTCCTTCTGATAAACTCCGTCTACGGTTACAAATTCCAAATGCAACCCCCTAATAATGATTTAACTCAGAATCTACCATGGCTTCTGGCAGAGGTGGAAAAAAAATGCTAAAATAAAATTGCACAGCTACCTATTCATCTTTGCAAGGGAAAATCCTCAGTTATAGGCTGGAGTGGTGGAGATCATGTGTCTTTCACAGCTTGAAACCCTGGCAAAAAGGAACTTAAGGAATTTCAGCTATTCCACATGACACCANCCAAAGGAAAACCAGAAGTAGCAGGGCATTTGTACAGAGAAGACTTTTTGCAGCCGAGAGCTGCTCCTTGCTTACAGGACAATGCCATTTTCCAGCCAAGCAGGACAGCATGTAGCCTGCAGGAGAAAAGGAATTGCCTAGCGTTATTGTTTTCGCTGGGAAAACAGCATACCCAGGATCTTCCCTACTTTTGTTCTCTGCACAGATACATCTGCCTCCACCAAAGTGGCCACTGTGGTCCAAATCCAACAGGCTTGGCCTGCAACGTGGACAGAAAATGTCTCACAGCTTGAAGCATTTCATTTTGCTGCCCCCCTCCCCGCACACACCAGACACCCGTCCGGGAGGGAGTGCAGCCAGAGGTGAGAGGGCCCTGGCTCAGGGCCTGCGGCCGTTTTCTCCTGAAAAGTTCAGAAATTCACCTGCATTGAATTGCTGGCGCCAAGCAGCAGTCACGGAAGAAACCTGCAGATAGGAGGAGGCAGAGGAGGAGAAAAGTGAGCCAGAAATGAGAGCAATGACTGGGGGACAAGGATGAGTCGGGGCAAAGAGACGGGAGGAAATCCGTAAAAAACAGGGAGACCGACACCAAGCATCCCCTGCATGACAAGTCCCCCCAAAACAGGGCTGGTGACAACCACCTCTGGAATTACTTTCTCCATCAAATGTATCTTTAAGTGATTTAAAGCAGACCCATTTTCAGCCAGATTCCTGTTAAGCCCTAGATGCCCACTGGGAGCTGCCCGCTCGGACATGGTGCTTGCCGTGGGCCCCAACCATCTTCTTGCCGAGGCCTGCATCTGTCTCTGTGCTGCACTGCCAGGTGCCATCTTAAAGCTGCCAAACCCAGCAAATCCACGCTTGTTCCTCTCTTCTCGTTTCCACCGCAGGGCCAGTGGAGGCGAAGGGCTCAGTGGTGGCGATGGCTCCTGGAGGATGTGGCATCCCACCAGGTGGGGACCCAGTTTTGGCACAGGTTGCATCCCCAGGCTGCTACTTCCTGCCTCAGCCACTCCAATCTGGTTTTCCCTTTGGCAATTTCAGCTGCCCGTTGAGGACTCCTGCAGGCCGACATCTGAGGATTTCTGCAACCTGACCTCTACAGCTCCTCGCCTTTTCGGTCAGTGGCTAAGCACTTGCACGTGTTGTGAGGTGCTAGGTCCTTCCTCGTACTGGTTTTTAAGACACAGAGGTGGTATACTTCAGCTGAAAAATGGCCTTTCCTCCTTTCTCCTTAAGGTTTTCTTCATCTTCATGGAAAGACTCTCTGTAGCCAGTCCCATCTCTGGGGGAATGGACACATTTATTTTGTCAAGGTATAAAACAAGAGCTGTTGAGGTTTTATTGAATTCTCTATCCAGCACCACACAATTTGTTGTGGATACAGCTGCTATCAGGGCTAAACTCTTCCCTGCGTCTTGGAAGGTGCCTGGGTAAATATAACACAGCCCAAAAGCAAGCTCTCAAGAAAGAAAGAGATGCTTTACCCTGCTGCAGGACCAGTTCAAGGATCCTGAAGCAGGAAAACCTTCCTCTTCTGTCTCTGCCCTCCCCTTATTCCTCCAAACACCCAGAAGGATTTCTCAGCCTTCTGGTTTTCAAATGGAAGTTGCATGTCCAAAAACATATGTCCAGGTGTAACGTGAGTGAAGTTTCATATGGCGATGCCTTGAGTGGATATTCAAGGCACAAGAACATCTCAACTTTTGGTGTCTAGGCTCCCTCTAAGCCGGTGGAGGCTCCTCTGGAAAGTGAAAGAAACACTACCCAGCCTGGGTGCACAGATTGCGTGGGGCTCAGAGATGTTTTCCCCCAACTGCCGAGAACGTAAGTGGCTGAATGTGGAGCTTCTCTGTGATTCTCATCAGCACAGTGCAGAAAGCTTTTCTTCCTCTTTCTTCCCACCAGTTCCTCTGTTATACAGAAACCAAATTAATTCCTCTATGACCTGATGGTTTGAACTAATTTTGAAAACTAGGCTTTAAATGATGCTCCTTCAGCCACAGGCCTTTGTGTTTCAGGAAACATCATCAGCTTCAGTCCTGCCACATTCACCTGTTGTTACCTAGAATACTGAATTAAAGGATTTTATTCTTTTTTTCTTTTTTAGTGAGAGGAGCAAAAAGCTCTATCCCTTCAATGTTTTGGGAAGGCAAGGTCCATAACTAGGACTAGAATTTAGGGATGACTAGGTCTTGCTTTGCTCTGCATTTCAGAGCTTCAGTGATCTACTCACCTAAGCCCCATTTCCAAAAGCAATATATACCTGTAGGAGCAATCTCAAGGAAAATTGCTTTGGCTTTCCTCAGTTGAGTCTAGTGTTTCCAAGCTAATTCTAGAAACCTGGGCTTTAATTCATCAAGACATGCAATTACATATTTATCTCCAAGGCACACACAGCCCTGCTGAGGCCAGTGGCACTCCTCACAAGCATGAAACAAAGCACCTGCTTTGGTCCTTTGCTGAGCTGATGTCAGGGCACAGCTGCAGCTCTGATGCCAGCAGTCAAAGCAAGCACAGCCTGACAGTCTCAGGTAATGATTATCTGAAACAGTCCTTTAGTCTGCTGAAAGAAAGAGAAAAATTTAACAGTAAAACTATTCCCTCCTTTAAAAAGATCCATACACAAAAAATACATTTTTGAAAGAATGCTGGATGACCCCGAGAGCCTCTTACAGCCAATTTTCCTCCCCTTGCACCGTTTGGAGTCTTAATTGCCTCTTTTGGGAGGTTCTAGTAGCTGCCGGAAAGTGCAGTCACAATTTAGCAATTTGGCACATGTGACTGCTCCAAATATGGGAGCAATTAGCAAAAAGCGATATGGTGAATGGTAGCGTAAGCACTGGCTCCTGGACAGCATTCAGATGAGAAATCTAAACCAGAGGAGAGCAGAGCAGACGGAAATCCAAACAAGCCTTCCCAGAAATAAAACGTATTGGCTATACTTAGATGATGAGAGTCTCAAATGAGAAGGCTGAATTCAGAGCTGCCATCACACTCTGAAACCTTGCTGGCTGAATGGGCTGCCGTGCACAGCGCAAGGTCACAAAAGCTGCTTGTGAGACAAAAAAAATAAATCCAAAATGCCAAGGATAAATAGCTTTAAAAACTTCTAGGAGAATGAGGTGAGCCCAGACTGGGTAAGGAGCACACCAGCTCTCAGTGGAGAGGAACAATTTGGGTTCTAGACATTTATTTAAGACTGTAAAGATTCGGGTATACCCACTAATTTCCTAGACCATTTTTGCTATATTGTGCATATAGCACTGTTTTCAGCAACCTGCAAGATGCCGTGAATCGTGAATGGCAGGTTGAAGACTTCAGCTGGTGAGCAGCTTCTGTCTTAGGGACAGCAAGTCCTCAAGTCACCAAAATCCTTCCAATTTCAAACAACTGCAGGCTGCATTTGTCCAAAAGCATCTCTCCCCAGTCCAGCTGCATTTGTCTTAATAACTGGAAATGAACTATATGCAACGAAGACAGTACTACATCCTGGCATCATTATAACTCAAATAGCTTCTGCCCCATCAGTGAGGTCCATGCTCTCTCCAGCACCGAAATGCAGTGCGTGGCCATGGCTGCAGGGTGGCTGCTGTGCCCTGACCAGGCTGGAAAGGAACACAACAGGAGGAATGAAAACTGGGAAGATACAAAAAGGGCTGATACAAATAGAGCGGTGAATAAACACGGTGGCTAGAAAAACAAGGGGAGGCACAAGCAGCTGATCAATGAGTTAGCAAGGGATAACTAGTGAGCAAATCTAGAGGGCAACGAAATTAAATAGTTAATTACGCAATGGAGCAAACAAACAGCAAATTAATTAAATGTATGTGGATCTTCCAGATGCTCTGATTAGTTAAGGCAGAACGTGGTTAGTGAAACTATTTATTCTCTGGTATTTCAATTATTCATGGTATCTCTGGCCATGGAGATTACAGCCTGTTTAAATGCAAGGTCTGACCATGTGCCTCTAAAAAGCATTTATCTAGACAGTGCAACTGAGATGAGCAGGACACTGATGGAAAGTGGTAGGGATCACAACTGGTCTGAATTAGATGCCCTAAGAGAAGATGCTGTAATAAGATGATATGTACTGTGTTGCTTTTTTTTTTTTTTCTCTATTTTTGCAGGGGGAGGGGAATAATCAGTTTGAATTGTTACAGCTGAGAATGGAAGTCAGCAATGTTAGGCTCTTGCTGCAGGTGACAATAGAAGCACTACTGTGTCAGAAGCAAGGTAATTCAAACAGATAAAAATGCTTATTCTCTGGTTAACTTTAAACTTCTGGAGGAAGTCAGGACTTTTGAAAAGTGAATGACTGACAAAGCTCCAATAATTTCTACTGCTTAAAATATTTCCTATATTACCTATAGATAAAATCTTAATAAACCTATTGTACCTTCTCTATTGTCTGAAAAAATTTTGGGTTGGTTTGTAACTCCACTTTTCAAGCATAGCAATGTCCTCCTACAGTCTGATCCACTTGCATTGCCTGTCTTTTTTCCATTGGGAGCTTTCTATTTATTTTTAGAATTTTAATTCTGTAAATGTTTTCCAGTTTCCTCTCTGTGAAGTAGACTGATGTGTGACAGCATTAAACTGAAGTCATTCCTTTCCTCTCATTAAATATTCCCGATGATCAAAATTAGTCTATGCGATCATTCTTGGGAACATTAATATATAGCATGAAAATTTTACTTGCGTGAAGACCCAACAGCAGACACTCTGAATACTTTGAGGACTTAACCAGGTGCTCATCACGGTATTTAACCGCAATTTTCAGAGCTGGAACTTCACAGGCAGCAGTTGTTTGATTTGGAAAGTAGTAACAAATGTACCATTGCATGGATCATCCATTTTTTCTAGTCACCTGAGCATAAATGTCTTCCTCACCTAATACTTCACTGCTCTAGAGGACACATTTATTGTCTTAAATTTGAGAGCTACAGCAGAATTAGGGCTTAAATAAACCACAGGTGTGAAAAATACCAACTGGCAACTTCAAACTAAACACCAAGAAGTGTAAAAAGACACTTGTCAGAGCTAGCAGGAGCAGTTTGATTAAGTCATTGCTTCAGCCCAGACATGTTGGGCCTCATTCTCCTCTCCCACCAGATGACTCATGTAAAGCGTGGGCAAGTGCACTGCTGTAAGACTGGTGGGGTGGCACTTGGACTCTGGAGCTCTAATTATGCCTGTCTGACACCGCAGAGCTAAAATGTGCAGCTGAACAGATTTATGATGCTGCACTCATTTGAGGTGAGCGGCTGCTCCTACTCATGGTCTGGGATCACTAAACTAAAGCAGAGGGGATTTTAGTGGCCAATGCTGCTCTAGTGTTGAGAGCAACATAACCTGCCCGAGCCGCTTGTGAGGCGGACGACAAGAGATGGAGCTTTTTTAAATTGTGTTTTTCTTAGTGCCAGTTGCCAGGGAGGAGCCAGTGTGGCACGTATGGGAAGTATTGTAGTTGAAAGCTGTGTTGCCATCAAATTTTAGAGCCCTAGCCTCTGCTTTCTGCAACTTTTGGCATCTGTCCCCAGCTAGCATCCCCTCCTGGCTCACAGCAGGGCAAGGCAGCTTGCAGAGCATGCATTTCCTGCCTACACTTCCCTCTCTGCTTTTGGCTCCTTTAGGGAAGAGAAGGTATAACAGCTGCATAAAGTATGCCAAGTAGGCTGACCACCTTCTCCTCAGAGACATCTCTTAAAGACCATGGCAAAGGAGGATGACCACACCAATCTTTTCCATCTCCAGCCCCCATGGCTGGCTGGAGAAAGCAGATGCTGTATTGATGCCTTACAGGAGCTGCATGCCCAGAAAATGCAAGAAAAGAGGATTTTTGTTTTGTTTTGTTTTGTTTTTTAGTCTGAAATGCACCACTGCAATGCTATTAACTTCTCTGAAAAACATCAGTATGAATAGTTAGCATGACATTACTTTGAGAAAAGTATTAACCATTGAGCCGATCTGTGCCAGTAAAAGCCACATGATCTATTTTGTTCTTATGCTGATATTATTGCAGTTACAACAGACAATTTGCAAATGTCTCGCTGTTTCATAAAAGCCGATGTACTTGGATTCACAGCAGGTACTAACATTGCATGCATCTGCTGAGCTATGCATGGCATCAACCTGTTCTTAATTACACCTGCATGTCATGCTCAAAATTTGTTTGCGAACAGGAAAGATGAAAGGTAGGCAGAACAGGATGTCATGTATTTCCCATCACCTTTCACTGGCTGATTGCCCACAGAAGCAAGAAGAAATTCCCTTCTTCCATAGTGAAAATGTAAAGCTTTACTAAGCTTTGCACAGCCAACAACAAGGTGTAATCACCACTTCCTTAGGGAAATGCGCATGTGTTAACACGGGTGAACAGAGAGCTCCAAATAGCTTTCCACATCTTCCTCATCACTGATCTGCAAAGGGCCACAAGTTAGCCCTTATTTTGTTATATTTTAATTTGCATTGAAATGTGTAAGTTGGCCTTAGTATCCCGACTTCATTGTAAAATGAAATATGTGAAAGCCAGAGTGACCAGTTTTTTTGAAGCCTGGAATACTAAAGAAGTTAAACGACACCGCTCTCTTTTATTATTTCACCCAAGTATAAAGCAAAAAAAAAAAAAAAGTTTATGCAGTTATAAAAATATGATAATTCAACTACAGCTAGTGATGGCCATGACACTTGAAATTCGGGACAGTGATTCACAGGCTCCTAGACAGTCAGAATAAATGTTTTTCCTGAGGTACGTCCCTCTGAATGAGAAGTACTGAGCAATTGGTGGTTGTACCTTTAAGCCATTCCTTTAATTTATTCCTGTCATTTGAAATTGTTTCTTTTTCTACTTGCATTAAAAATTGTGCACTGTAAAACCTGTGGTGTGTGCCAAGAATCTGTGTGTGTAGTCAGTATATAACACAAGAATAGGGGCATGCCTGCCTGGGGAGAACAAAAAAGTAATCCATTAGCCCCTTCTATTTTAGTACATGTGAAATCTGTTGAAACGTGTTGATCCTCGATATTTCATGGGGTTTTGTATTCCTATAATGTTTCTCAGATTTTGGAGGTCTTTCAGTAGAACCTAAGTGAATTAACCAGTGATAAAAAGTGCCCATGAAGTCAGCCCTCCTGGCATGAGTTTGTGCACAGATAGCCCCAAAGCCCTGGGACAGGTAACCTGCCCTGTGCCCTGCATAGCCGGGGTCAGTGCAGGAGAACAGCCTGGGGCTCGTGGCATTCCTTGGCATTTGCCAGAGCTCAGGGAAGAGAGGGGATGGGGGCCAATGCATCTCACCACTTAATATTCATGTCCAAGCTTTAATGAGTTTAGTCAGAGGCCTTGGAGACCGTAGTCCTGAATTCCTGCTTTCCTCAGCTGGGCGCTGATCCAGCAGAGGCTGTGGTTGTTGCTGCCCTGGCACCATCTTTGCTCTCCTGGAGTGTGATATATATATATAAAAAAAAAAAAACCTCGTGCAGTAGAGGGAAGGGCCATTTGGTATAGTTCAACCTTGAAAGAAAACAAAATAAACCAGAAATAAGCTTGAGATCCAAAGGCTCCTGAGTGCCCCTGAGATTTCCTTCCTTTGTAGCCCCTTGGTACAAATATTCCCTGGATTTTTTTGCATGCCCATTGAATTTATGCCACCAGCAGTAATTTCAGTATCATAGCAACCAGGCAAAATCTTGCCCCTTTCAGCAGAGCCCTGCCAGGCTCTAGTCCTTGTGAACCCTGAATGGTACAGAGGTGGTACCTTCACCTATGTCTGGTGGTGTGTGCAGATGCATTTGCTTCTGCAGATTAGAAGTATATTGCTGTTTTTAAAGTTTTATCCTATTTACTTATTTGATTTGTCAGTGGATATGTCTCACATGACACTTTTTTTTTTCCAGTTAAACTGCAGTTTTCATATAGCACTTTCTTTGTCACCTGAATACAATTTTTGTGCACTTTCATTCAGGCTGCAGGAATCCAGACAAACAAGAGTTAATTCCCCATGATGTTTTCCAGCTGACAGGCCTAATTGATTTGATTTCCACTGTTTTCACAAGTGACCCCCCTCAACCCGTCATCACCACTTCTTTTTGATACCTGAGCTTTACTTTCTACTCTCACATTCCACTTCAACAAGTAATAAAGAACTGATTAGCAAGGAAGAACCTCATAGCTTGTTTTCCAAAATATGCTCCACGCACAGCATATTTGGTGGGTCATAGCAATGTATTATTAATCAATACAAACGTGCTTCTATTAGGTTACCAGCACCCTTCATCATCAGACTGAAGTTAGGAACCTGTTACTTTGTGTTCTGCTACCCACGCTCCAGCTAGGCTAGACAGAGATAAAAGACAGCTGAGTAATATTTTCCTGAGATCCCTGATGATGCACACAGATGGCCTGTAACAAATGAAATATGCAAGGTGACGGCTGGAGTTCTCCTCACTCCGAGTTCAACTTCTGTGGCTTAGAGAGTGTTTCAGTCCTCACACCGCAGCTTCCTGGTAGAGAGGGATTTATTTTCTTATCTGTAACAGAATTTGTGAAACTTTGCCTACCACAGTCATTAATGGTTGCAATTGGAAGGAGCCTAGTACTCTCACTGTACTTTTTTCTCCCTTCATAAAAAACAGTTGGAAAAATAATACATTAAAAAAGCAAGAAGGCCATGTGGGGCTTGAGAAATCTAAAAAGAGATGCTGGTGATGTTTGTTATCAGCATGAAATGAATGACAGGATTGAAGAATCCCATTAAGGTTTTTAGCATATGTAAAAACAAGCAAACAAACAAAATCCAACACTTATTAAGTCAAGTGAAAGATTACATGTTGATAGCGCAGGAAAAAAGCCCTTTGGAGCAAAGTAAACACAGATCTGTTTACACTGCCAGAAAGAAATGAATATATTTGTTCTTGCCTGTTACTGTGTCCTCTCTGAGACAGCCTTATCAGATCACAGTCCAGCTGGTGACTGTGTCCATCAAATTCACTTTTGCTAATGTGTTAAATAAACTGACCATAATGCCTGGCTGTGGATCATTGTCTGGTGAGCAAGAATTCATCCACCTTGAAATTAGCACAAGTTTAAACACATAATTCCTTGCCTTCCTAACCCCTGGTCTCTCAGTCTGGTGGCAAAACATCTTCCAACAACCCAAATATCTTCTGCAAAAAGCTAGAGTCAAAACGTGAGTCAGCTCCGTTGAACTACAGAGCCATACTGATGAAGCAGAGGTTCTCCAGCTGCTTATGTTGCCTGGACTCCAGCAGCTGGGAGCAGCTCACCGCTGTGCCAACGTCCATGTCCTCAGGAAACCGCAGGTGCAGAGAGAGGCAGATGATAGGGAAAAAAAAAAAAAAATTGAGCTGCCAGTTGGGTACTGTCGCTCTCCCATGAAAGTGATTTTATGTGCCTCTCCACCGAGAAAGGGTGGCCCTGCAGAAGACTGCTCTGCTATGGAGAAGCACAACTCCTGAGAAATGCAGGGCACCTTCTCCAGATCCCAGGAGAGAATAGAACAGTGGACAGCCCTAGCCAAAAGAGACGCCAGGCAGCTGGTGGGAATTGGACTGGGGAACCCCATAGCCCTAAGGCAAATCAGGCCCTGGACCCAGCCCCGCTGGTTGCAGTGCCAGTATGAACAAAGAGCTGGTGCCGTGTTAGGACTGGTGGGGTGAGGATGAGGCGGGGAGAGGCTCCTTTGAGGAGATCCTGTGGAAGCCAGGTGGGACCATCTGTTATGACACGCAGAGGCTGAACAGAGCACATTTGGTGGCTCCGAGCGACTGCTGAACAGCACGTGATCCCCACGCCATCTACACCACATCTTCAAAGTCTGATAGGAAGGCACCTCTCTTAAAGTTCCCATATTTGTCTTTTCTGGGCTGTATTAAAATATTTACATAGGTGTGTATTAATTTTGCAGCTTCAACCAATTATATAGTGATAGTTTTTAAATAAATCAATACATTATGTATGTATACAAAATATACTGTATTTCTATATATAAACCTAAGCTATTTCCTGTCTATATGGAAAGTATGGGTATTGTCTGCTGTGTAAAAAAAGGATATGCTCCACTTTTTCCATTTATTGTCCAGAACATACCCTCATATCAAATGGTGTCTGATTGAAAACAGCCTCTTAATGCATTACAAGTAAAAATAAGCCATTATTGTGTAATATATGATATACCCTGTCCTCTTTAAGGCAAAGCAGTGCTTGCAAATATGTCTAGACAGCATGATGGAAAAGCACAAATTGGCCTCTAACTATTACCGCCCACTTATCAGGCAAACCTGGAACAAAATTTCAGATATTACAGTCTCACTTTTTGCATGACATCTATAAAGGGGAGTGTATCTCTGAGACACAAAGGCTTCATTGCTTACTGTAAAGCAGAGATATCAAAAACTTTGTTAATAAGAGCATGACTAACATACCTTCATGGCCTTATGAGAATTGCCAAGTGACTGAAGTATGCCAGTGTTTCCTGTAAGCAGTGGTATGTCCTATGTATGGACACCATTAAACGTCTTCTTTCCATGCAGCAGATGAATTAGTCACTGGCTGACGCTCCAGACACGATCAGAATTCAGAATCTATTTGCCACATTTTGGAGGAATGCTTTTAAGTACAGACTTCATCCTTCTGTCCTGCACCTGACTGTTTTTTAAAGAACTTTTTTTAACTCCTTGTGTTTGCATCCGGTAATAAAGTTGTCTTTGACAAGGTTCTTTCTGTAAAAAGATCATTTTCCTCCTCTAGCACACCTCCTTGCTACCTTGCCATGGCAGAAACATCAACTTAGCTTTTACTTGTGCTGAAGAGTCTCAGGATGCAATGTACCTCTTGGATATCAGCACTTATTTTTTTATTCTTCTGTTCTTCCTACCATTAGACAATAACAACAGAGGAAAAATGGTAATGGAAAGAAAGAGTGGCAGAAAGATCAGAGAAATCAGTTGTTCAACCAAGACTTTTTATCTGATGCCATTAATTTCCCACTCGCAAAATTCTTTGTATTTATTCTTCGGAAAATGTCAGTCGTCCCTGTGATGAAAGGAGGAATGGTGAATCAACAAAGAATCAGGTGATTTTTGTATAAAGGATGTGCTAGATGGTGTGTGGTTTATACAGTTTACAAGCACTTGCATAGTTTCGTATAGGGTGTAGGTGAGCGTGAGAAGTGATTGACCTTGGTCCCAAACAAGCTACAGAAGCCTAGCCATGTTTTCCTGCTCAGGCACTGTGGTGCTGAAGGGCAGACATGGGTTGGGATGTAGGAGCCCTGTGCAGCAATGGGATACTGGAATAACATCCTGCCACCTGCTTGAGAAGACCCTGATAAATTTGCAGTCATCTGTAGCCTATGGGTCAGAGCAGACTGAACTCCCATTTACTGCTGGAAGAAACTCTCTCCTATACACATATATGTGCACAAACCCCCACATATCTAGGTACACATACACATGCACAGCTGAGAGGTAACCTAAACAAGACCTTTTTTCCTTTTGTTTTGGAAAGCCAGAATAAGGTTGCTTCTAAAGTATGAAACAAGGAAAATGTCACATACACAACTCCTGTCTCTTCCCATACAAGCAAATCGCTGACTGACTTTGCAAACATCACAGTAGTTTTGACACAGATGCCCCTGTAAATCGAGCCAGGAAGCTGTTCACGATGCACCAGAAATGCACTCATATTTGAGCTCTAAATTCACCCATTCGTGTAAGTGAGGTTGCAGCTCTGGCTTTGCTGCTGGGACAGGCAGAAAACCAACCCAGGGAATAATCTGCAAGACAGTCGTCAGGAGGAGGCACTTTGTAGTTGAGTTTTGAAGTTACATGCAGTCTGCCAATGTGCTTTGGATTTTCTCTGCTATTTTTAAAAGTAGAAGAAACGTCCAAGCCTCTGCCCAGCCCTCCCCCTTATGTTTGGTGCACTTATCATGGCTGGCCTCCTGTCTGAGGCAGAAGATCAGTCAGGAAGTTAACCGGGGGTTCAGATGCTGCTCTTGGAAATGTTCATGCCTGAGCCAGGCTTCCATGTGTTTCAGCTGCCAAATTCCCTCCACACAAATGGCCACGGTTTCTGGCTCTTGCACTGGGGTAGTTAGAGGAAAAGCCTGAAGAAGAATGTTTTCTACTCTACAATTAACAGGGAGGAGCAGTGCCAAGGGAGTAATAGTGCTGACATACACTGGCATGCTCTGCATTACCAGTTACTGCTTTCCAGCCAGAGAAAGTTCTTGTTTGACGATGAAGATGTGCACACGTGATGGGACAGGCAGTACACTTGGCAAGCTATGCCCTGAGCAAGGGAACTTGGTTAGGCTGTTTTCTGCTCACAGGTAATGCTGAGATATAGGTGTCTACACACGTTTACATGTCTGTTAGATATATTTTGCTAGCCCTAGCTTCTCTTCCCAGGAAAGACACTAATCTTAGAATAACTGCTTATGAGGTTGACCATGGTTGCTATCAATCTAGCAATTTTTTTCCCCTTGGGCTTCTGAAATCCTGTCTCTTGGAAAGTTTCAGGCTCTTTATGATACCCTAAAACTTCACATTCTAAAAAAGACTTTTTTTTTTTTTTTTTTTTAATGGGGCCTGGTTCTACATAGACCTGGCTGTGAGGCTCTCATTGATGTCTCTGCTGTGTGTGAGATTCCTGCCCTTTGCTGAAAGTCCAGCTCTGTGGGTACTGAAGGGGCTTTTCTTCAGTTACAGTGCTTGAATGTCAGGACTGCTTTTGGTGAGCATACACCATATCACCTACTCGTGGAAAGAAAAATAAGCCAAATCTGAATGTCTGTACCTTCCCCCTGTAATGACTTCATCATCATGCTTCAACTCATTTGTCCCCGAGTGCCCTGACATGAAGATATCCAAGACTGCATGATCTACAGACACCATCAGAATGGGGCATCATTTTTTTTGGACAAAACCTAAGAGGTTACCAGGACACACACATGCACGTGCCCCTCTGGGACAAGGAAGCCTGAGATTTCAAGGCCATGGTCACATTAGCACTTTCTAGGACATCAATACTTTTAGCTATCTGAACTGCAGAGCTTTTTTCTTCCAGTTTGAGATTACTCACTGAGATCTCTATTGCAACTGCAGACCTTGAGCATATAAAAGTCAGTGGACCCTTATAGATCCAGCTCTTATCTGAGGCCTGATTGCTCTGGAGTGCCTAGTTTGTTAGTTCTGAGCTATACCAGTGCTGTATTTCAAATTACAGCTAATGTCTATGCAAATAATTATAAAAGAAAAAGGTTATTCAATCTAGAATGGATTCTTCTTAAGCCAAATCACTTCTGTGGTAATAGCAAACATGACAACCTTAATCACAAATGGAATTGCTTCCAAAAGTACTGAGCAGCTAAAAAGTAGTAGAGAGGAGAAGAAGGGAGGACTTAGGACAGAAGCTGGAATTCAACCTTAAATATAAAAATAAATATTTACACTTGCTGCCATAAAGATATTCTCATCAAAAGTATGTGCTAAAACCCCCCAGTACACATAGCAAATACTGCCCTACCTTTAACTGGCCAATTTAAGGCCAGTTTCACTCGGTGTGCCCATTGGTAAGATATGGTGGCAGGACCCACATTTTGCTCATATCTCTATATTCAGTGGCAGCACTCCTACCAAATGCCAGTAAAGGCTAGGGCATTTCATTCAAGATTTTATCTTTTGTTCAGTGGAATTCTAGCTTCTGTTTCACTACTCTGCTGACAAAGACATTTGAGTGTTTTTATTGATTCAGAAATCTGGGCATTAAGACTCATCTTTACAGTTCTCCAAAAAGTAAATGTTTCAAAATGTAAAACTCCTCATACAGCTCTTAAAGTTTATAGGCTGAACACTGAGTGCTGTAAAATGATTTTTTTTTCAATAATGGAAGCTCTATTTTATAGAAAACAGTAACTGTTAACTCTGATTGATATGAAGAAATGAACAAAATCAGACCTGCTCTATGAAAAATCAGGACTTGGTCATCATAACAAAAGTACAAATTTTTCACAGCCTCTGTTTTCACAAGATCTGCTCTTTCCTAACTCAAGGGTTTTATTGTACAGTTAACAGAGGAATGCTTTTGTGCTTTTAAATGCAGTTGGAATGAGAAGTAATGCAGGCAGAAATGGGAATGAATGAATGACAACTTGGAAAATAGATTTTCCCTCTTCTTTACTGTAGTACTTGTGTACTACCTGGAAGGAATTCATGAGGTTATCTTTGGTAGCTTCAGCTACATCCTTGTCCTTCCTGGCTTTTGTTTTCCTTTTCTTAGAGGCATCCAGTGCTGGAGACTCCAGAATTTTTCCATCCAGACAATCCATTACAGGGCTTCGCAGTCTTACTATAATGAAGTTTTGTTTTGTTTTGTTTTCTTTTGTTTTTTTTTTCGCTTGGTGTCTAACAAGAATCTTCCGTATTCCAATTTAAGCTTTCCCCTACCTCTCCAGCTCACCACAGGCTGAGCACAGATGTGTTCTTCTGCTATTTGCAGAAACACTTTAGATATTTAAAGACATTCTTAATATCTCCTCCATCTCCTTTTCTTTACAGTAAGCAAATAATTTTTTTCCATTCTTCCCCTCACAAGCAATATCTGCTGTAGCTGTGGTGGTTGCTATAACGCTGTGCACCCTCCCCAGACAGTCTGTGTCTTGCTTATATGCTGTGACCAAACTAAACACAATGGGGCCAGATTCATGGAGAGTCAAAATATCAGTGTCACCTAGCATCTTGCAGCTCCTGAATTTCTTTTCTAGCACTGGTACTGGGCACATCACAGCCCCCCGACTGCATGACCTATATGTAGCACCTGTATGACACCCAGATATGCTTCAGCATCCTCTAGCATACACATGGCACCCCCTCAAAGGGAACTGCAGGCTTCTTGCCTCCACTTTTTACAATGATGGTGTTTCAGTGAAACCCTGGCCCCAGACTAACCTTGCCTTCATCTCAACCAATCCATTTATCTTCCCCTTTCTGGTCCCAGATCTCACAGCCACACACGACACAATGATGCATCCTGGCACTCATTGAGCTGTCCTTGTCTACACAAAACAAAACCTTCACATGAGAGAACTGTGTGTGGGAAGGATTGAGAATTCAGCAAGTTCACCTCACAGAAATCATCCAAACTCTCTCACAGTGCCCTTCAGTTGTTTGAGAGCCCTGTCTTGCTATACTGCATGCTAACTCCGTGGCTTTCTGGAGAATCTTATCTGTTTTGAACATCTACAGAAGAGCAACTTGGTCATCTGTTGCTTTCTTTGCAGAGCATTACATCCTCACCACTGTTTCTACAGTTGAAGAAGTATTTGGGAAACTGTTTTTTGGCAGTGGCTTTTTAACAGACTTAGGCCCCACAACTAAAGAGAACAGCTTCAACATTGCATGAGGTGACAGGCACGTGCAGTCACCAGAGGAAGGGAAAACAGTTGTGCGCTTTCCCCTAGTGACTATTTTTCATATGTATCTATCCCACAATCTGTGTTCTCTCTCCCTGACTAAAAGTCTGGTTGCAAGAGTTGGATATGAAGGGCTGGAAGGGGATTTGTGGCGGCTGGGGAGAATATTTGTGGGGGCAGTGGGGCAAGTTGTGCTGTTGTGAGTGGATGCAGCTACACAAAGCTCAGGGTCCAGAACTTTAGGTGAGAATAGGCTAGATACACATATAGCTTCCCAGAGGGCAAGACACAGGAAAAGGAGAATAACTGCCTCAGGATCACCTAGGAATAGCCTTACTTGTGTGGACCTGGAGTGGAGGCAGGGCAGGCAGGGGCTGAGGCTGCTCAGTCACAGGATGCCTCCACCTCCACGTGGGGTTAGCATTTTTGTAGCTATACCTGCTGCTGACTGGCCTGGAGTCAGCCTCTGTCCAACAGCAGGCTGTTCCTCAGTGCGGACACAGCCTAAAAGCATCTCTCACCAGTTCAGACATCCTTTGACTTTGCTCAGTCCTGAAGGTTTAAGTAACGAGACGTTCAGAGAGCAGCCCACGGTGGGCTAACGAGACACACAGACACAAGGACAAGGTAGCTTTACACCGGCTGGTTCAGCAGTGGTAATCAGAAAGCCATGAACAGCACAGAGCTGGGGTGGGGTGGGTCACCTAAGTACTTACCCAGCATCCTGGCTGGATTTTTCAGCCCTTGCTGCTGTTACTGATGCTCACGCAGATGAATGTAATACTAGCTCAGAAATTTCTTCCTGAGCAGCACTCACACCCTTGACTGAACTACGAAAGTATTTTGGGAGGGAGTAGGATAACTGAGAAGTACCTCCCTCCCAGATGGTGGGGGTCGTCCTCCTGTTCAAACCCACCGCCACTCCCCCTGCCCTGATTCTGCTGAAGGAAAGCAAGTCAAAGCCAACGTTTTCCTCACAGAATAATAGGAAAAAAAGAGGAGTATTTCACCTTACATTTAAACTCCCTAAAATAAGGGCTAAATGAGCTTGAAAGAGACTGCCTGGCATGTGCGTGTCTGCCTGGGAGCAGGGAGCTGGCAGGGAAGGCTGACTGACACAACCGCGCACCTCCCTTCCTAGCCTGCCCCGGCGAGTCACGCCGAGGATCGCCCTGTAGCCCACTCCCGACAGGATGGCATTCTCCCGCGAAGGAGTGATCGCATTACCCAGGCCCCTTGTGTAATTCTGGTTCCCAGCAATTGTTTTCTGGTGACCTTTTATTGTTAACAATTAGCGCTCGGAGCTGGAGCGCAAGTGGTGTAAGCATATTTTACATCCTCCTCAAGCAAACAAAAAAGCTGGGTGGGCACGGGCTTGTTTCCTGGTTCACACCCATGACTCCTTTGTGTCTCAGATCTCCTCCCACCGTGTGTCATAGTCAGCAAACCCACTCCCTTACCTTTTGGCTCCCAGATAGAGTGACGTCTTTGAAGGACGCGTAGGCATGCTCCATGTATCCCGTTCTCCTCTCACATCCTATAGGAACTCTGCCTCTCCCTGATACTCAGCCCTTCCTTATCCGTGAAGCCAGAAATGTTAAGTCCCTGTGCAACAGAGTGCAAAGAGCGAGGATGAAGGATGGCTGCTATTTATTTAAGTGTACAGGCCATAAACACCGCCCTCCAGTACTATCCTTTGGGTGCCTGTGCATACTTCTGTACAGTAATACCTTAACAGCCCGTTCCCTCTGCTCTTCCCCAGGCATGTACACATGCCCCTGGAGACACAGATGAACCAACAGTCTGCTAATCATCACATAAAATAACATAGATTCCCTTCTCCCCCCGCTTTACTAAACTATGCCTGGGGAGAAAAGGCATAGTTGCCTGCGTGCTCCAGGACGGACAGCACTGCAGACCTGTGGTAGACCAAGAACAGGCTGAGTTCCTGAGCTGAGGACCTTTCACAGATGTACAGTGCTTTGCCAATAAGTCTTCATCTTTCCTGTGGGGGAGAATGGAAGGTGGGGAGGCAAAAGAGCTGGAGAAGACGCGCCAGTCTAATCCTGTTTCCTGCAATATGGCATGTGTGCATGAGGGCGTGTGTGTGGGGGGGAACTACATTAATCAAGTCATGATCCTTGTAGGGTACAATGGGCGAGTAAAAACAACAACTTGAATTTATCCTGCAGCCTGTTGGCAGCTAGCACGTAACTCATTCTTTCTGGGGATAGCTTAACTTAGCAGGTCTGTACCATGACTAATGAAGCCATCTCTCCGCTAGTGCACTAATTCCAGACCTTTTGGGAAGGAGCCCAGCTCAGCTCACTGCATGGCCCTCCCCTTGCAGGCTCCTTATGGCCACCCTGCAGGTCCCTCCCACTGCCTGCACTGTGCTTGGGAAAAGTGTGAGAAAATATTTCTCCCTTAAATCTGGTTCGGGAGAGCTCTGCTTTGCAATGACATTTAAGGACAGATTTTCTGGGGCATTTCTCATTTTGTCTGAAACATTTGAAAGCCACTTCCTTGGCACTCCTCTTGCCTGCTCCTCAGTGGCACATAATCTGGTCTTGCTGTACCCACTGGCTGTGGGGAGAGGCACACATCTCACCGGTAAAGTCACAGTTAAACTAAACATTAAACTGTCCAAGAACTGACTTCCTCGACAGCTCTGATTCAGGCTCCAAAAAATGCTCTGCACAGTGAATCATGCTTCCTTCTGGAAATGACAGAACTTCCTCATCATGGTGTTCTAACTTGCCCTCTCCTCGTCTCCGGTGCTATCAGGAAAGGACTGAATTGCATGCCACATTTTTTCCGTGGCCGGCAGGGAGATACATCCTTTTTGAAGAGGAAGAATTTCTGAGTCAAAGGATGACGAACTGAAAATTAGTACCAGCCCCAGAAACAAATGACAAACAAAAACATAAAGCCCCACAGAGGTGGTCAGTGGGTGTATTTTGGATATTTGCCTTTCTGGCAACTTGAGTAGTCAATTACAAGGCAAACTTGCTTTTCACCACTGAAAGTAGCAATGCAGTTGAAAATACTAGTACTAGCTGTATGTCTTTCTTTCCTATGCCTGGTTTGATAGGTCTTGTCTGCTTGCAGATCAGGTAAGGCACTGCTGTACATGAAAGCTCCTACTGTCCATCTCAGCTTTGAAGGACAATTGCATTTGCCACCTGCACAGTAAGGGTGTGGGGAGGGGAAGGAAAAAGGGCAGTGCTTCTGGTGACTTCTTCCAATCAGACTTACACAGCAGATTGTTTCACAGCCATTGCAATGACAGCAATTTAGAGACAGTTTGCCATACAGAACTTTAAAATAAAAATAACCCCTTTCCTTCCCCTCTGCCCCCCGCAACACCCTATGATTTACTGAACAACATGTAGTTGGGATAAATACCTTACCATATGGTAAACGATGACTTGCACGGGAAATCAAATTTTAAGCAGCTCTTTTTGTTTCTTCGTATACAAATTTTTAACTCCCTCAGAGCCAGGGCAGGCGTAAGCCCCAGATGCACAGACTGAGTAGTCATTATTAGTTGCCAGGCTGTGGGCATTCTTGGAATGAGATCCTGTTCCAACCCAAATCAGTACTAAAACCCCATAGGAACAGATTTCAACCTCATTTAGCCATAACACAAGGGGAGGGGTTGGATGTCAAAAAAACGGAGTATGGTTGAGCGGCAATACAAGGTCTATTACCTTGACTTCCATAGAGCAAACTTTCTTTCCTCACCTAGCTAAATTCCATCATCAGCAAAACAATATGTACTTGACAGGGGCTAGTAGTAAATAATACTAAAATCAGCAATTTTTCATACATTTAATGTAGACGAAATGCATTTTTTCAAGACTAGTTTTAGAACACTCAATGCTGTTGAGACCTAGTTTTGTATTCCTGATCTGTACCTTGTCCCTGAGAACAGGTATTATTTCCACATTATCATTTTAGTTTTTCAGACATGGTTCACACTTACTGCCCATAGCAGATAAAGAACTTTAAAGGTAAGCATGAAGAAAAGAAGCAAAATAAATGCTTAGCCCACTTTAGCCTGTTTTGGGTTTCCTGCTGCACAAAATAGGCTTAAAGCACACCCAAGCTGGAATTCAGAAGTGGAAGTGGAAGAAAACTCCTGACTGGTCAAGGCCNATTAAAAAGAGTTCTACCTTCAAAACAAGTAAGATGATTTGCTGCTTCTTGAAAGGCTACCCAAAATCTTCTCCACTCAAGTTACCTTCTTCTGATTTCCTCCACAAGCTTCTCTGTAGCCAGAACAACCTTTACGGTGTCTATTTTAGCTCAAAAAGCACAAGTAACATCAGTCCATTACCTAAACTTAGTGCTTCTGGGCAGCAGCTGATTTGATCACTGGAGTAGTAAATACTCTTAACAGTGATCAACAGTCAGTCCCTAAAATGCTTATATACAGCCCATGTAAAAAGCCCTGTGTTGGAGCTGCATACATAATACAAAACACCTGCTTATTTGTGATCCTGAAACTGTGAATGTTTAGCGGACTGATCTGGAGCTGCAAGGCATGAAGACAGGTACTGAATCCCAAGGACTGACAACACTCAGCAATTTTGCAATCAGACAGGACCTTGCCAATTTGCTGACTCATTTCCTTTGGTCCCTCAGATGTAAATACAAGAGGTCTAATCCCACTGCCACTGTTGAGGGTATGCCTCATTGTTGGTGTCCAGACCCAAATAATCTGAATCTAATGGGAAGATTCACACATCAGAAGTATGTACACTCATGGAAATGCGATTGAACTAACACTCGGAAGGAACATTTGCTTTTTTAATTTTGTTGTTTTGAAAACTGTAGTCTTAATGCAGAAAGGCTTATTTTAAACTGCAAAGAGAGATCTGTGGGAATTGGACATTATCTATTTTCAGCAGCAATGTCTGTTGCATTTTTTATTCATCTGTCTCTCAGATGAGGGTTTGAGCCCAATTTTTGTACAGCTGTTGGCAAATCTCCCCTTGACTTCAGTAGAAGAAGCTGATGATTGTTCAAATTTGGAAGATGCAGATGTCCCCTGCCATACAGTAAGTACATGCAAAAAGATCTTGTACCAGCTCTTGTCACTGTGGTTGCCACCGAAGATTAGGACCTGTAGGCAGCACTGGTGGCCAGAAGGATCTTTCAAGTTGGGAAAATGCTGGCTGGAATGGGGAGTGGAGGACATACTCCCGGCACCAAAATGTCTCCTTATAGCTCTGATGGGTCATATAAAAATGCTCGGTGTTTGGGTAATGCTGGGTTGGTTATATAACATACAGTACTTATCAATGGTGACATTCATTAGTGAAACTGCATACAGTGATTATGGATTTAGAGGGCCTGCTCACTCCCACCTCCCTTAACATCTGTGAATACCACAGCTAGTAGAAAAATACCATAAAAATTCACAGAAGGCTTTTCTCAAAGTGCTACCTTGGAAAAGAAATAAAACAGCTACTCTGTGAACTGGTCAAGAAGGAGTAAGGTATCTTCAGAAAAAACTGTTGAAATCAAAATCTCAAAACTTTTCTGTGAGTTCTAGTGAACAACCTGGTCTCTCTCTTCTCCTACAGATCCACGTGTGAATGAATCCACATGACCACGGCTGCGAGCTGTTTTTTCACCTCGAAACAACCCCTCCCCGTACACATACCCTTCTCCTCCTGCCCTCTCCACATGCACATGTTCAGGCTCTTTGTTTTTCCGCTCACAGACAGACTCTGCCCTTGCACATGCAGATGTAAAGCGAAGTGGAACCCTCAGGGCCAACGGGGCTGCTCAGTGCCCAGCCAGCTGCTGCCACTCGTGGAGCAGGAGAGCAGAAGCTCTGCCAAGCTGTGGCCCCTCCTAGCTAACCTTGTGCTGCCGACCCCATGACTGCGGACTCATCAACTGCTGTCCCTTGAGACCCCGCAGCTATGCAGGGCTGGAGCAGGTCAGCACATGGCTAAGATGCCTTCAGAGCATTGCAGTATGTACCCCCGGTGACTCACTAGCAGTTCACCGAATGAACTGGATCCCAAGCACTGAGCAACTCTGCTGGCTGTGTGCAAATGGAAGAAAAGGTCCAAACAGAATTTTGGTGTTGCTTTTTTTTTTCGTGGTGGTTAATGCTGAGCCTGAAAAGAACTGCAAGACAAAAGGGATGGAGCTAAGAACATTAGAGATATGGAATTAAAATATGTATATATAAAAATCCCCCTGGAGGAGCAATGGGAACTGGAGCCACATGAGACACTATGTACTTCTTACTGTACAAATATGGTTGTGAGAAGATCATAAAAGGGTGTGAATAGTTGGTGGTAATAGTCTTTACTGCAAGAGTAAGGATGTCCAAACAGCAATGCAGAGAGACATGAAGAAAAGTGGTGAGAGCTGTGCAGAGGGCCACAGTGAGAGCTGATGCAAGGTTTTAGATGAGCTAAGCAGCATAAGAGAGTACCACCAGAACCCACCTTGACAGTGAGCATGTGTTGCTGGAGAGGAAGGCAAGGACCTAAGTCAGAAGATGAGTCTCAGCAGTATATCTGTTCGCATGTTCCCCTTGGCCATACATAAGTTGTCTCACTCTGTTCTATGACATGAAGAGCAGCTGGGCCAGGCATTTGCAGAGCAGGGTATGATCTGCTTTTCTTTCACCCTGCCCTCTCACTAATCCATCCCACTATTCACTGTGGGGGGACTGAGTGAGAAAGTGACATTGGGCAGGCCTGGTCAAGTCTGCTGTCCATAAGGAATGCCTCTAAATCAAGGAGGTTGATTTCTGTTGGCCTTCAGTGAGCTGTTCACGGTCATTTGTACTGACATAGTGCTGGTGAGACCAGAGAGGCCCAAGGTGCCGACCAGGGTGTTTCCCAAATCAAGCTGAGCCAAGGCTCACATAGACTGCAGGCTTTGGTGAACCTACGGTCCTTCTCTGAGGTAAAGCTGCCAGGTTTTATGTTTTAGAATTCAGGAAAAATAAATTTAGCATAGCACGGTAGCACTTCCAACAGCGCTTGCTAGCTGCTTTACTGGAAAAGTGAGCAGTTACAAAACAGCTGTAGGCTGCATAGTTTCTCACATAGGATGCAGGATATGCTCATATTATATAGGATGTTCAGCAATTCTAATAGTAGATCAAGCATGTCCCAGAAGTTAGTTTTTGAGATGCTCACATTTTGGGCAAGAATCCTTTCAAAATATTTCCTCAGGCAACTAGTATATTAGGAGTGAGGAATTTAGCTTGGTTAATTCTGGCTGTTTTGAAAGGAAGAAAATTGTGGGGATCAGATCCTTAGCTGTTGTAAACTGGCACTGCTCCACCAACCTAAATAAACTTTGGAGTTTGTACATTGGCTAGAGAGAGTCTGGCCCTACTCTTCACCTACTTAATCCCACAAATTTTCACTGTATTGGCAAAACCCAGTATGATTTAAATGAAGAAATAGTAGATGTTTTCAGCTCTGTTTTATTGTCACATTGCTAGTATCAATGCTCAAGTCCAGGCACTGCTCATGATCCCCTGTATGATCAATGTTTGACACCTCAGTGTTAGACCAGATATCTCAAGCAGATAGCTGAGACTGATATTACTTTTTGTGTCTGTTTTTATGCAAAAAGAAGCCAAATACAAGTACTGATTAAATAAATGTACCGCTTGGGGGCAACAGCTGGTGGGGAGTGATGACTTTTGCTTGGCGCTATCTATATTATCTATGTACATTATCTTCTGTACATTTTTCAAATCCATTAATAAAGTGGAAACTGTGTAAGATCTTTGGTTCCAAAGAATGTGTTGATTGGGCTGTGTTTCCTCTAGTTGCAAAGGAAAGGAAAAGTAGGATAAAGAGCTGCTAGTAAAACAATTTCCAGGATTGCCTATTTTTCTTGCTTGTAAAAGGTTCACTTCAATTTAACGTTAAGTCACTAATGAGTGTCTGGCAGAGAGGACTAGTGCCTTGATTTATGCTTCCTTGTGATGTACTTCTGGCAATTGTCCAGACTGCGTTTTTCTCAGTGCTTCACTGATTAGTGCAAGGATGCAAATTGGTAAATCTTAGAATCAGGAATTCTGTTCTGGTGCATCCAGTGTGCATATGCGAATTTGTCTTCCTGAAATGCATCATCCTTTTGAAAGACAGCCTTGCTAAGACTATATTTATGAATGTTAATTATCATGGAGGCAAAGCTTATGACTTTATAGCCTGATGCAAATTTGGTTCTTAAAACAGGAATTAAACTATTTCATTATTTTTGAAGCATACAAAACAACCTTCCAAAAATTACAGCATTTACTTATTATGTACAGAATGAATTTTCTGAAAACTGACATGGCAAAATAGGAATTAGTCTGACTTAAAAAAAAACCTTATTAAAGACATGCTTTACAATTTCTTTTTCTACCTGTCAACCAATGAGATCCTGACTTACCTTAAGATTCAGCTTAGAATTCCCATGTAGCTACAACTCTCTTAAAAATCATTAGTTCTTTTATCTGAAGGTTCCTCCTCCAGAAGAGTTAAATAATACGATATTCCAGAGATTGCCACAAATAACTTTCCTTTTTGCAAATAGCTGTTGCTGCTGTTATTATCAATGCCAGCACAGCTTAGGAAAAAAATACCCTCTGTCAGAATAATCCGTGTCTCCAGTCCAGCAGCAATAAAACTCAAACTGTTCTGGGATGACGCTGCCATTAGGGACCACATTCTTGAAAAGACAAAAATGGTGTGCTCTCCTGGAGTTATGCAAAATGAAGACATTGTAGACCTTTTTTTTATATACAGTCCTGTATGCGTGTATGTGTAGTTGAAGGGCTGGCTGGCTGGGGAGATGCCTGCTTAGACTGGAACAGAATTCTGAAGTTAATGTTGATAAAGACAGCACGACTAGGGCAACAGTAAAGTTACAGGACACTATTGCATGATGATTTCCTTGGCAATAAGGAATGGACACAGGACAGTCTGTGTTTGTGGATGCACAAGTAGGGTACATACCCTTAGATGCTTCGACTCTTCACTGTTTTGTTTTTGTTTTCAGTTTTTATGCTAACTGTGGCACATATAGGATGATTTTAACATACAACATCAGAATTTTTATTTGTCTGAATTATAATACACCATATGTGAATGCATCTGTTCTTCACTGTGTTACATTTATTATTTGTACTATGGTGGGGCCTCAAGTTTCCACCTCAGATCAGGGTTCCAACTTGCTAGGCAATGCGCAAACACATAATGGGAAACACTCCCTGCCTTGAGAAAAACATACTTTAAATTGACAAAAACAACTCAGGGTGGGAAGGGAAAACAGAGCCAGAGAACCGTTCCATGGTAGCTCAACCTCATCTGAGCTGAAGTTACAGCGATCCCACACCTCCAATCCAGACCTCTGATTGTCCGTTCTGTGGCTTATATTGGCTCACGGCTTGACTAACTGCATTGTGGCAAGGAGAAGAGTAGGATCTATGATAAACTAATCATCTGTTTTGGTAAGGTTAGTTCAGCAGAGTCAGTGCCCTGAAGTGACTCATGGTGCAGCAATACAAGTGCCAATGCTGGCACGAGGGAAGTGCCAGAGTGGGACAGCAGGAGTGCAACAGCCCTGATGTAGTTTGGCATAACCTGCCATGGAAGCACATGTGGAGAGGCTGCCTCCGTCCCATCTCTACAAGCTCAGTGCTGAGCAGGAGAAAACACAGTGTGCAGCGTCACAGCTCCATGCAACCACATTGCTCTGCACTACACCCCTCACTCTGGTGTGCTGCAAACCTCACCTGCCCTAGCTGCCTGGTGACAGCAGAACACTCTAAGAAGGACCCTGCAGCCAGGATCAGGCCCTTGCTTACAATAATGAGTAGGATACATGGGAATGGGCAGCTCAGGCAAAGAGTGAATGCTTTGGCACACACTAGCAAGCAGAGTTTGCTCAGGAACCCAATTTGTCCCACTCCTCCTCACCTATGTATGCATGCGTGTGCGTGCACGTACACACACATGTACACACGCACACGCATATGTGTGTGCCCACATGATGTCTGGAGAGTGGCATGGGATGGTCAGCATTTCTGGATCTTCAGAGCAGAAACTCGAGGTTCCAGGTTCCAGAGGCTATGCCGAGTTCACGAGGCCATGGTCTACAGATACCACTTACAAACCATTTGAAGTTACATGCTATGTGACTAACAGAAGGTGTGCGTTGCGTACATTTGTACCATAAAAAAAGACCAGAATGGTTTCTATCCTCAGATCTTTGTGTGCTTCCTGCTCCTTTCATTTTGAATTTGCACTCTCGTTTTTAAAAGTCCACTGGGGCTTGCTCCATCTTAGCATTTGGTTTCTTTCTTTGTCCTCCTACTGCAATCTGTTACCTCTTGTTATCTAGCATTATCCCTGTCTTTATTTCTTTATGTGGGCTTGCATGGTTGCTGCTGCCACTAGGAAAAGTCTGCCTGCCTCTCAGGGCATATCTTTTTTATTTTTTGAAATTCTCGTTTTAAAACACATGTTTTTCCAGCATTTATGATGCAAAATTGCTCTGTCCTTCTCTGCTATGGGCCATGAAGAATGCTTGTTTTAATTTACCCTACATGCTGTGCCTTTGCATTCTTCTTGTCTGTAATTTATGCCACATACTGTGCACTCCCTTGTTTTATACAACATAAAGTTGCCAGATGGGTGAGTGCAATGCATGCTTTAAAATGAAGGCTTGAAGGCAACTGCTTAATCCAAAGCTGCAGAATGAGTCGACACCAAAAAGGAAAGAGGGTTTGAAAATATATCTAAACAGGTCAGTAGTTATTATGTGGGGCTAACACTATCAGCAACACCTCCTAATTAGCAAAACATGCTATTAACTTTTCCTTGAGATTTATTTTTTCCTGCTTGCTTTTCATGGTATATGGTGGCAAAAGATGAAGCCAATAATAGAGCTTTAAGGGGAAAGAAGGATATTTGGGCCTAAACAAGGAGCATTTTTCAGAATGAATTGGTGCCCAACGATGGGAGATCTGTTTCGCTGCAGCCAGTGAGTCAGTTTGGCAGTGCCCTTTGCTAGGCTGTAGAAGATATTTAGCATATGGGGGGGTTGTTTTTATTGATCTCTCCTTTCCTTTCCTGGCAAAGGTCATAATACCTGTCCCTAGGGTTTATTTTACACTGTGTGGGCTGAATAACTGAGGAGCCCTAGCTCTCAGTTAGCACTACTCTATGCATGCTTTGTCGTAGCAGCTGCACAGCCCTCATCTTCCATTGCCCCCAACCCATTAATAGGATGGCTGCATCCAGCCTTGGTTCAGCTGCTGGTCTGCACCATTTGCTCTGCTGTTGCTGCCCTCAACCATGCTACACAAGACTGGGCTACATCAGTGCAGTACGTGCAATCTGTCTTGAGACTGGAGAGAGCAGGTTTGACCGCAGAGTTCTGCTTCACTAACCAGTCATTCACCCATGTTGGGGTTACGTGCGTGCTTATGCAGGATGTCATGGGGGAAGCAGGGAGATCCTTGGTGAAATCTGGGCTCCATAGAAGTTGACAGAAGTTCTGCAAGTGATAGCTGTGAAACAAGACTTTCTTCCTGTGCAGGGGGGCTGTGGACACTGACACCAGCAAGAAGCATGGTGGCTCTCTCAGCCAGCGCTCCAGCAGAAGGAAAGGCTGGGAGTAACAATGCATTTGAAGGCTATTGGAAACCAGGCTGGGATTGCTAAACAGATGGTGTCACGCTAAGTGTCAGCGTCCCCGCTCCTTATGATGAGAGTTTTAGAGGAAAAAATGTGAGGACGGGGAGAAAGAGTGTGACAAAATCCTACTGTCTTATGGAAGGGCCAGTGGGAGGAAGGAGGATGTGGAAAGAAGTCATCTACATAGTAAAGTGAAGGGATAGCACATCCATGCTAGCCAGCAGTGGAAATAGCCATAGTGAAGATGTACTAGAATGGACTTGTAACGCAGTGTTCATAATAGAAATGCAAGTTCTTCACTTTATACCCTGGTGGCAGCCTGTGCTGAAGCCGCACAGCCTCATCTTGATGCTCTTGTCACACGGGGTAGCTACGTCAAGCTAAGATGGACACGCTGGTGCAGCTGCAGCAGCACCTTAGCAGGCAAGGTGCTGGATGGAGCAAGAATTGCCAGGAGGAGCTGGATTCTCTAAATGTAGACAAATATTCAGCTGTGAGACGAGAAGTGAAGATTCAGGACCATGTTTTGCCTTCTGCCTTACCTATCCTCTTTAATACCAAAACTGAAGCTGGTAAATGGATCTATTGCTTCACCTATAGCTAGACTGTGTTTTTGGAATGGTCTCTGCTGTCCCATCTACTGTAGCCTTAATTGCTTTAACTATGAAATTGGCTGATGAAATTTCCTCATTAGAAAGATGAGGAATGAAAAACAATCATATTCCTCATTTTAAGAGAGCAAGTCTGGAAGAATGGGGTAGGGTTAGTGCTGTGAGTGCCTTTTGTGCTCTCTGACACTGAGTGACATATGTGCAGTATCTTCTAAGGAAACAGAGGTGCTTGGAGATATCTCAGACCATTTAATCACCATTCACCTACAGATGTTTTAACTGTAAGTCATAGACCAGAGTTCGCTAACATAGGTATTTGGCATTTCAAGTTTCCCTCTCATTTTTTTTCGTTTCTTCATTACTGTGAATGGTGGTGGATTAGGCTTTTGCTGGAGATGATTTTAGAAAAACATGAAGGGTTTGTCTCTAATACGATGAATTTCCTCTTGACACTAGATTGGTGGCGTAATGGGACAGATAAATACATTTCACACTTAGTTTAACATGCCTTTAAACAATCAGGTTAAAGGACTGAGAAAGTAAGGAAGAATTAAGATCCAAAAAAGCTGCTGATATTTTTCCTTTATTTTCTATAAGGCTGGACTTTTGAATAATCAACCCATTTCTCCCATGCATTCTTATACATTTGAGTACATTGGATACAGTCCAGGCATTGATTGACTGTGCTTTGCAGCACTTACTAAGTTTCTTTTTCTTCTGAAGGAAAGAGAAACTCAAGAAAGAGAAACTTAATGTGATAGTGCCAGAAAAAAAGTATTACATCACTGGTCTTGAAAATAACTACTACGTGCCTGTTTGTCATGGGTATATTTCCCCTTTCTGCATGACAACCATTAGATAAGACATGTCAGTGCAGCCAGTGTAGTAGCATCTTCTCTGAGGACATCAATGCATGTGTATACAGAAACATACAACTTTTATTCAGGGCTTAATCTCCATCAGTACCTAACTTTCAGTTGCACCTCAATCCTGTCATTTGAGAGACTGATTTATTAGTGAGCCTCTGACACTAGTCCCATAGAACAGTGTTTTCAAGGGTAAGAAATTAGAGCAGCATTTGCCAAAGCCCAAATTTAAAATCTCATTTTCTGGGCTTCTCTAAACACCTTTTTTTTTTTTTACCACCTGCTGTCACAGACAAAACTGCTGCATTGGGCCAGGTGCACCTGAGCTGGTGTTTCCCAGGGGAGAGCACACTGGAAGAGCCTGGCCCCTCTCACAGAGCGGAGAGGACAGAGCCTTCTTCTAGGAGTTCTCGGTTCCCTTCCCAAGGCCTGCTCTGACATCTTGTGTGAAGCTCTGCTTCTTTGTTGTAGTGGTTTGAGGACAGTGCATCTCCGTCAAACTTTTCATTCTTTTGGTTTGAGTGTTTGGAGTCTCATCTGAAAGGACTGAGGCTGATATGTTAATTTTCGTACCACTAGGATCTTGTTTTCAAGAGAGAAATCTATCAAATGGTGAGAGAAGGAGGGACATACTAACTTACTCAGGATGAAAAAACTTCTGTTTATATGACTAAGACTTAGTCATGTACCTGGGACAGGGTTCTGTATTGGCCTTGAAACTGATGTGAAGAACACATCCTTAGTTTTGGCAGGAGTGGAAGTGCAGTGCATTTTTCAGGGATAAAACTTAGAAGAACAGAGAAGGTCAGTTTAACCTTGTGGTTGTGGTTACGAATGAGCAAGGAAGTTTAAATTACACTGGAGGACAGCTCCTTTAGTCACAGGAGCCTGTAGTGCACTCTAGGTCCTTTATAAATAAATATAAGCGCTTTGTGTTTTTACAGCAATAAGCGAACTGTTAAGGCATAATGACTAGGTTGTTCTTACTTAGCTTTGCTGATGATGAAGTTCCTTATTGGTTGCTCAAGATTACAGCTACAGAGCAGGCTATAAACAGAACAACCATGCATTTTTCACAAGTGTAATGCAATAATTTTTCAGTAGAACTCTTTCCTGCTTCCTCATTATTTTAAATGATAAGCATCAAGCAAAAGAGAAAGAGCTAATTACATTTGTGTTTAATCAGTCCAACAGTTCATTCCAAATCTGAAGGATTGTTTCGCACTTCCGGCTGAATACAGCAAAAGAATCGCTTTCCTTCATAAGCACCTCATACATCATGCACGCGACTGCTTGGACATTGATATCCGCAGTTTTTCCTGAGAACTTTTCTGTTTCAGACATGTGCACGCTGGTGGCTGAGATCCTTTGCTGCGCGGTTCCTTTTTCACCTTGTGATCAGCCGCCCTTTGGATTATTCCTGCTCTTTTGAAAACCAGTGTCTCGTACCCCAGTCAACACCGCAGTTCTGTCTGACAAGACGTCTGTTCAGAGGACACTCCAAATGTGGTTCAGGGCTCCTCCCTGCCACTTGTGTGCCCCAGCGTTTTGCGGGATAGGTGTAGATGCTTGCTCAGCGGCACTGGGTGCATCCAAACCTCCACGGGTTCTCCAACCAACTTTGCCTAAATTGTCCCAGCAGCAGAAACTTTTGTCTGACTCCCTGAAACCCTATTATCTGAATAATAGAACATTTCCAACCATTTTGCCTGTCATCTGCCTTCATTAACTAATATTAAAGTTTTAATTAGTAACATAATCAGAAGTAAATAAAAGCCTGAAGTTAGTAATGCTCCTCCTGATGCATGTCACCAGCTGTAAGAAAGATCTGAATCAAACCTTTAATCTTTATTAACCAGGTGATTAAATACAAAATGAATTTCTGGGAGTGAAAGCAGATGCCAAAGACAGATTTACCAAAACCTGGGTAGAACAATGCACTTGCACTTCAAATGGCACCTCATACTAGGTGGCATTCACAAAAACATGTTCGAATGATGGGGCAGCTCCCTAGTAAATCATGTGCAAAAAGGCCTTTTGTGAAGAGGAGCGATACTTAGGCATATTCTTCTTACTACCTAAACCTGGAGTCAACCAAAAGGGAAAACTCTCCTTGCCAACTGTGCCAGCCTGCAGCACTGCACTAACAGGAAGGCTATTTTAATTCTGAACTGGGAACTGGATTACTTACTCAAACGGTAGTTTTCCAAACTGCAAAACTACTTTCTCGTTCCCTTTGCAGCATGTATCCATTGCTCTGTACAGTTTCAAAGGATTGTGCCTTCACTATATACAAACACGCAGCACCTTGGTTTCTGAAATTGGTCTCCCCAGCCTGGTTTGAGCAACCACGACTTATTTCCCATACACCTATTTCAGTAACTTTCCAGCAGCTGACAGCTTGAACCAGGCTTCACGTCAGCCTTCAGGACAGTTGGGAGAAAAAGGACAATATTTCCAAATTACAGGTGGACTTGCTTGCCATGGAAGTTACAGTTTACGTTCATACTGCTGCACTCTAGACACCTGAGGTGATTTGCATGCACTCTGGGTTTTGTTCCTGTGTGTGCTGAAGCCATCGGGAGTTCTGCTACCAACTCGACAACTAGCACTGTATCTTTAATTGCCAGATACCCTTCCTGTTGTGGAGAATGAAAGTATTCTGCTGATGAAGAAGATCCTTTACTAAAGGCAATAAATGTAAAAGTATTGAAATAACATGTAAAATAATCAATAAAGACATAATTTAGACCAGACTTTGAAAGGCAAATGTTAAGAGTGCTTTTGCAATCTGAGCTGCAGTCACTGGAGCTGAAAGGCTACTGAGGTGTCTCGTGTGAGGGCAGGGAGCCTGAATCCTTGTTAAACCTCTCAGATTGGAAGGGCAGCCAGCCAGTTCTTCCCGCTGCCAGAGCTGTAGGTGTTTTCTCTCCGTAGGGAGGATATATTCTCCCACATCAGGAGAAATCTGATCATGTCCTTAAAGAGCAACAGAAAAAATTCCACCCTATGTTTCACAACATACTCCAGTGAAGGCTAACATCACGTGAATTTCGGTATTGATAGGACAATCAGCACTGAGCCTGGACAGTCCTGGTGTCATGAAAACCATCTGCTGGGGGGTCCATAGATGCCGTTCCAAAACCCTCGTCAGCTTCCCACTGCCCTGCCTTGTGACAGCAGTCCTTTGGGAAAACTTCTGCTGCACTTAAGTGAAACTTGACTTGCACATTACTTGTTCAGACAAGCTGTGAGTACATATGACTCATCATTTCCCTACTTTGTTTTGCCTGTTAAGCAGCCATCAGCATTTACATCACAATTGATCATAAAAGAGCAAAAACGATGTAGCAGTTCCAGCCTCACCCCTTGTGAGTTACTACAGGAAATTTGCAGTCCTCCCCCAAACTCTCCACCTTCATGTCCCAGCTTTGAATATTCAATGGAGAAAATATTCTCAGAGCTCTACTTTTCTTGCCCGTGACTTTTTCTCTGCTTGATGATATCCTTTTGCTTCCCAGTACTTATTCTCACAGCTTTGGGGGCAACAACGAACACGATGATCTGTTGTGATGAGCAGACTAATGAAAAAAAGTTTATGAAACTTAAACAGCCTGATCAAAAACCTCATTGCACACACACAAAGGCTCTTTCTTGCTCCTTCAGGTTGACCCAGCCTGGAGGTCACTCTGTAGCCAGGCAGCACTGTGATGGCACGGTGAAAAGCTACATCCAACTAGCTTTAGCTGCAGCAGTTTACCTAGGTCAGCTTTGTAATCCTGGGTGCATTTCACCTTGTTTTTGTCCTGTCTGCTAGAACCATCCAGCACAAGGAACTGCAAGCCACAGCACAACAAGACAACAGTAAGGCCGAAATATGGGGAGGGCTTACTGTAGCTTTGGCTTGGTACTGGAGCTGGCCCTGCAGAATGCTCTGCCTACCCTGGTGAGTACAGACTGCTACGCTCTCTTCTTTTTGGGGGTAAGCTTTTTTGGGAAAAAGTTTCATCCGCAAACACAACTTGAAGTGACAGGAGGTAGGGTATGGGAGAGAGATTTGCAACCACAGTGACGAGGAACCCAGTATGCACTTCATACTATACAGTACAAATGGTCTGACTGCTGCCCTTCAACACTGCAGCAAGCTTTGCAAAAATCTTGGCTCATTTTTTTGTCTCCCTGTGTTTCCCAATCAATTTTTAAATACGTTGTGATAGTTCACAGGTTTTTGTTTTGTTTTGTTTTGTTTGTCTCGTCTCTCTTTTTCAGGGGAAAAAAAGCATGTTCATACTTTACAATCCTAAGGGCTCAAAGCATGTTTTTCTTTAGAAGTTTCACTTTAGAGAGGACCTTACGTTAGGAGGACTACAGGTGCTGGGATTTTAAGGCACATAATAGGCAAGACTTCAGTGCTAACTATCCTGGGCACACGTGCCTCAGCTTCATTCTGTCCCATGGTACTCGCACGTTAGTGACAGCTGGATGGATAAATACGCACACACTCACATCCATGCAATTGGAGCATTGCACTTGATTTTCCTGAAAGCACCCAATTTGTCAAGGAACCTAGAAGCAGACAAAGTGGCAGCATCTTGCTATGAGCAGCAGCTGGGGAGGGAAGGAGAAATTCCAGTCATGAATGAGAAATCTGAGCAGCAGCTTCACTTTCTGATGACAGCAAGTTACTTAAGAGGAACTTCTTTCTGCTTGTGCGGGGAAGGCACAAGAGAAAGATTAAAAGGTGCAGAAGGTTAAACCTGGAAGAAGAGGAATAGATGACATGGAAAATGATGATGTATGCAAAGTGTATGGCTTTATTAAAGATGTAAATTAAAGCCAGGTCTGAAGCAGGATTTCAGTAGACTGCCAGTCCCTGTTATGCTACGGACTACACTGTCGTCCATGCCAATGTTAGAACTGTGACTTAGCACACTTTGCTTGATAGTTACCTATTTTTGGAGGCACCCATCTCGGTAGGATCCTAATGTTCTAGGTCTGTCCTTGCCCACCTCCTCCTGCCTTCCACCCAGGCCATGATCCAGCACTTCTCGCTCCAAGCGTGGTATCCCCTGAGAGTACTGACTGCCATCTTGCGCTTGTGCAAGAGCAAAGCGTGAGGGCACGACTGAACAGAATAGAGAGGTGCAAACGAACTTTGAAGAGCCTACCCTTGACTTTGGTGAGCAGTAGAATACTATAATGCTCCTGGTGACATTGTGTTTCTGCTGATGTGTTACTGTATTTTTTTCCTAATTAAACAAAACCAGTTAATTACGTAAATAAAAGAGGCAATTAACTCATTTTCCATCACAAATTATCATTGGCTCAATTGAATATCTTTTAGATAAAAACCACAAACAAAAAGAAAAAAGATGTTTCTGTGTGGGGAACACTTTAATTTTCCATCCCTGGTTTTGCTTCCTTTTTCTTTTTCTGAACAGCAGAAATTCAGCGTTTTCTTTTTCTTTAAATAATCCTTCTTGCTGTTGGGACAACTCCCTTATAAGGCCAATTTTTGCTCAGTGGGAATGTTGACTGCATTTATAAACACCCACTTCCTAGGTTTTATAATAGTAACAGCAACATAACCTGAACTATAGTTTCAGCAACATGCGGCAAACACATTCAGACTAAGGCTAGCTGACCAGCTTTTTTGCAAATTCTTCAGAGGTGTTGGCAATGCCACTGTGGTTTTATTTTCTCTGCTCACAAAGTCACATCTTTGAAAACCTCTTTTCTTTCTCCTTGTTTCTTTGAAGGTAGAAGTTGGTACTTCTACATTCATAGTGAGAGCATTTGTTTGGTGCAGTAAACACTGAAGCAGGAAAATGCCACCTTCTTTATAACCTAGGAATTTTAGGTGGGTGCAAACTGTGTTCATGGATAGAGTTTCCAAGAACTACAGTGAAGACCGAATTTCACCGTATGTATTATTCTGCTCAAAATATTCCCTTTAACTCCAGGGAAGGTTGCAAAAAAACAGCCAACCAAAAAAACCCCTAACAACTGTCATCCCTAGAGTAACTTATTGCAATCTGGTTAACTAGCTTGGTACTTTGGAAAAAGTTCTGGTGTAATAGAGTAAGAAGAATTTCCACTTAAGAATTACACACTGTGGTCAAAAAAAATCTCCGAAAGGATCAGGCCTATGAACTGCAGCCTCCAGAAGTACCACTGACTTCTAGATATATCCTGCGCTAACACGCCACCAGCACGGAGCCCGGGAATGATACTGGTGTCTGATCCGTAATGGCCTCACTGGTGACTGCAGATACCTCAACCTTTCCAGCCATGCGGGTTTGGAATTGCTACTTAGTATTTAAGCTATTGCCTATGTGTTTGTGTCACCTCCATATTTCACATCATGTCCGCCCTTTGCCTGGAGCAGGATGTGTAACTTCAGTGCAGTAGCAGCTGAACAGATCCTAAGGGCCTGATGCTGAACCTGTTCAGGTGGTCATAAATTAGGAACAACTCCACTGGTGGTGGTGACACAAACACACAAGCCTGGACTCGGGTTCCTCATACCTATTGCATGGTTTCTAAGCAGACAGCCAGGGGGCTAAAAGTAAAATGATCCACTCCCACCCTCCTGAAAACAAAACAAAACAAAACAAAACAAAACAAAACAAAACAAACCCAACCCCCAAAACATGGAAACACATCAAAAATGTGTAGGGATGGTGGTGGTGAGGAAATTCTTGCTGAAAACAAAACAGTTCTGTGCCAAATTAGTTGTCATAGCTTTACTATAACATTCCCACAAAGAGAAACAGAATTTTCTTTATTGTGAAATCTTAGTTTTGAGCCTTGCTGCTCCTGGGAAAAGTCATATGTCAGAATAGAACAGTGTTTCCAAATATGACTAGTCTGAGCAGATAAACAATGAATGTCAACACAGCATTCAAGGAAGTCTGTATCTGTGGTTAAATCCCTTTCTGAGGGACTTTATATTCTTGTTCTGGTAGTACTACACATCATGAATACCTATATAGGTGCTTGCCTTTGTACAACAGACCCCACTAAACTGGGGTCATAGTTATCTGCACTCAAAGCATCAGCTGTGCCCGAGAACATCCTACAGCACTATCTGCTATGTTCAAAAGTTTCATTATATCACATTTTTTCAACACCGTGGTGCACGAGGAACTGACAAAATTAATATTCTTATTTAACTAGTTCTTTGAATTGACTCCAAACCTGATGAATTTTCAGGTTCAATCTCTTGTACCTCCCAAATGTTGGTGGATGGGCATACTCCCACTTTTCTACTCCCTGCCCAGAACAATCAGTTCAGAGGACCACAAAGAGGCAGAAGCAAGGTCCCAGTCCTGAGCGCTTTATTGTTACAGACACTGGGACGAAGCTCACCTTGTCCTCCCCCTACAGAGATGAAAACAAAATGTACTTGGGGGGGTGGGGGGAGAGTCACTGAGAGCCAAACGCCATTGCAAGTATCCTGCTCCTGTGGCTTCTAGATCTGACAGCTCTTTAACACAACATTCCTAGCAGTCTTGGGGAGCAGGTTTTCTGCCTCAAGCCAACTTCTATTTTAGTCACGTGTGCTTTGACCACCAAACCACAGTTATGTTTTTACTGTTTGGACATATGAACTTTTAGTTCTTTGAGGCACAGCAACACTACTTTAATAAAAGAAAGTGTCCTGCTACTACCAAGCAGTCTAAAACCTAGGGGTCAGGGCAATTTGCAGGTAGCGCAAAGAGGAAACCGAATTTGGGTCTCCCACTTGCTTGGGTTGTACTCCAATTTATATAGGCGGTAGCATTAAAGGTAAGAACTCTCTCTTCTGGTCAGCATCCAAAGCCTTCCAAAACTCAGACCCTCTGCTCCTTCCAACTTCTTTTTATTGTAAATAACAAAATCACTTTCACTTCTCTACAAATTTTGTCAAAGTGCCTTCCTTCCCTCAGGGCTGAGAAGCCACTGAAGAGATCCAGCATTTCAGCTCCTTCCATTCAAACCTGATTTTCACTTGGGGACAGGGGAAAGGCTAGCCCTTAATTTCATTATGCCTCAATTCCCCATCCACAAAAGAGGGATGTTACAGGGCTGATGAAGATACCACACACTTAGAACACATTCTAGACAGAAACTTTCTTTTGTGGTCCCACAACACAGCAGAAGCTTGGATCCAAGAGAGCACATTAAATCATGCTGTTCTTGTTAGGAGAGAACTGAAGGGAGTTTGGCCACTGGGAGGGTTTTGTTTTTTTGTAACACTATTAAACACAAAGAAACCCAGAAGCTTGGCAGCCTATCCCACCATGTAAATCCATGTCTTTCTACATTACTAGAAAGTTCATTTGAGGTGAAAATCGTCTATGAAAATTTGGCTTCTGAAATAGTTTCTAATCACTACCCAAAGCCCTTTTTTCATCATTACCTTCTGTAGGTGAAGAAAAAAACAGGGGACCACTAGCCTTCAAGAATGGTATAAAAGTTTCAGGGGACTGATTGCATGACCAGTAGGGTATACAGTGCATGACTGACACCCTTTATTGTTCAGAGAACTCTTTCATGTCACATACAGCAACCATCCTAGGATTTTAGTTTTATTTTTATTTTTCTTACTGTGTCAAGTAGGCTACAGGCTGCTAACCGAGTGCAATTGAATAGCCATGCTAGTTTGGTTTAACAACTTAATGTGCTTTAGTCTAAAAGCCAATAGCTCCATTTAGTAAGAAAGCAAACTCTAAAGAGAGCCCAAAATGTAAAATATAACACTGGCATAAGCTATGCTGATAGCTGAGAACAGCTAAACATCTATCAGCAGAAAAGTCACACCCCTCAGGAAGTTGCCAGACCCAGGACTAACTGGCAGAAAGGATCGAGAACCTTCTGCAAAGTGCATAGATATGCTATTCAACAACCCGTACAACTTTCTTTCACACCTCTCTCTCAGTATACATATATATATATATATAGAAAAGTAAATAGAGGGAGACATTAGAAAGAGTTGTCACAACTCCTAATCCTACAGTTAATGAATCAGCTCTGCAGTAACCATGACAAACACCACCACTGTGCTTTGCAGTAGCTGCCTAAGCTTACCAAAGTAGACAAAAGGCAGTGGTGGGGTCTGTTTACTTTTACATTCATTCATTTTTTTGCTTATTGAAATGCTGCAGCTACAGACCTGAGGTATTCTTGGCTGTGCTGCTGTGGTTTTAATGTCTTTTATGTGGACATTTTGGAAAGAATGCAATTATCCAGAGTTATCTCAGTGCTCTTAAGTCTACAAGACAGACTCCTCTACATGTGTATCACCCTAGTGAGCTTCATGGAACAGAGAAGGCATGTTCAGGGATAGTAACAGCAACTCCTGGTCTCAGCAGAGATGACACGCTGTTCAGCTTCTGATACTATCATCAGAACAGGCACAGCTCATCTGTCTAGACTTTATGAACAACTGAGGAACAAGTACAGGTGCACAAAAGAAGAAAAATACCCAAACTGCCTCATGTAGCAAATACGTCTAGTTGAACTGTATACTAAATTTCTAGAGATGTGCAAGGGAAAGGATAGATCCCTTTTATGGTAAAGGGGATCTAAAGAAACGGAAAGCTTGTTATAGCTATTCTTCACCAACCTCTCCCCTTGCATCTCCCCACTCCCTACAAACCTCAGCATCTGGCACTCATCTATTCAGGCACCGGTTGGCCAGTCTTGGGGCTTAGGAAAACTACCCTACCTAGTTACTCAGCCCACCTTTCTGCATTTTAAACATATCAAAGCTTTAAAAAGAGATCACCATGATGGAAAAAAAATTGATGTTATAGGACAGTCCCTCGCACTTTACTTCTTCTCCCAGAAGTAGCTTTTAAGTGTCTCAGAAGATGCTGCTTCCTTGTAGCCAAAAAGAATCAGAGATTCACCATATTAGTGATTCTGCAGATGCCTTCAGATGGGAGAATTAACACCTACTGCAGGCAATATGATTGACTGGAATTACAGCACCGCTACCTCTCAGGAGCTTGACAGACACTAATTTTGGAAAGGTGTTTTGCATGGAAGACTGGCATTCAAAGCAAATGGAAGATTTAGCATGTGCGGGTGTTCCTTAGCAACCTACAGAACAAAACTTTAGGAGTAGCTAGAAAAATTACCAACTTAAAAGGATAAAGTTGGTTAATGGTTAGGAGCAGCAACCGTTCTGCAAAGCCTTTTGAAATGAAACTCACTGCTGTATACATGGACAGCAACTACCATACTAGCTATGCAACTGTGTGCCACTTTCTTCAAATTAAGAGCAGTTCTCTCATCTTCCTTGAGCTACCTCTAGAAGATGCATATAGTTAAAAGGATATTCCTGGTGAGGCATCCCAGTAGTGTTTAAGCCATTGGAGAACTACTTCCTCAGGCTGAGGGAAAGAAAAGGTGGTTTCTGGAGGGTTTCTAAGAGATTGCATCAAAACTCTCAGTGCCTTCCTTCTGCCTTATCCTTCCCTAGGCACATCCTCAGGGGCTTCCTTTGTGCTGAGCAGAGCCTGGAAAACAGCCACAACAATCAGTCCCCACCAACCAAATGGTCCCAGAAAGCAGTTGTGTACTGGACACAATCTATCTGCTCAGGTATTTGGGACTGCAAATGAGATCCAAGTTACATTAGGTTTCTGCAGTTTAATTGCAAGCTATCTGCTCAATGGAGCTCTCCAGTTGGGAATGTCTGCTCACATTTTTGAGCAACTGAAGAAAAACCAACCATATTTTGATTATTATTGCAGTATTAAAAGCTTAATCACTCCAGGTTTTTTTTTTGTTTTGAAGAGCCTTACAGAATGTGTTTGACACTACTGTGTATTGATATGGCAGCACATGCTGCAAGTGCATCAAGGTCAGACTAGATGTGTCCTGTCAGTTCTCTGAATCTTTATTTGCACAGAAAGAATATGCACAGCCAAGAAAAAAAGTAGTTCTTAAAGTTCTGAGGTGTTCTTCACAGAATGGAGAAACAGTAAGCAGTGAGGCTTTCCTAGTAGTTATCTAGAGCCAGAAAGTAAAAATATTGTTCTTCCTTGTATCTGTTTAAATCTTGATACCAAGTCAAATTAAGAGTCAAGACAGGAAGAAATATCAGTAAGGAAAGGTAGTACAGGACAAGTACTGCCATCTTCTCCGATCTACTGTTCCAGCAAACAGATCTAACTGGCACTTAGTTCTCATTATCTGCTTACTGAACTGTGCAGGAAAGAGGAAAAAAAAAAAATCAAGCCTGAATTCCAAACTCCAAGCTCTGTGTTTTGGAGAAGGGATACAGCTGAGTAATCCAGTAGTTATCACCACTTACTGCACTGACCTGGGATCAAAGATGCTACAATGAGATGGACAGCTCTGGACTGTCTCCATCTCGTATTCCTTGCTCAGAAATAGAGTGCACACTATCAGTCTACATCTGTGGTGACTACAGGCCTTGCACTTGTGAACATTACAGTGCAGAAGCATCATACAAATATGGCCAAGATTACTGTCAGAAGTGAAAGCTCAAAGAAAATGGAAACTCAGACCAAATGCCTGAAAAGTGGTATGTCACAGGACCTAGTTTCTTCCACTGAAGCTGAAAGAACTTCAAGCTGCTGATAGCAGCAGTTTAATCTGGAGTAGTAATGGTACCCTCAATGGGAGGGAAAGGGATAGGCATTCATGCCAGTTCCACTGGAATCCGTATAGAAGTAGGAACAAAGAACTATCAATAAATAAATAGCATGGTAAAAAGAGTAACCATTTTTACATGCTTCCATTAGCTATGCTGGACACTGAAGATAACAGAAGAACCTCAGAATAAGGTAACAGTTTTTGTTTTGTTTTAAAAGGTGCCTGTATACAAAAGCAAGTAGCATGACAGAAAAATAAGAGGAACCAGAAGTAGAGGACCACAAAGGGGATTTCAACATCATAAGTTTAACTGAAACACAGTGGGGAAGTGAAACTGAATAGGAGAGGGGGCTTGATGCTGAACATTACAGTGATCTGTTTGAATTGCTGTACAGTGCTTGCTGTATAGTCAGTTGGGGCAAAGTTACCTTATTCTGACATGAATCCTGAAAAGCCGAATTGAACAACTATAAGCACAGGAACAAAGCTAAATAAGGAACTGAAGCTAAAATAAGCCACAGAAACATTGCAGAGAGGAATATATTGCCATTTTTATGAACACCATGCATACGCTTGTCAAGATTCAGAAGGAGGCTATAGGCAGTGAAACATCAGTACCAGCACTGAGAAAGTACCAGTTAATTTAAAAACATACAAAAAAAACAACTCATATCTAAGTCCTCAACAACTCCACAAAGTCAGAGACCTAGATGCTAATAGACTGGCAATGGAAAAAAAAAAAAAAACCACATGTAAACAGCAGCTTGTTCAACCTTAACAAGCAGTTTTCAAAGCTATATAGACAATCCACAGTTATTTCAATGGGGAATGATTATTTTGCTCCAAATGCTGCCTGCAGGCAATTGTCTGTACATTTTTACTTAAAACAGAAACGCAAAGGTGAGTGTTTATTTCTTGAGCAAAGTCAGGGTGATAGATGTATTCAGGGATAGTCTACATTAGATGTGGTAATTAACAGCTTTACGTTCCCTAGGTCCTATAAGACTTGGTAGAAACCTACTTTAATACAGTAAACAGAAAGACACAATTATTTCCACCATAAGTTTTATTTGTTTTCAACTGAAACCACAGTTTTTAATATAAGCACTCAGGAACCCTTCTGTCTCAAAGTATTACCATTCAAACATAAAAGTTCTGAATGCCTGCTGATCTATAACAACCTATTGATAATTCGGATACACACAGGCTTAACCAAATCATATATTTCTTCAATGGTTGAGTGGCCATCATAACTCTTCTAGTGTCCACGGTCAATATGAAAATGACACCAAGCTTGCCATTGAAGGGTTAGCAGTACAGCCATATGCTGCTGTACAAGCACAAGCTGTAGAAGCTTCCCCATTTGCTACTGTGGCGGCAGTCCGCATTTGAAAGGATGACAATCCCCTGCTATTCCAGGCCTAATCTTCTCAAATTGAAACTGCCTGTTTTGTCACTGCATAGCTGGATACAGTGCACAAGTGAAGCATCCTAGTTTTGGTGCAGCTCAAGAAACAAGAGATCCAGCTGGTATCAACACTCAAGACATTAGCTTATCCCTCCCCAATTATTTCTAGGCACTTTGTGTATAAGCCATGCTACGTGTAGCACTTGTTTTAAAAAACTTCTGGCTATAAATAGCTCCCTGCTACTCCCTTCTCCAGAAAGGATTCCTTAACTGTACAGCACACACACACATAGCTCTATCTGAAGTCAAAAAATATATATATATATAGGAGCGAAGGACCATCACCAAGGCAAGCTAATGGTTATGCATGTAGCATGCATTAGTTTCCACATGAGAGCCACCCAAGCTCAGGTGTCTGCAACATTTCAGTCCCTTGAATCTTCTTCCTAACTAGTTTCAGATCCACCCTGGCTCCCAGCTCTAGCTGACACCAGCTGGATCCCTCGAGCTGGAACAGGGAGTGAGGCAGCTACTGGAACTCAATTGCATTATTTTCGTCATAAGATTAGCAGAGACAACTTGACAGAAAAAAAAAAAAAAAAGTAGATAGCCCTCCACTTTGTATTTCCAGGCAGCTGGAAACCCAGCAGACAATGTAGCTGTTGCTTAACAAACACAGAAATCTACATTGTATGCCAGGTTCATGCCCCAAACCTGGACAGTCTTCCCATACAACTGATAAACAGCGGCTGTGCACACCACAGTTCACAGTACATTTCCTCCCCTAATACGTAGTCATGCAATCAGCCAAGATGCTTTTTTCAACCCCTATCTTTTGATTAGGGTACATTAAAGAGTCTTCACTGAGGAAAGTGAAGTCCAATTTTTTTTTTTTTTAAAGCTCAAATTTGCAAATATCAATCAGTTCAACTACAACAAGCCCCAAAAATAGTCTACGGAAAACATTGCTGCTTCCCAGTACACAACAACCAGGTATTTAATCTGATTCCCACTGTGAAGTAGATCCAAGAGATATCCAATCCTTTACTTGGGGCCACACCTCAGATGTTAACTCGTTAGCACTGTGAACTTGCTCTGCACCTAGGAGAGAAGATAAAAATCCAACAAAAAGTCTAGATAGAAGATATGAGATGTCATCAGAGACCCAGTAGCCAGATGTAGCTGCTGACTGTAAATACAGAATCTACACTGACTACTGAGCGATTGATGGGCAACTACAAGTTCAGGGCTGACCGATCCACAGCGTTAGTCCAACACGACCTGCAGAAACAATTAGAAAAAAAAAATCAGTATAAGAAACATTTCTGTAGATAGGCCTTCTGATAGAAAGAATTTTCTACAGTTAATGTTTTATAAGAAATTTGTGCATAGGAAACAGAAGTGTCTTGCCACAACAGAATCACTTCAGGTACACAGTCTTTAGCTTTTATAATTAACATGCATTCACAGGGTGTTCCTGCAATATTAGTCTGAAATAACCTGTTTTCGTCCTCATGTATTAGTAAAGAGCCAAAAGGAGATAAGAAATGCTCACAAGTTTGAAGTAGACTAATAGCAGAACCAAAGTCACCTCAAGTCTCTCCTTAATCCTCAAACAATGAAAAATACACAGCTTCTTGTACTACAAAAAACAGGGTGTTTTCACCCTGTCAGGAAGGGCAGTAAGTAAATCAAAGTATATGTAAAGGCACAGAGGTAATCCTGAAATGGTGAAATATATCCCACATTGCAATAAGAAAAGTACAATTTCTACATAATTTAGTAGAGAAGGGAGCTGCTTAGAGCTAACTACTAGAGATCAGGAGTTTTTATGAACAGACTCAAAACACTGAACATAGCAATTTTAAATCCTCTGTCTCTGGTGTCAACTAAAAGAATCCCAACTCTACTCAGAGCTGAACCTGTTATACCATAGTGTAGCACATCTGAGAAAAATCTGAATAGATACATGTCTAGCTTAACCTTCCAATGCCGACTAAAATACACTCTGCTCAAAGAATTCAAGAAATTAAGTGCTAAGATTTTACATGGCAAGAAGTCAGTATCAATAAAGACAACCAAAAATGGACAAATTACAACTGCTCATTAAATATTTCATTAAAGCATTTATTTGGGAACTAGTGAAGACTTTCGACTTTAATGACAATGTTTCAGCAGTTACTGGCCTGCTGTTTTGCTACCTTTTTTTTTTAAAACATAGAACCATAACCAACTGTAAGAGTATTTCTACATATTTTTAATCATTTAACTGTTTACAACAGTTTTACCATTAATGTTTGACTAGATTATAGCAATAATATCAATGATTATGGACTGGTCTATCAGAAAGCAAATAACTGGAACAGCTTGCTATCAAGTACTTCTGGTAAGGAATGGTTTCTCTTACATCCCCACCATAAAAGAAGCACGAGAGACACATGCACGTCTTGCTGAACTTCTCCACAACGCATTTTCACAAACAGCATTTATTAAGCATGAATCAACATTATCTCATCCCTATACAGTAACGCTGCTAACCTTCAGGCTTTGTACAACTGATTGCAGTTTGCCAGGAATATTTAGCGCTACCTGAAGCGCAAGAGCAGCAGCACTGAAGCTGGGGAAATGAATATTAAGATTTCTGCTGGACAACTCTGATCTGCACAACTAGTTTACTGCAACCTGTCCACTTCTCCCTCCTTTTGTAGCCAATGCCTTTGTGACACTTCCCTGCCTTCACTCCTCCTCAAGGAGGAGTGCCTCTTAAAAATGCCCACACCCCCCTACTGGATTTTCACTGTGACCCAGCAGCCTAGGGCTAGCCATCGCCACTCTCGGAGCAACACTTCCAGCTTCCCCCTCAGTTACAGCCCAACAGCTTGCAAAGAAGCAAGAATCTTCTTACCCTACCCCACACAGGGACAGGGCTCCTCCACCACAGGCACCTCTGGCTTGGGGCCACCAAGGGAAGCCAACACAGGGAATATCTCCCTGCTGCTACTTAACCAAGCAGGCACTCAAATAAGCTGGAGAAAGCAGTCACTGGATCTTCAAGGGGAGACCAAGAGGCCCAGACAGCAGATTTGCAAGATTTTTTGATGCTGCAAATATTTAACTTTTTTAAATTGGAAATTATTTTCATTTTAATGAAAACTCTTCTCCTCCTGATTTATTAGCTACTCAATCATTCACAAGTTTTAGCCAGGTCTCTCAAATATAAGCGAACAGTAAGTGAAGTGAGAGAAGGAGCAATGCCTCGAGCTGGACAACACTCTCCTGCTAGGGTAGGCTTTGCTGAGGGGCAGCCCCAGGGTGGCATTTCCAAACCACTCCCCAGACTGCTGAAGAAGCAGGGTATGCAAGTGCACCCAGTACAGGAAAAGGTCATCAAGTGCCCTAAAAGACAAAGGGGTAAGTCATTTCATGCTCAGGGCTCTTGCAGGGAAGAGAGGTTTGTGAATGCCGCAGAGATGCAGGAGCTCTTTCCTGCAGCACAGTGAACCTGCTCTGCATGTACGTAACATTAAGTCTCAAACTGCACCATAAGCTTGGGCCATGGATCCTCACACCCAATTGAGCAATGCCTGGGTTCAATATCTGTGCAAACAGGACTCTCATTGCCATGTGAAAGGAAGAAACAACAACAACCACCAAACAAACAAAAAACACCACCTGTCACCTATAATATAGACAGGCAATGCTTTTGACACTGGTAAATTGTACTAACACGAAGGTTACTGCCAAAAATGCAAGTGGCAACTGAGCCCCATCACCAGAATAAGTAAAAATTTGAAAAACACTACTGGATGTTTGCTATGCATTAGATACAAAGGCAGCTGACTAGAACATTTGTGAATCACTGCTAGCGTACTCCTGCTCTAACTTGCTGAATCAAGACATGTTTAATATGATTTAATGTTCTTCAAGCAGATTGATCAAGGCAAGAAAGATACTGATACATACAGCACTGTACTTTTTCCAATTTGAATAAAGCCGATAATTTTTTTTTTTAATCAAAATCCTAGCTGTTGAGTTGACAGGAAACAGAACAAACAGGTCCTGATCAGTCAGCTTTACAGTGGAAGAGATTCACATCATGGGCTAATACATTATAAGAACAGGGATGGCACTGACAAGTGTTAAATTCTGTAAAGAGCAGGGGAAATAGCTATTCAGTATAAAGACCACAGAAGGTGGGGAGGAAGGGAGGGAAATATCAGTTCTTGGGTTTGAACAATAGTTCTTCCCACGATGTTATTGAATTTGGGAAAAATTTTTATGTTCTGGACAATGCTGCCACAGGTGTCAAGTAGACTGAACACAAAGAAGTAGGTGCCATTCTACTAGTTTGCTTAGTATCCATGTTGTGATACTCGGAAATGGGGCAGGGGATACTTTCTATAAAGCAGTTGTTACCTAGATATTAGTTTCAATAACTTCCCAAACTAAAAGCAAGCCACTACCTCTGCGTGTTCAGAGCTGACAGTTTCACTGAGTTTTAACAGGGTCATTACCAGGGACAGCCAAAAGCTTGCACGTCCATACACTGGCACTGCAATTGAAGAAATATTTCTCCATGCTTAAAGCACAACACAACGGAATTTCAGCATTCACCGAGCATGCCAACAACTTTTAATTACCTAATATGAACTTAAGACATAATGGCTATTTGCCTAAGTTCTGAATTCAGTGAAACAACTCTGTGTATTGTTTCAGCTGAGCAGGCATAGGCTTTACAAAGGAAATGTGAAGTTGTGGAGTTCAGCTATGCATTGCAACATGCACTACTTAATGAAAAAGTTAACCAAGGCAGTAACTGTAGAGAACTATTGTACAACCTTTTCTTTTTTTTTTAAAACCCAAGGTAATGATACAGAAGGTGAAACCAACATTAAATACAGGTGTCTAATTAAAACACTTTCTTACGCACAAATTCCTCTGCAGTTACATAATTACACCAGAGCCAGGATCTCTCTGCAGCAAAGCATGTTTCCAGTGATCCCAGCTTCTGCATACCTCAGACCCTGTGACTGTATTGGTCAAACCCATTCAGACCAGCTGATGGTCACTTGACTCTTCGCACTATTTATACACTGCTCCATTAAGTGAAGCTTCTGATTGGGCTGAACAGATTTACGAAAATCCTGCCCAAGACATTTTTTAAATTGCTCCACCAAAGAATACTAGTATGAGCAAGCCTAGGGAGGTATACAGTTGGCACAGTCTTCTAAAACAACTTCCTACAGGCAAACCTACTTGCATTCTCAGAGGCCGAGGAACTAGCTTGTTTTTAAAGCTGCATTTATCAGCAATTAAAACATAGTTACCTTTAACCAGAACTTGTTTTTGAGTTGACTTCATGGACAGACTTTAAAGGATTTGATACAACTAGATAACTGGCTTCATTGTAAAATCCATAAAGGATGCTGTAAAGAATTATTTATTCTTCTCTAGCATGCAAAATAACCAACCGAACAAACAAAAAAAAGCTCAACTTAAACTAATCAGTTACACAGGCATAAATAAAATTGGTTTCATATGGAGTTAAGCAAACTGTCTGCTGAAGTTAAGAGGACATCTGAGCCTATACCTTTGAAAAGAGGCATAAAGCTGCCACAGAAGCACATAAATGTGAATTAAGGTTCCTAAGCTATATGCATCTGTATGCTAAAAAGTAATGATATTCCTTTCTGTAATGTCTGCATCAGGACCACACTGTTCTGTAAGCAAGTAGTATTCAATTATCAGCTATTGTTTGTAAGTACTCATACCCCAGTACATTATAACCATCCACGGGATGGTAATAATATGAAAAACCGAATTAACTTGTTGCTCATAAAATTGCGATTTGGTAAATAAGTTAGTTTATATAAAAAGCAGCAAACACTGCCAATGAAGACTGTTTAGGCACATGGTGTCAGACAGCTTGCCAGAGCATTTCAGCTCAGCTCTTCAGGAGAAGTACAGAAGGCAGCTTTCTGCACACCGGCGGCAGACGCAGCATTACAGAAACACCACCAGCTAGATCTGCTTGCGTGGATGCAAAACCAGCATTTCTAAGCATAAGGCAGGCTTACAGTGCAGGAGATTGCCAAAGCAGGAAAGAGGCGGGATGGAAAAGTGGAAAACAAACCCTCCCCCCACCAACCGGTGTACCCCTGAGCTCCTCTCCCTCAGCCAGACCTACGCAAGGTGTGAGTCACTGACTGTCTGCAGCCCCCGTGTCTGTTCCATACGTTTGCCAGACGTACTGTGCATGCATATGACGGGCGTACATCAGGGGATATCGCTTGTATGAAAGAGGCCCACCCAGCCATTAAGAGGCAAATAGCTGGTGCTCACAGCACATCGGTGGTGTTGTAGTAGAGATGCTAAGCAAGATTCAACAGTGTCAGAGAATTACTTTATCAGATCATTTGCTAGCTTAAATATTTTTATAGCATGCATGCACCTTGCAACAACACACCCCCAGTACACCAGATATTAACAATTTGACTAGCAATCCAACTGAAACATGAGTAGAAACTAAAGAGGTTAAACACAACATTATATTTTTATTGCAGATATGATTCAGCTGAGATTAGAAAAAGACCAAATACTACTCAACTCTGATAGCAGCTGAATTTTCTCAGACAAGCCTCTCCCTACAATACCCTTACAGGGTATAGTCTTTGACAGTTGGGCTCTAAAAGAGCAACTATGTCCCCACTACGCAATTCAATTTACACTACCATGTGGTTCAAGCTTGCAAAGCGTCTAGTCTTTGCAGAAAACAGGGGCCTTCATCTTTCTTAACATCATCATTTATTCATGGTGGATATCTCTGCACAGAGAACACTAGGGGAAGAAAATATCACTGAAATGGCAACCTAGTGAATAACTGAAAGCATACCAGGAATGAGACAAGTTTGATCTAGGAGTCTGAGGACAAGCCGAATGACAACAATTTCTAAGATTAAATTCCCAGCTCTGACAGTGCGATCCTTCTGTGTAGTCCTCAAGGACCTACTTTAAGGATAATTACTCTTCCAAGTGCAGTTAGTACTCACTTCAGAGGAGAACAACAGTGCTCATGTGTTACTTGAACTTTGCAATAAAGGCACTTGATTATTCAATTACGGAGATGACGCTACAAAGCCACCTGCTTCTGTATCACACCCTCATACGCAATAGGAGGGTGGTGAATATGAATTATTTACTGTCCTGTTCCCCACCCTCTCCTCCTAATTACCTTACTGTCAAGTGAACTCAACTGGAGGAGGTAACTCCTCCAGCATTTTCAACCAGCTGCAATATGATGTTTACTACATTTATGCTGTAAACCAACTTAAACTGTTTCCGATCACCTTATTATTGTTATAGGGAAACCAACTCTGTCCCCCAGGCAGACCTGGCTAAGCTTAGAAGATATAATGACTACTTAGATATGAATTTCAGTCCAATTAGTTGTGAGCCTTCAAGATGGGGAAGCCGGACTACAGACATGGTTTGGACACTGTCTTGCCTTATGACTTAGAGGGACTTGCTTTCCTCTCCCCAGGACACGCAGTAAGGCAACAGACACCTTCCTTCCCCCTAGTGATTGCTAAGACAATCCTCACTTCAATGAAAAGGAGAACAAGTACACATAAAATTTCACACCTGTTATCTTACACAACAGCAAACTTTTTTTTTTCCTGGAAACACAGGAGGCAAGTTACACAATACATTAGGAAGGGTTGAGTGTTGTATTACTCACACATACATTATGAAAACATAGAGTCTACAACTTTGATGAAAAAAGACACATCTTAAGTACACAGTGTTAAGACACACGAACAAAGAATATCAGGGAACATTCAAGCACACAGAAGGCTGGAAATCTGAGCATGACTCCCAGATTACAGCACAGATGCACCCAGATAAGGTCTCCAGAAATTTTGAAATTAAACCACAATTGCTGTTCTGAATAACAACTGTCTCCAAATTATTTACAAGATCAAGCCCATTGCAACAACAAAAAGGATCATGGTTCTTAAGTGTTAATAACAATCTTTACAAAATAAATCTGAAAGCCAGGGGCACATTTCATCTTGCCTGAATATTATCGCATGACAACAGCATGCTACTATGCCACAGAGACCTAAATGTCTATATCTATTCCACAGCTCACATGACTTTGCTTCCTTTAGACCATAAATGGCAAGCAGAAGTATGCTCAGCAGAAGAGCAACAGGTATAACGTACTAAAAAGCTTCCCAAAATAGACTCTACTCTACAGAACCAGTGCTAATATATTTACCAGTATTAAACCTGCATAAAGTAATACACACCAGCAAGTCTCACACAGGTTACAAACACAAACTTGCACAGCTCTAGGTGTGCAATATTCCATATTTAACTTCGGTGAAAGCAGAAACAGTCATGTAAGAAGGGACACAGCAGTGCCGAAGCTGATAAATGTTTCTGAAGATACTAAGTTTCTTACTTCAAATTGGTATTCCCATGCACATTGTAGTAGAAGTCAGTTCTAGCTTTACAAGTTAAATAGCAGAGGAGTTTTAAAATACAGACAGAGGCTCCATAGGGAAACAGAAAGATTGCATCTTACTGAAACAACCATTTAAATGAAGATCCCTCTGCACCCTCCCCTGTACATAAATACGCAGACACACACATGCACTTGCACTGGAGTGATGAGATTAGGTAAATACTGAAAAACAAGTGGCAGGGGATAGAGATGGATGTCAGTACCACCCTAACTTCTTTACGTAGTTAAGCAGAACAATCTATTTGGATCTGGGATCCTACTATGTGTGCCATCAGTTGAGTTATTTAATGAGGTTATTAACATTTGAGTGACACATGTGAGTCAAAGCCAGAATGACTTCTCATGCTTGGCATCATAAAAATAATGAAGAGATCAGCAAATAAGTCACTGCTTCCATCAGTGCAGAAGCACGCTGTACATACTGATTGTAATCAGGAAGTTTTTAGAAGAGTCACAATAATTAAGGTAAAGAGGCAGGAAAGTCCAGAATAGGTCTCAAGGATGTGAGATGCTGACAATGCTACTACTGCTGCTGATAAATTAAAGGCTACTTGTGACATGCAAAGATGACTTTGGCACAGTTTGGCAACCCAATACTACGAGAGGGAGGTGAATGGCATACTGAAGAAAAACCATAAAGCCACAATCTTAATAGGTCAGAAAGTATATATGACCACATTGTAACATGAGGCAGAGACACCAAGGATTTAACTTTTAATTTATCCCTTTCTCAGAAAGGGAAATACAGAATCTGGAGGAGAAGAGCAAACCTGTAGAAATAGTGTTTTGTGCAAGTGATATAACTGCCATGAAACAGAAGAGAGGAGAGACCAGCTGGAAAAGCATTTTCTCCCACAGCAGATATAACCTCCAGGCTGTTCTATCTGCTCAGGATCTTGCCAAGATTATCTCTGAGTTTTTCCATAGCATGAACTGTTCTGACCATCTCCAACAACAACAAAAAAATTAGCAGAGGACTGTTCTGTAAAATACAGCTAGAAAGAACCAAGAAGTAGCTATTGAGTACTCAGTTCATTGGGATGAAAGACCTCCTGAACCTCACAAATATTCAAATTCAAAAAATGCATGCAGTCCTGCAGGTAAGACAGACAAATTGGAAACAATATATCCTTGGCTAAGGTGATCTTAGAATGAAGATGGCAAATTTATTCAGGGCAGGCAGAGATACTTGTGAGGAGTTCACAGTACTGAGGAACGAACATGGACTAGCATACCCCAGGGTATTTGAAAAAGAACTAAGTGAAATCATAAGCAGTATGAAATACCAGCAATCCACACAAGATTAAGTATTTAATTACTATTAGATTCTGGTTATGACAGAACAGAGGACAATATCAGTCTCAAGGTGCTCTCAGTTTTGAGCTGCATGTTTAATATATTAAGCAATATCCACTACTGATACTTTGAGATAAACACTCCAATACTATAGCGTGCAATGGCAGACAGTGAGTTAATTCATTCTGCAATATAAGAAGCTGTTTTGAGAGAGTTACAAACATCGCATTACAACAGCGGTTCTTATTGGAGCTTCTCACAAGGACTCCCAACCTGGTCCAAATAAGCACTGCTGCAAGGGTGGGTGAGATGCCCACGATATACACAAAGACCTTCAGTCTCCAACTGAAAACCATCAAGAGCTCTGCTGAGAAGCCATTATTCCTGGGTCCTGAAACATACTCAGGAAAAACTCAAAACAGACTATGACTACAGGCTATGTTATAGAAACGTAGGCTATACCTGACCTTCTTCATCCAGTTTGATTTACTGCAACGTGCACTCGTTAGGCACTGTTAAACTCAGCTTTTTAACACTTGGATTTAAAATAAGATGTCCTCTTCTGTAGTCCTACTTCCAAGAACACCGTCACAGAGCATGAACAAATCCTAGGTGTTCCTCTGGGAGGATTTTATGAGTTCTGTGAGATTACTTGGAACAAAAAAAGCAAACATTTTTAAGGTATGCAAGTAGCTGCATTGTCCACAGTACACTACAGTAAACAAGAAAGCTTTTTTGAATCAGGCCTGCTCCAACTCAACTTTCTACCCAAAAGCTGCCTCATTTTCTATCTTTGGGAATGAGAAAATAAAAATGATGGCAGAGTGTACTCTAAATGTAGGGTTTTAAAAACAAAGTGTCCAAGCAGGGCAGAAAATATCCCACTGGGAAGACAGTAACAAATCGCATGCCTGAATGCTATAAGCACTTCGAAAGCACAAAAACAAGTCAGAAGCAACTTAAGAGTAAATATGGATTAGCAAGCAGAGGATACAGACCAACCACTTCACATGTGCATTCCCATCAGTATTATGAATGAAGACTACAATTCAAAACAGGTGGTTTAATGAGTGAGGCTTCTCTACAATTGCAAGACATACCAACATAGGTAAACAGATACACAGTTGTTGTTTAAAAGTCAGTGGCAACCTTTCTATTAAGCACAGAGTACAAATGATGAACAGTTCCATATTCATTTGGTATGCTTGTCTTTCTATGTCTGCTAATGGCACGATCAACTTCAGATTAAGTCTTACTTCTCTGCCCATAAAATATTCACAGCTACTGCTGTGGACATGTGAAATAAGGCACGAAACAATTCCTTTACTGTAGCCTGTCAAAAAACACTAACGCATTCAGCCTTACAGAGTCACTCATTTACTACCTTTAGAGTTATAGATAACACTGCTTTGCCAGTCTACATAGTTTATACCTATACAGTACAATTAGCATTGTACACTTAACGCACAGGTTTCCAGATAAAAGACCTGGGACTTCTGTTTTCCAACACATTTAAAACATTTTCCCTACCATCTGCATAGTAGCATTTTCTTCTGAAGGAAGCGTACGTTGCCACTTACAAACTTGAGGAGTCAATTACTTGCCTCACCATGCCACTACAGTAGCCTTCGAAAGGCTCTCAGAGGAAGTTTCTTCGTTTTGTTGGCAGAATGCCTCATGCAGCATCACTGGGTAACCGACGGGGAAATCCAATGAGCTATACGAATACAAACATCAGCACAAGATAACAATTTGATGGTAGAGTTGCACATACCAATGACTAGAGGAAATGTATTAAAAGTCATTTTTGAGATAACTCCAGAGCCTAGATCCTGGCATATTCATAGCTAGCATGATGTATGCATAATTGCAAGTACTGTATCTACAAAAAAAATTCACTGCATTAGTCAGACAACAGGAAAGTTGTTTAAAAAGAAGCCATTCTAAATAGGCAAAGATTCAGAGCACAAGGCGAGTGTTTTCAGTGAAAATAATCCATCTGACATCTCAAAAGAAAAAAAAAGATCCCTTTTAATAATTGATGCCTTCAAAAGAACTTATTCAGCTAAAGCTATGTATTAAATCCTAGGAGGTACAGTGGGAGTAAAGTGTTTTGTACCACATCTTGCCATAACAACGGGGAAATAACAGATCCTAGTGGGTTTAACCGCTTTCGGCACTACTTAAATATGTGCTGAACAATTAGATGTGGCTTCAAATTTGTCAGAAGCCGTTTCTAACTACACGTCTAGCTGACGTACCACCAGTGGAGCACTGAACCAGTCATACACAGAAGCATCATTGGAAATTCTCCTGAAAAATAGCTGAGCACTTAATCTCAAGGGCAAGAAGTGCAAGCCGTGAGTGAAGATGTAAACTGAAGCAAACAAGCATCCCCATCCAGCACGGCTCTAGGTCTGTTAGTGGCAGGACAGAGGAGTTCAAAGTTCACTTTCACAGTTGATGTGGGTTTCCTTTAAAATGCCTGGAAAATGACTATGTTGACCACATCCACATTCTGAAATACTTTTTTGAGAACTCCTAACGAAGCTTCAGCCAAAGGAACAGGAACTGACTCATTTGTACAGTACCCATCCACTGCACAGTCACTCTTGTGTGTGCCTGAGATGCACGTGGGCAGGAATAAAGCCATCAAAATTCACATTGTATTAGAGAGACTACAGCTAGCGATTTTGTATCGACACACCAGTACTCAGCCTGAAGGTTTGCTCACAACCTATCTTTATCGCCACAGATTGCTACTCACTGTCAGTATCAGCTCTACAGCTTCTGAACATGAGTTTATGCACAGGACTCAAGACCATGAGCTCTCCGTAGTATATTTTACTATTTGCAACTCAAACTGGCCACAAAGAGATAAAGACAGATGAGCTAGCACTGCTACCACAACCTATGTGTAACATGTGAAAAAAATCAAGTGTACCATTACAATGTAGCAACTAAATACACTGTGTGAATTGACTCTTTCCTAGGTATGTTTTACAGCACAATAAAAGAGTTCAGAAAATTAAACTTTATATCCAACAAATCATTCCAATAAATCCAATTCACTCAGCAATCTTCAATGCAGGTGAAAATAGCATGCAATGAAGGAGGCTCTGTACAGGACATGCGTACTACCAAGTATCAGTGTACAGCTCTTAGCTACGTACAGACTTGCAGAAAACAGGCATCCCCATTTAAAAGCCAGCTTTCTACAAAATAGGTGTGCCACTAAGCCATTGTTTAAACCCACCAAAACTGTACTGATTCATTTCCCTGAATAGCATCACAATGAAGTGGGTGTGTTGTTTTTAAATCAAGGTGTCCAAGTGATTTAACAATTTTGATTACCAGCATGTCCCAAAAAGCTCACTAAATTCCATAAAATTGCATATGTAAACAAGATGCCAAAAAAGCAGCTCTGCACCAAACAAATTAGGGAAGGTAAATACTGGATTCCAGAAAGAAAAACAACTTTAGTCTGACTGCAGAACTACACTATTCAGAATATCCATTAGCACCTTTGCTGCTCATGTCTAACTGGCTTTCTGAACTGAATGCAGTCCTTTAAAAAAAAAAAATTAACCTGACATCTCAGGAACAGTTTTCCCAACTGTTTTGGCTCTCTAAGGCGTCTCAAAGAAGAAGCTTTATCTTCATCATACAAGTGTTTTGTGTCCCATCCCGTCCCCCACAAAGGAATATTTGACTAAGCTTTCCTGCCTATGTCTAGGCACTTTTTAATTGACGTGCACTTACATGGTATTGCATACTGCTCCTCTACCACAGAATTATCTGCTCAACCTCAGCCAAGAAGTTAGAAAGTTCCAGTAGACTAATTTTCAGGCAGCAAAAGTATATTGAAAATACCCAAACCAAAGCAGTCACAGTCCCGACATTACACATTATCGAGGGGCATTCTGGCAACAACACACAACTCTTTGGGCAGAAACTTCTGGGGAAAACACAACACTCAGCTTGTTNCCCCCCCCCCCCCCCCCCCCGATCAGATAGGCACAGAACACATCTGCTAGCTTCATCTGAGAGTTGAGAGGCAACTAAAGTTTCTTATTCAAATATAATACCACCTTCTGCATTCATTTCCTATTGTATGGTCCATATACTTTTTCTAGAGTAATCTTTATGATACAGCAGTGCTACTAAAACACATTTCCAAGAAAGGTCTACATAGGATAACAGTCCTAAGGCATTTCTTTTGCCACAAAAGAAACAAGTGGTACATCTCAGTTTTACTACATAAAGGTACCTCCAACAATAACTTTGCTGCTGTAACTACTAAAAGCCATCACCTTTCACACTTAGAAGTGAACCACTTCTCCCTGTCATTCTGCCTACCAAAAATGGCCAAGCAAAACCCACAAGGCAGCTGCAACCTTGAGCATCATCCTGACATCAGTATACTTTCTCTAGGACTGCGTGGATTTCAGGCAAACCCAGAGGTTCATTCTTCCCACACCCACAAACCCCTTGTCAGAAAGCACTTTGGTTTTCTGAACATGAAGTGAGATTTCGCCATCCCTAGCTCCAGCTGCAGTATTACAGAAGTTCTTAGCAAGACCTGTTTAACAGTTAATTCCTCAATTAACAGTTTCTGAGTCATTCCAGAGAGGCAGGTGATCACCGAGGTAAAGCAGTGGCACAATTAGGAGTCTCTCATATCACATCTGTTTGACCAAGGGTAGCAATTTTGTGTTCTAGAGATGTATATGTGAAGATAGAGAGCTTGGGTATCAATCATTCCAACCTCTCAGAAGTCCAAACAGTGCAAAATCAAGTTAAACTCCCAGACATGACAACAGTGGATGAGGCAGGACAACTGGTGGCCTTCAAGTGAGCAACACCCTTAAAGAAAAACAAATCAATCACAGACAACTCCCACCAAAAGATCACCCACATCAGGCAGCAGATCAGCAGCTAAGTGGAAACCAAGTCACTTGACTTCCAGTTCCTCACCCCAGCCACAACGCACATCATCTTGTCTGCTCACACTAACAGTTACTTCCAAGCACTAATGACGCTGCACTGCAGCACAGCTTAGCTAGCACCTACTAACTGAAGGTCAAAAACCTTTTGAGGATGCTCGGAAACCAGAAGAAAAATTCCCTCAAGCAAGAATCAGGGCAGATCCCTGACGAAGCACTTTTGCAGCCCTTGCTGCAGTTTTTCCTCTCCCAGCATCAGAGTTTCTAACACCACACTCTCCCTGCGTCCTGTTTGGGCTCTCCCTGTCACAACTGCAAATACTATTATGCAACGTACGTGAGCGCCGCATTTCCTATAGTTTCCGGAAGAAAGAGTAAACATTGGATTTCATCCTCATTCCACAGCTGCTTGCGGGGAGGGAGGCCTCCCATGCGCTCCTTCCTCCCCTGAGGAATTTGGTCGGAGGGGCAGAGCTCTCCCAGCCAGAGCTCCAGCTCAGCTGCAGCAGCTCGGGGAGGAGCACGGCTGCCTCAGCCGCCCGCCGCGAAACCTCACCAGTCGGATCAGGCGCCTCGCCCGCCTGTCATTTTGTGCCGCAGATACCTGCTCGCTCGGGAAGCTGGCACCCTGGAGGCCAGTTTTGCTGGTGTTAGAGAAGCCACAGTTACTGACAATAAACTCCACTGGTTTTTCATTCGCTGGGGTCTATGTCAAGCGCAGACTTCATTCCTGAGGCTCATTAGTAACCACACTGCAAATTGACTAATGCTACTACATATACTCAAAGCACACATAGTATCCAGCAGAACACACTATTACACATTTAATTCTTGAGAAGTCGGTGTTCTACCAAGCACCTAAGGAAACGCCCTCAAGCTTTGGAAATTACATTTAAATTCAACCAATTCAGAAAGAATTGTGCACTGATAAGTGATATGGGGAACTACAGACAGAGCCATGAATGATGTGCATTTACATATTACACCCCATTACATATAAACTCATTCAGAAGCTTAATTAAGGCCATACGTTTGAAGAGTCAAGTATTCATTCATGTTATGTGAGGCTCCCTCCCATGCAAAGGTTTTCAGCTTGCTAACTAGTAAATTTGGTGAGAACTTTACCAACTTGCAAGATTTGATTGGAAGTTTAATCCCCACGTAAGTTAACTAACTTAAGGAAATAGCTCAAGACCAAATCCTCAGTTCTTTCAATTTCTTTAAATGCCTCCTAAAGTGATCAGGATGGCTAAGGGTTCCATTTCATCGCATTCTTGAATTTTTCAACCCCCCTTTATAGAGAGCCAGGAATGTTATCTATGTTCTTATTCACATGATCATCTCCAATCCAAAGCATTTGAATCCCATCCTGTAAAGCATACCTCTGAATGCTGAACCTTCCTTATCACAATATCATAGCTTTCAACTAAGCCTGAAATTTCAAGTGAGATACTTTCATAATGTTTGTACACAATAAGTCTGTGCTTTTAAATATTTTCAATGGCATTCTGTAGGGTTTTGTTTTGTTTAACTTGTTCCCCCCACCCCATGCAAATTGGGAAGACAAAGCAAAACAGGCCCCTCAAAACCACAACAACTCCAAGTATTTCCAGTGAAGATACAGGCAACATTTGCTAATAGAAACCATTTCATGTTTATCACCCAACCACACTCTTGCTAGACAAGGGCAGCAAAAAATTAGTGGAATACAAATATTTAATTATTCACAAGTCATCCAGACCTGTGACGTTTTCCTTAAGGTGTGAACAGCTGGCTGCAAAATTTAGACCAGATGTTGCTCTTAAAATGAGCACTGATTTATAAACAGTTTCACCATGAGCAAGACAGCTACAAAACTACACAGCACTATGCACCTATTTATAGCAGATATTTCTGATGGTGAAAAAAATGAAACATCTGGTACAAGGTGATTATGAAACAGATAAATCTCATCACCTAATAACTGCAGAGCATAACTTTTCGGTAACACAAGCAAATGTGCAAGGAGGAATCCAACAGTCTACAGGAAGATACTCATACATGCAGTGGCCATGGTTATTGTTAAGATGTAGCTTAAAATTACTGTTAAAAGACCAACATAATTCTTTTCAAGCTGTTGACTTTAACTTCACATTATGTAGAGAACAACTCCAGGCTGCAGATTTATCAGGGGAGTCGCATCACTGTCTAGCACTAAAAGCAAGTATGAGTTGTCGTAGCACAAATAAGCATCCACACATTCAGAATAAAGGGTTTTTTTTGCTTCCCCCCACAGCTCTTTGGAAACACCAAGAAGTTAACCACTTGGACATGTGTGCTAATAAGAGTTTGGCATGGCTGGATGTCAGGACAAAGCCAAAAGTTTTAAGTTATACAGGCATGACACTAGGGTAAGAGCATGGCTTCTTAGTGCCACTACTAAGACAACAGTAAAACCTGCAACAGAACTGCTCTGGCATGGAAAACTTATTTTATTTCTTGAGTGAGCATTAGAACAGATCAACCATGATGTAGTCTAACAAAGAAAGCATATTTTGGAAACAGATAAGAATCTCAACAGGGGTATAAAAAAAGTATTTCCAACTCAGAAAAATATTGCCTGTTCAGTTTTTTCTAGGCAATAATTATGTCAGATCATCAGTTTACCTGGTTCAATACCCCATGATATGATGCACACTACAACATACCTTCTCTAAGGAACAGCTACAGTTTCTTCCCTAAACATAGATGCTTGTTATCCAGCTGTTCTGTACCACAGTCACTCAAGGGTGAAATTTTTCACCTTTAAAAAGAAATCTCACTCTCTAGAAACAATTATTTCTAGGAGACTGCAGAGAGCACTCTCCTGTGAGCCATACCTAGCCCCACCTTCTCCTGGTGATTACCATCATCTTAGCTGATTTCAGCAGGTCTGAGCTCCATTTAGGCAACAAGATGATTAGGTTCAAGACAGTGAGGGGAATATAGTGGCACACAAGGACAGCAGCTTTTAAAGAAGGTACAGACTGTTCTCCTTGGGCAACAGGTTGCAGTTCAACCTCATCACTGAGATCAGTCAGGTTAGACAGTGGCTTTATTGTTAGGTAGGCCTACAGAAGGCAAGCTTTCTTGCATGGAGCTGCATGGTATTCCTGTGTCAGGTATCTTTAAGAACTGATCAGAAATATATCCACCAGGACTTGCTGTAAAATAGTTAGCCTAGCCCTTTGGGCAGGGTGATGGTCCAGAGAACCTTTTATATGCCATGTAGTTCCTTTTCCATGCCTTGTATTTGTAGGTCATCATTCCACAATCAGCTTCAAAAACATGCAACAATTCTGCACTGTTTCTTGAGTGAATTCATTCCTGAACTTCACTTCATTCACCTGAACCATAAAAGCAGCTTTACCTTCTGTCCTTTCTACTGTTGAACTTCTAAGATACTGATGACTTCTGCTATCTGTACCTGTACATCACATACTTAAATCTATACTGATTATCCATCTTAGGAGCAGTACAAGATATTCACAGAAACAAGTTGATGATAATGCTTTGGCATTATGAACCGAAGCAACTATAATTACATTTATCATATTTGCAGGAGACATTCCACTTCAGTCTACCCACTGAGTAGCTTAGACTTAACTTTTTTTTTTTGTGCTGAGAATTTCCAATAACATACTTAAAGCAATATTAACAGCCTATCACAAGTCTATACATGTGCCATGTCTTACACGTGTTTTGAAAGGCATTCTCTCTACCTCACAAACCCCAAGCAAACAAGTAACATCAGTTCTACTTATCACAGCAAGAGCTGGAAAGTTATTTGTAAGAACAAATCAAGACAGACATAATAGCCTGATTGCCCCCCTGGGAGAACTACTGCAGTCATATTACACTGCATTTCTAACAGTTATAGGTGCAGAAGAACCATCTGCAGTACTAAAGTTACAGCTGGATGAACAAAATGTTTCTGCATTTATATAGCATGACTTCCATGTCAAGAATCTAGTTTTCAAACTTCAGCACAGGCAGAACATAAAGGGGAAAATATCTTCCTGCTCGAAGAACTGCAGTCAAGACAAGTACACTAAGGGGCAACTCATTCTTCCCTTTCACTAAATAATAACACAACTTCACAGATTGGAAACAAGTGTCCTTGCCTATTGAAAGCTCTCTCTGAATTACAGATATCTGGAGGTATAACTGCTACCCCAAAAATCGTTCCTGGGGAAAAAAAAAAAAAAAAAAGTTCTAAGAAGCGGTGAACCATCGTACTTGCCAAAAGACATTCCCCCCCCCCCCTCCCGCGCCCATTTTAGGGAAAAAAAAAAAAAAAATCTATTCACACATTGAAGTGACTTATATAATCTAAGCAGTTCAAGATGCTCTGGGGGTGGGAGGGGTCACACACCATACATTGGAAGTTTCCACAGGTCATTTCAGCTATCAGAAGGATTTCTGATATCCCTGACCCGAAAAATGATTCGATTGGAAAAGCCACCTACATCCAGGGTGTGGGCGTGTGTACAAGGAGCAACGTGGCATGCAACAGCACATCATCGAAGAATACCAAAACTAATAAGTAGTCCAGAATTTGCTCTAATCCAACAGTACTGTTGTATCCTACAGGCAAGCACCGCCACATGCTCACGCCCTCTTGCCATCCACATAAACAAAACATTTTATGGACTCAATTGACTACTGCAGTGCTACCAAACAACTCTAAACCAAGGGACAGAAGCAACCCAGCCACAAAGCCCTTTCAGTATTTAAGATGCCAGCTGACGCACACTATAACTGCTGACATATGAAAAGCTAGTTTTATTTATTTCCCATGCCTGCCCTTCTCTACATCAGTCGTCAAGCACCAGCACTTGGAATAATTAATAAAAATAAACAAGATATATCACAAAGTCTACCTGTAACAGTTTTCATTTCAGGCTTTTCCCCCTCCCAGCATTTTGTGATTCCAAATGTTTTCTTTTTAGAATAAATATTTTCATTACGTGCTTTCACAGAAAGACAGCAAAAACATACTAACAGAATTAGTGTAAAATGTGGTTTTGCATGAGATCATATACTACAAAACGTATGATTTTTTTTTTTTTAAATGAATAAACTGGAACAGTCAACAGTATGACACAAATCAAAATACAAGTAACAGACATGATCTAAACAGAATTAGACTGGAACATGTTTGCTTAATTCCTGAAATTTCAGTTTATGCTTAAATCCGTCAGCCTTCACCTCATACAAGTATTTCAAAACAGGTGAGTGAACCCCAATGGAAGGTTGCTGATCATTTTATTAAGATATGACAAATCCATTAGAGTTGCATTTTTTCAAGCTTTGGATATTCAAGCAGGGTAGTATGTGCTTTTTATTTTCGGGAGGGTGAGGGGGAAGGGAGGGGGGACCTCTGGCAAGAACGCTAACCTTATGAATTCTTCCTTTGGAATTTTAATTGGTAAATCTATAAGTAAAAACGTACCCAGCTGCAGAGAGCTGCTCCCCAGCTCCAGAACGATCACAGGACCTCAGAGCAGTTTGCTCAAGACTGAAAAGAGCTTTTTTCCTCAGGTGGTGTTGAGCCACACCTTAGCTAAGAAGGAGACTTTGATAGCAAAAGTCAGGCTGCACTCATCCCCATTTGCTAAGGCACAGTGCCTTTAGAAGACATGCTTATCTTGAAATCTATTCTTTTTATTGCTTCTCTTATTAGACATTTCCTACTCATTTTTACTATAAGTTTAGCTACACAGCAACCTTGAGCTCTATTTTTATATAAAGCATTGTTCAAAGAGCTTCCGAAAATTGTATTAGGAAAGATAGAAAGGCCTTTGAACAATTAAGACAAACTTCATAGCAGAAATGTAATCTCAACACTAAATAGTAACCCCCCTACTTTTTTTTTTTTTGAAAAATAGTCTCATGGGAATTGAGGACATATAAAACGAGCTTTAAAAAATTAAGAAAAGCAGCATTTTATTCATCAGAACCCATGAGAAGTGTCATCCAGAGCATGCTCCCATTTAACCTGTAACCGAAGAGCTTTCTAAGTGCACCTTGAAGAAGTTACAACTCAAAAAGAAAGTAAAAATAAAAGTCCCAAATTTTAACAGGTTTAAAACCTAAGTTATGGTTTGCACAAAACACATTCACTATTTACTTTAGAGAGCAACACGTAAAATCTGTGCTGCATTACAGGTACCCCTGCTCCCCATCTCACCCGGGGGCAGCTTCCACAGCAACAGCTGATGTGCCATGTTTAAGTACGGCCGAAGGGCACGCTTTTACTTGCACTTACACAGTAACTTAGTTTCTAAGACCGCACCGGATTCCGGAGCCCAGCGAAAAGCACCGCTCCGGGTACCGACGCACGGCACCCTGCTCCTGCCTCCAGGAGACGAACGTCTCCGCNCGAACGTCCCCGCGCCTCGCTTTTTCGGAGCGCTCAGAGGGAACTGAGCCACGGGCACACGGGAAGCCGCAGCCAGCAAGCGACTGTGCCACCAGCGTGCCCGGCTGGGGACTTCACGCCGCCGCCAGAAAAGCCACAGCCGAGCAGCCCGGGCCGGCGGCCGCCCCGACCTCCCTCCCCTCCCCTCCCCGCCGCGCCGCAGCCGCTGCGCGCAGGCTGCGCACACGCGCACCGCGCTGCCAGGGCCGGAGCGGGAGGCGCGCTGCGAGGAGGAAGCCGCAGCCACGCGTGCCAGGCTTGCTCTCGCCCAGCCGGGGTTCCTAGAAGTGGCAAAGAAACTTCCCCCTCCGCCAAA